>JAPSGF010000127.1:151236-164193 GCA_035772895.1 Perdix hodgsoniae
CCTTTCCTTTCCTTTCCTTTCCTTTCCTTTCCTTTCCTTTCCTTTCCTTTCCTTTCCTTTCCTTTCCTTTCCTTTCCTTTCCTTTCCTTTCCTTTCCTTTCCTTTCCTTTCCTTTCCTTTCCTTTCCTTTCCTTTCCTTTCCTTTCCTTTCCTTTCCTTTCCTTTCCTTTCCTTTCCTTTCCTTTCCTTTCCTTCCTTTTTCTTTGTTATAGTTGAATTTAAACAAGCAAAAATAGAACCCTAAGTAAAATATAAAATAATAATAAAGTGATTTCAGTGTTCTAAGAACCTGTTGTTGATTATTACTTGTCAATCATATGAGTTCTTTGCTGTAAACTGATTAATTCTGAAAGTATTCAACACTTCCTTGTAGAGAAGACTGTGACATTTGTCTTTCAGAATTCATACTGTAAAAATACATTATGCAGTTAGACAGTGACCTACTGAAAGCAGATTAACTCAGCTAACTTAAATCACTAGACAGAATTTTCTGAGAAAGCTCACCCCAGGAAACAGAAAAACATCAAACTTGTCAAGTCATTTAAACCAAATTTTATTTCATTGTGAATTCATGTTGATCATCTGCCACTGGAATGCAGTTTTCATTTTACAGTTGTAGCCCACCAAGAGTTCCATCATATGTTCTTGAGTACTCAGAACAAAACCAGAATTTTAAAAAAGGAAAAATAAAAGAATTCTTGTATTATTTTCTAAGTGTGTGTGTGTGTTTATGTGTGTGAGAGAGTTCTAGTAATGTCCACAGAAGAATGATGATGATTAAAATGTGACTGCTTTCCATCTGGTAACAAATGTTGTTATTTTCATTTCTAAGAAGAAGGCTTTCATTTTAATAAATAATTTTTTAAATATGTGCTTGAATGCAACATGCTTTTCAGATTTTATTTTTTTTCATTTATGCTTCCCCAGGGATTTTTTAAGTACAGTTTGAATTTGATGTAGATCAAAGCTGGAATTTCTATAGGGGGAAAAAAAAAGTGTAGAAAGAGGTTCAGCTAGTCATACAGTAGGTTTGGAGATGGCGTCTGTGAAAAGAGCCTGTGTTCTTTTACCTTGGGTCAGTGTAAAATACACTGATGAATATAAGTCATAAATAAATTTCTAGCATAATCTGATCCTAGCATTATTCTGTATACTTCAAAATAAAGTTTTGTTGTGTTGTATCTTACTCTATACACATTGAGAGAAAAAAAGTGAACAGCAACTTACAATATATATTAAACATATGCAGTTAGAGTTCAAGGACTATTCTATGAGACAAAACAATTTGTTTTTTCCACTAAAACAGACTTGTATTTAGGGGACACTTTCAAACACAAGTTGTACTCACTACTTCTAAACTCACACATCTGTTTCCAGTTATCAACATTTTCTAATGGAGAAAAAACAGTTAACTTTGCATACATTTACTGTTGGTGTGTGTGTGTATAAAACACTCATGCCAGAGCACTGAGATACTTACATATGTAAGTCCTTGCATCTTTGAGAAGAGGTGCTGCCATGAAGGTACCATTATTACTAAAAATGTATTTTTGAGAAACAATAAAATGTATGATCATACTTTGAGAAAGTTCATGCATGTAGTTGAATGTATTCTCAGAAAGGGCTCTAATCCTTCTGAAATTAACACTTCAAGTGGTTAATTCTGTAGTCATAGTTAATTCTGCAGTGACATTTTGTACTTCCCGTTATAATAACTTACTTCGAAAACTGATAGAATTTTAGTATGTGGATTTCTTAAGAAACCTGCTTAGATCATTCATAGAATGGTATGCACCAAAATGTTGTTGTCTGTAGTAAATCTTCCATTCCATTTGAAGATTTCACTCCATCTCACATATCAAGAAAAATTTTCATTCACACTAATTAGATAGGAACAGAGAATCTTCACGTGAAAAGTGTATAAATAAATTTCAAACAATAACAAATACTTGACTTAAATGTGTACATTTTGCTCCAGACTTCACAGTTGTACATAACGATGCATTTCTCAGGTATTACAAAGTTTAAGACCAGTATGGTGGCTGACAATTTAAGTTACATAATATATTGATGATACTGCCAATAGTTTTTAAGTAATAAGGCAAAGTTAACTCTGTGTACATTTCAGAATTCTTGTGTCAATTAATATCTATAATAATTGAAAGGAACTGAATAATCAGTCCCCAAATAATCTCTTTATTACTTGCCCACCTATTTCCTTTGAAATATGCTGCATTTTATTTTCTCTCTTTAATTGTATACACAATTGTGTATATTTTATACAATCATGTTATACTTTTAGAGAGGATTAAAATGTGTTCTTTTACTAAATATACATGAACTGCATTATGCACATTAAAAATTATCTACAGGAAAAAACAGTATTTTGTCTACTTCCTTTTCAGTTTGAGGATACAAGGATTACAAAGGAAATAACTTTTAACTTACATACATAATGCAGAATCAAAGGAGAAGTTCTCTGTATCCTGTTAGAATGTATATATATATTTTTCTTACAGCACATTGTTGAATGAAACCATATCTTGTATCTTCTCTTTAGCAATGTTATATGGTGACATAAAGAATTAATCCAAAATATATAAGCTTTGATGTAAGTTGCTTGGGGCAGTAATTTACCATTTCTGTACACTGGTAAACCATATGCTATATAAATGGTTTATATATAGAAAATGCTTTTCTGATTATTTTCTACTGAGGTTTATCAACATGAAAATACTGAAGCACTACTTAGGACTGTTGATTCAGTACATTAAACCAAATATTTCAAGAAAAGCTGAGACAGGGCAGATTAGGGATGAGCAGTCTCCCTTCCTGCTCCTCCATCTCCCTGCCCCCAAAAATGAAGGAAAGAAAGAAAAAGAAACAAAACATACAAAACACAAATTGCACAAATTGTGAAATCTTGACTGTTGCTTTTTCTTTTTCCATGCCTCCCCCCACCCCTTCTTTATTATAGAATCTGCTGACCAAGATGAAGCTCTGGATTTTTGTGGTATGTTCAGTTCTGGTTGCATCTGATCCTTTCCAGTCAGAAACATCTTTTACTAGAGTCAGAGGATCTTGTCAGAGTTTGTGTTCCTGTGAAGAAAAGGATGACACTATGATTATAAACTGTGAAGAAAGAGGCATCAAGATGGTGTCAGAAATAAATGTCCCACCATCACGGCCTTTCCATCTTAATTTGTTAAACAATGGCCTGACAATGCTACATGTGAATGATTTTGCTGGCCTTGTTAATGCTATCTCTCTACATCTTGGATTTAATAATATTGCAGATATTGAGCCTGGGGCTTTTAATGGTCTTAATCTTCTTAAGCAACTTCATATCAATCACAATTCTTTAGAAATACTTAAAGAAGATACATTTGATGGATTGGAAAATTTGGAATTTCTTCAAGCAGACAACAATTTCATCACAGTGATTGAAGCAAGTGCCTTTAGCAAGCTCAGTAGGCTTAAAGTGCTTATTTTGAATGATAATGCTATTGAGTACCTTCCTCCAAACGTATTTCGTTTTGTGCCATTGACTCATTTAGATCTTCGAGGAAACCAGTTACAGACGCTACCGTATGTTGGCTTTTTAGAACACATTGGAAGGATACTAGACCTTCAGTTGGAAGATAATAAATGGGCTTGTAACTGTGATTTGCTTCAGCTGAAGACATGGCTGGAAAACATGCCTCCTCAGTCAATAATAGGAGATGTTGTATGCAATAGTCCTCCAGTTATCAAAGGCAGCATATTAAACAGGTTGAAAAAAGAATCACTATGTCCCATCCCTACTGTCAGTGAACTTGAAGATCCTTCAGGGTCACTGCCCCTGATTGTAACCACCTCTGTAAGTGATAGTCACCTGTCAACTAAGGTCATTCCTATATTGAAAGCTCCTACTAAAGAAACAAATTTAATGCTTCATACTTCAAAGCCAACTACACAATTTCCAGGAATCTATTGTCCCATTCCCTGTCACTGCACCAGCCATATGCTCTCAGGAGTTCTCATGCACTGTCAGGAACGAAATATTGAAAGCCTGTCTGATTTAGGACCTCCTCCTACAAATCCTAAAAAACTTATTCTAGCAGGAAACATTATTCAGACATTACTTAAGTCAGATCTTATGGACTATGCTAGTCTAGAAATGCTTCATCTGGGGAACAATCGTATTGAAATCCTTGAGGAAGGAGCTTTCATGAATCTTACTAGACTGCAGAAACTGTATCTCAATGGCAATCATCTTACAAAGCTAAGTCAGAATCTTTTCCTTGGCCTTCAGCACCTTGAATACTTGTACCTTGAATATAATGCCATCAAAGAAGTTTTACCGGGGACATTTAATACAATGCCAAAACTTAAGGTCCTCTACTTAAATAATAACCTTTTGCAGACTTTACCACCCCATATCTTTTCTGGGGTGCCACTTGCCAGATTAAATCTGAAAACAAACCAGTTTGCTCATTTGCCTGTGAGCAATGTCTTGGATGAACTGGATATGTTGGTACAAATTGAACTTGAAGACAACCCCTGGGACTGTACATGTGATTCAGTTGGACTGCAAAAATGGATACAAAAGCTGAGTAAGAGTACAATGATGGGTGACATTTTTTGTAAATCTCCAGGACACTTAGAAAAAAAAAAACTGAAATCCCTCAACAGTGAAGTCTTGTGTCCAGATTTAATTAAGAGCCCTGCCCTACCAACTCATGCCAGTTTTGTAGTTGTAGCAACTTCTACTACTAGCAACTCTGCAGACACCATCCTGCAATCACTTACAGATGCTGTCCCACTTTCTGTTCTAATACTGGGACTTCTAATTGTATTTATAATTATTGTATTTTGTGCAGCAGGAATAGTTGTTCTTGTTCTGCATCGACGGCGAAGATGTAAAAAGAAACAAGCCAATGAGCAAATGAGGGATAGTAGCCCAGTTCATCTTCAGTACAGCATGTATGGGCATAAAACAACACATCACACAACAGAGCGTCCAGCTGCAGCTCTCTATGAGCAACGTATGATTACTCCCATGGTTCAGGTCTATCACAGCCCATCCTTCAGCCCAAAGCATACTGAACAACAAGAAGAGGAAACTGAGAAAGCAGCTAATGATTCCAAACATCTCTGCAGAAGTCTCCTGGAAAGAGAGAATAGTTCACCACTTACTGGTTCACATGTCAAGTATACGGCTGCAGATCAATCTGCAGAATTTCTGTCTTTTCAAGATGCCAGCTGCTTGTACAGAAACATTCTTGAAAAAGAGAGGGAACTGCAGCAACTTGGAATCACAGAGTACTTAAGAAAAAATATTGTTCAACTCCAGCCTGAAATGGAAGTACATTATCCTGGAACACATGAGGAACTAAAGCTAATGGAGACACTAATGTACTCTAGACCAAGAAAGGTTTTTCTAGAACAAACTAAAAATGAGTATTTTGAACTCAAAGCTAATTTACATGCTGAGCCTGACTACCTGGAAGTCCTCGAGCAGCAAACATGAAGTGATAACACATTGGGCTAGGGCCAAATTTCTGTAATTCCATTTTAAGTTGGAACTGTTGAAAATAAAAGTGCCTTGTAATGACATGTCAACAGTTAGAACTTAAGCACAGCAGTAATCCTAGCAAAAAAACCCAAAAAACTCAGGGATCACTGTGGGAAGCCTTGGGGTTGTGTGTAGACAGTATGTCTCAACTCAAACATTAATTGTGTGATTGATCTGTGAGAGGAAGATTGCTTATTGCAATATTCCTTAGCATTTTTTAAAGGTGTGTATGGCATTCTCTTTTGTGTACCTAACCTATGAAAAAAAGTGTCTTACCTGTACTCTCTGGTTTTCCTCTAGTTTAATTAGATTCCTTAAAACAAACACAAAAAGAAAAACAAACAAGCCTTCACACCTGTGTTTGTAGTTAGAAACTTAGAGTTTATTAAGTATTAGTATGAGCACTACATAAATGACAGTTGTCAACAACCACACCTAACATACTCATGTAATAAATATGAAAGGATTTAAAATGTTGTCATGCTAAATGTACGTTAAAAAAAGAACAATTTTTGTGTATCCATTCATTGACACAGAACCTGTGTATATTTAATATTTTATATGGAATTTCATCATATGGATTCTTTTACCAGTATGAGGAACAAAAAATGTATGTGATTACCCAACATCTTACAAGAACTGCAAGCCTTTTGATACTTACCCTATCTGATAGCTTTACTTAAGTTTAGACAATCTTTTCTTAAGCTGCTGCTATAAAATATTGTGCATCACTGGTGTTTCAACTCACAATCATGGGCAACTGGAAAAGCTACTGAGGTTCAGCTGTAAATATATTGCTGTATTTAATAAGTTTGATTTTTATATATTTATCTATAAAAATCACTTCTGTGCTAGCTTTAATTATCCTTGGAGGAAATTAGTTTGCTGCAACTAGGAACTTCCAGGTGCAAAAGGTTCTTTCCCTCACTACCCAAAAGCAACTTCCAAATAGAATAACTGCAACAAAACATATGTGTAAGGAACAGTAATAGTATTTAGCTGTTATTTGTACAAAAATATGTTATATTTTGCAGAATCTAGAAGAAAGTAAAGTGTTGTGGAAAAAAAAATACAAAAAGAAAAAGTAGAACACATCAGATTTATTTTTGCAATGAATTCTAGCTAGATTTATATATACTATTTATTCTGTATATATATATATACATATATATATATATATATTTTTTTTTTCCAACTCACTAGAAAAGAAAAAAAAAACTTATTTCTAGCTGCCTATCAGGAAAATTATGGAAATGGTCATTGAAAATAAAAAAAAAAAAATTTTTCTGTTAGGGAGTTTTTTTTTTTTTTTTTTTAGAATTCACTTTTTAAAGAATAAGGCAGCAATTTCTGCATGCACAAGTTTAGAATTGTTCAGAAATTGTCAGAAGACAATGCTTTTCATTGTTGTCACGTGGACAGGATTGTCTTGTCTGGAATGCAGTAAGGTCATTCAGTTTCTGTGCATGACTGACACAGTGCCAAAACACAAATTCTGACCTTCCTATATCTTCTTCTGAGCAAATCTTCTGTAAACTGACTATGCATGAAGAACTTCCATTTTGCTAATTTTCACTTGTTGAGTTAAGGACCAACTGATTTGCTATTAGTCTACATAGGAATGCCAAACTTTACATTGAAGTCTTGATAAATATCTCAAAGAGATATATTCTTTAGTTTATCTTACTGCTGATGTATTACCTATATGTATATACAAATGTGAGTTCTTTATTTTATTTGCACAGAGGTTTATAGGTTTCTGACATATTTTTTCACTATATTATACACACAAGTCGGATTCTCAGGTCTTTCAAATTTGCATAAAAATAACGTCTTAAATGGTGCTAGTCTATTTTCTGTAACTTGAGGATCTGACCACTTGTCTCTGTTAACAAATCAATTTCCTTATTAACATTTTTGAGAAGTCGTTACTTTACTATGGAAAACAAACTCCTTGGTTTCCAAGAATCAAAATCCTATTTGTTAGAAAATAACAATACTTCTTCTTTCTATAAATAAGAATAATTTAGTTTAGAATACTTCTGTATTAATAAGAATTAGGAATAGTAAATCTGGTTACAATTTATATGTTTCCTTGCTGTCTTTGTTCTAGACAAGGGTAATGCTGAGTACTACTTGTGGAGGTAAGAATAAGACAAAGTTGTAAAAACTATATTAAATTTACATTAATTTAAGTATCTAGTGCTATTTTAAGTATTTTAATTATTTTAAAAAACATGTGAATGAACTTCATGGACCTGTCACAGATTTGAAAACCCAAACCTTGTTCTGTAGGAGAGACCAGAGTTCAGTTGGGATTGCATAGAGCATTAAAGTGACACTTGTTTTCTACATTTCAGTAATTAAATTCCACTCAGAAAGTAATAATAACCAATGAAAAAAATGAATTCAGTCAATGGGAACTGCACTAATAACTGACTGAATTTTGAATCTGCCCCACAGATGTTGGTTTTTTTCTAAATTCTCAGGGATTTAAAATTTGTGCAGAGAGAAAAATAACAAATATTTATATGGTACATTATAAGCTTTAGTACTTTAGTGTTTTGGTGTCTTTCATTTCAGTAGTAATTTCTATTAGCAAAAATGGGTGTAAAATTAATACTCTGCAACTGGCAAGATGTAGGGGAATGATAATTCAGGCCCTCAGGCTTTGATTTAAGAGAAACAGTTTCAGACTAAAAACAATTGCCACATGCACAGCTGTCACTTTGTTTAGCTGTTAACAGAAAATTGGCAGAATGCAGAGGACAACTGTGTGACAAAACGTTCTTCTTCATTGCCATCTGAAGACATCAGAAAAAAGACTGAGCTAAATTCAAAGCAACTCAGTTACAAAGCTGTATCAGAGCATCACTCAGAACAAATGAATAGAGCTTTAGCTTTTAGCTTTCCCTCAGATGGGAGATTCACACCATTCATTATATCAGGGTGACTGTACTCTGTGGTAGTCTGTAAAACTACAAGAAGTTTTGCAGTATCCAGGAATCACAAAAAATATGTCACATCATCCATATACCTGTCATCTCTTCCTATTGGACTATCACGTATTAAATGTTTGTATGACGAGGTGAGAGCAGATCTGTCTGTTTTCTTTCCTCATAATAACATTCTAAGACTGTTCTTTTCCAGCTATGAAGAAAATGTATATTGCTATAAAAATAATAATAATAATAATTTGGCTTTATATGATTATTCTTCAGCTGAGGAATACCAACATTAGCTGACACAAAATCATAACAGAAGGAATGTAGTATATTTGAAAAGGAAAAGGATGAAATATGTATTTGTAAAGGTTCCTTGGAATGTGTTCACAATAGCAATTAGAAAAGTTACCTAATATTGTTACTGTTTCTGGAAACTTGGAAAATTTATTCAGATTTTTGATTTTTATTTTTTTTTTAAGCCATGTTCTGATATTTATTTCTTTTCTCCAATGATAGATACAATAAAGTGGTTTCATACCTTTCACTTAGCTAGAATAATGGAGGCTGGAAGAAAAGCTGGAACCTTGACAGTCTGCAGCAAAGTGAATCCATTTTTCTCTTCTCAGCATGATCCTTAAAATGTTTGCAAGAGTAGTGCTTTATCAAGCACACTGGTGTACTTGACAGGTATGTTATTGTTGCTAGGGTACTTCAATATAACCAACACTACTATTTTCTCTCTCACATTTGAGAGAAGAAAATATACAAATAACAATATAGACCCAATCCCCAAATTGGGAGAAAAATGGGGAAAGAAACAAACAAACAAACAAACAAACAAAAACAGCAACAACAACAAAAAACTGTATATTTGCACTTATTTATCTTGGCTTTATCTATTTAATCTCATGAAAGTCAAATGCATTTCCTTTTATTTCGTCTACTTTTTTTTTTTTTTTCCTCATAAGATTTTAATATTGATACTGAATATATTAACTACAGTAACACCTTTTCAAGCTTCTGAGCAGAAAAAAAAAGCAACACTCCACAAAAACATTTTCTATCAAAAAACTGAATTTGCATGTAAAGCAGCGCATTTGCTTTTTCGGTATTTTTACACAGTCTTCTCCATCAGAATGACGTATGTTCTCTAACCAAATTCTAAAATGAAAATGAGTCTACTTTTTGTCTGTAATGTGTCGAAGCTACAGGATTTGCATGTGAACTTTCTTCACCTGCATTTATTGTTTCTCTATTTAGAACCTGAGGATCAGGTTCTGTCCCCTCTCTTCATGACAAAGAAGTTCCCAGTATAACCTCTAGTATAACCTTCTTTCTATAATATGCTGTTTACCTACACAGAGATTGCTAATTGCATAATATTCCAAAATGAGAAGTTATATATGACTGAAAGGGCAATCTATCTTACCAAGATCCTGGTATCTGAATATAAAATGTATATTTACCGCAACAAAAAACATCATTTCAGAGGCTTTAGACTTAGAGACAAATGAAAAAAAAAAGGGGAGACTGAGTCTCAAAATCATCATCAGAAGGAATTCTGAATTATAATTCCGAGGATGCAGTTTTCTAGAGCCACACAGCTTATCAGCCACACCAGAACAATCTCTAAGTTTCATGTAGATGCCCTAAAACCATTATGAGTACTTCTCTTAATTCAAAAGATTAGTTGATACCTGTGCTGAAGACAGCATACTTCTATTCTCTTAAATAACACTCTGGCAGTAAAATTGAAACCTACTCCTTTGAGGGGTTTTAAATATGTACAGAGCTTGTATGATAGTTCAAAAGATTTGTCCCTTTTTTATTTTCCAGAGTTTACAATATTCTTGGACTTGTTCCAGATCTTGGTATAAAATCCTTTTTTTTTTTTTTTTTTTTCCCCCCCTTCTTTTTAAACTTGAAGTATAAATGAGCTGTAGGTGAAGACAATATCAAAAACTTGCTTGCCATACTGAAAGGATATAGCATGACATTTTCTTTCCTGCACATCCTCTAGCAGACAGCTTTGGCCTTTTGACACAACAGAATAAATTCTTAAGAACAACAGTCTAATGGGAAGCAGCTAACCTCAAGGAAAAAGTAAAACACCAGCTGCTGTTCAGCTCTGTGAAAGCAAGATGTGATTATTTCTTTTTGTTGTTGTGGTTCAATCAACTTCAGAAAGAGGGTGTGCATATGTTCCTCTTACTACTACTACAAGGACTTCTATAACTTAGTCCATGCTATAGAATGATGGCATAGAGAAAAGCAGCAGCAACTTAACTATATATCAAAGAGTAATTTTACTATTATAATTTCAGCTGTTTACTTCCCATTTTGAGACAAATTATTTTAGGAAATACGATTTTAAAAAATCTTGCCATTGTAATTAATTACCTAAAAGACTACAGATGAGTACATAATTAACTGTTCAAACAGAAAGAAATCTGGAATATTTTATATATGCAGAAATCTGTCCTACGGAACGTTAGCATTGCTGCTCTTCTTTTTAAATAAGCTATAACATCTATTTTCTTAGCTCATGAAGCTATTATTTTTAGTTAAAATTAAGAGACACAGAAGCATTTTTTTTGCATTTTTTAATTAAAAACCAATTTTTTATACTTATGCATATTTGAGTTAAATACCAATTAGAAATGTCCATACTAAGACATAATAAAAAGACCAGTACTGCAAAATATAATCTAATACTCTTCTCTTTCCTCTGTGTAAAAGCAACACAGTGTACTGTGCAAAAAAAAATGTATATTTCTTGGCTAAGAAGAAGGAACAGAAATTATTTTTTATCTGTTATATTTACTTTTGGAGATATGAAATATTCTGAATTTGTTCCTACAGTACAGTGTGATTATTCGTTCATATGAGCTTGCAAATACTTAAGAAATTCAGATTTAAAACAATGAAATGCATGTATTTATTAACACAATGACGTAACTAGTAGGGTATGTAAACATGCCCTTTTGTAAAAAGAAGGTATTTGCACTTTTTAGAAGATCTTGTGTGTCAAATACCCTTTGAATATACCTTCAAAATGGGATCCCAAAAATTCTTTTACATCTTTAAGAAACGTTAAATGTGAGACTCAGGCTGTCAGTGCTGAGCTTATTTGTGGTCATCCAGACAGGTTGGATGTTTAGATATTTGATGGTTACTGAAAAACTTCAAAGACAAGATGCTGAAGAGCAAGACTAACAGGTAAATATTTTTTAGATGGCTCTTTTCATCATACCCAATTCAGT
This sequence comes from Perdix hodgsoniae, assembly GCA_035772895.1. Lineage (NCBI taxonomy): Eukaryota > Metazoa > Chordata > Aves > Galliformes > Phasianidae > Perdix > Perdix hodgsoniae. Next base: position 163,002 of record JAPSGF010000127.1, read on the forward strand.
GTTTCATGGAATTAAATGATTAAAGGATGAATACAAAATACTAACACATCATAAATGCAGAATTTAGATGCCACTGTTCACAAACAGTAAATGACTGCATAGAATATCATGCAAAGACGACTATGATAGAGAAACTTTAATAGTCTTGTATTATGTGTCTTTAAGTTTATTACAACCTCAGAAAAAAAATGATGGATGAGAGAGGATTGTTGTGTATTGATCACTCATGCATACCAATTTTCTGAAGGCAAATGCTGGGGAGGACAGCTAACTGCTGCCATACATGATATTATGAAGGCTGAATCATGTTCAGTAGATTCTAAGATAATTATGTTTTACAAGTTTAAAACTGTCGTTGCTCTAAGCTCTCAAGTGTCATCTGAAGTCAACGGGACTTTTTGCAAACTCACATTCCATGACTTTTTTTAATTCATAAAAACCTCCACAGAAAACAAACAAACAAACAGAAGCTTTATTTTTTCTTGCTTTAAGACAGTCCTGAAAAAAAAATAAAAAATCTTATTCCTTCAGAACTTTGTTTCCTGTCTCAATATAAAGGCCATTAAAGCTAAATAAATATTTCAGATCTTGATTCTGCGTAATTTTATTAGAAATCTATAGTTTTGTTTGCAGTGTTGTGTATGTGTATATATACACACATACACTTTGCACTTATAAGTGCAAAAACTCAGAGGTGTTGCTGCACCAAGTTTTTGACCATCCATAATGACTTATGAGTAGATAAGATCAGCTACAGCTCTCTAGGATCAAATCAGATATTAATGTCGTATAAAAGACTCTGAAGATTTCCATGGCACTGTCTCTTGAAAAGGTGAAAACTATGTGTCTAGGTTTTTTTTTATTGTGTATTTTGAGTCTTTTAAATTATTAAGCAGCAGATGTAGCAAAGATTTTTTTTTTCCCCCTAAAGGAAATTGCTAAGAATTATGATAGTTTCATATTATATTAACCTTCTACTTTAAACTTCTGAAAAGTAGTTCAAACCTGGATACATCACTAACAAAATGATTACTTAGCAAAAGGAGAATATATATGATTCAAAATCAGAGATATTAAAGAAATATGATAAACTATACAAAGTATTGTATCAGTACTTGAAATAATTTTATCTTCTTCCTTTAAAAATCTTTTTTCTTTTCTTTTCTTTTCTTTTCTTTTCTTTTCTTTTCTT
>JAPSGF010000127.1:164293-177788 GCA_035772895.1 Perdix hodgsoniae
CCCCCCCCCCCCCCCCCCCCTTCTTTTCTTTACCAATGCCTATATGTTTTTTTTTGTCCTTTCCTGGAACTTACTCATAGAAGTCAGACCAAAGATTCACTGCAGTATTAATTGTGTACCCATGTATTAGATCAACTATGTTCCTTAGCTTGTTGAAGCATTTCTTGTTTTAAAAACAAACAAACAAGCCCTTTTATATATAAATATTGTCTTCATCCTTTTGTCATGATTTTATGCACCAGGTGATGATGCAGTCTCTATTCTGGATTTTCCAAAAACAGAAAAGATGGCTAACGTCCTAACAAATTTGCTAGCATTTATTTCTTTTATTTTGTTTGTTTTCTCTTTTAGGGTAAAAACCTCTCAAAACAAATGAATAAAGCAACTGGGAAAAAAAACAGTAGGAACTACAGCAAAAGCTAGTGGAATTTTCAGCTTGATGGAAAGAATGTTTTCAATGAATACAGTATTCCATACAGGAAGACTTATTTTTCTTATTTTTTTGCCAAAAGTAACTTTTTTTTTTTTTAATTTTTCTATCAATAATGAAATACTTCAATAAGTCAAACTGTTCTGCTCTGATTTACTTTGATATTAACCAAGTATAATCTTTCATAAAGCCCCATAAAATTGTAGGAGATAAGTATATGATATATTTATTGAAAAAATTTAATCACTGAACAGCACTTTTCATTGTATTTTTTATAATTTCCCACCTAGCTTGACTGCTAGAAGGCCTGACCACACAAAATAGGGGTTTGAAATATATTTTGCCACCTCTCAGTCTATATTATAGAAATCCTGCATTCGTTTCATTGATTGTATCTGCCAAAACTTTACTAAGAAAAAGGGAAAAGGATAATTCACATTGGAATTTAGTTACATTCAGATCAAACTCTTCTGCTAGTGGAACTGTGTGTGAAATGCAATAACCGATTTCCATTGTATAAGAGGATTATCATTTCTCATGAACTCATTAGAATGCAAATTACATAGACAAGACGCCAGACTCTTACAGACTGCCAGGACTAAGAGCATCTGCACTGGTTGTTCTTGTATTAGTATCAGATCATTCCTCTGACATGAAACAAAGACATGAAACAGATGAATTGCAATATGTATTTAATGTTTACAACATATGTATATAACATGCTTGTAAGTGAAAGAGCTAAGGCTGGATTCCCACAGTCTCAAACTGCTTTTAGTTGTGAATCAATCTTACACAGCAGTTATTTTCTGACTAGTTTAGAGAAAGTGATATGGATAGAAAGGAAAGAAATATGGTAACTTTTGAGAAGTGTCCATTTTTTAATTAGGAATTTGTAAAGTTAACATCTTTATGAAGAGGTTGTCTATCCAGTATGTGAAAGAGTTTATAAGCAGGAGGAAGAACACCTTTTTACATGGTCTGACAGTGATCAGGAAGGAATGTCTTTAAACTAGTTGAGCAGAAATTTAGATTAGATATTAGGAGAAAATCCTTTACTCAGAGTTGTTAGGCAGTGGAACAGGCTGCCCAGTGAAGCAGTGGATGTCCCATCCCTGGAGGTGTTCAAGGTCAGATTGTATAGTATTCTGGACAAGTTGATCTAGTGGGACACAACCCTGCCCTAAGCAGGGGGATTATTTTTAAGGTCCCTTCCAACTCAAACCTTTCTATGATTCTATGATTTCTTCAGCTGAACTTTGTGTGTGTTCCTTTCTAAAAGTTCTAAATAATAATAGCTAGAGAAAGACTGCATTATGTTAGAAACAAAATGCCAGCACTATAATGCCAGAAGTCCAATTATAAAGAGGTTTAAATGCATATAAAAAGTGGACAGTGAGACATCTATTTCAAAGATATGATAGGTAATAAGTTAGCTACCTGAACCAATCCTCAGAGATGGGAAAACACTCAAGAGATGCTCTGCTATCATATACAAGCTGGGGATGTATGTGTATCTCTCTATCATCATTTTTTCTCATGTGTAATGAAGGATAAGTATTTTTTACACTGCTTACCATTAGATACCTTTGTCAACTATATCTAGTAAAAGTGTTGTAATACACAATTTGTCTGGCCCACCAACATGTTAAGCTTAAAATTCATGAAGTTCAGTATGGAATTCCATACTTGTTACTAGATTTGGATTGTTTCTGGAAAAGAAGCATTTGTGATACTGTAGTTATCAAATGCTTCCTTTACAGTTGCCATTCTATGTTAAATATACTTATCAAAGATGAAATCCCAATACTACACAGAAATATTACAATTGCATCATTAGGAGCTGTTGAATCCAGTAACCAGACACAGGCAAGGCTCCCTCTTCCCTGAGCAAACTAGTAGTTCAAGCACATATACTCAACAAGAATATATACACCGAACACACTCGCTAGAAATAGAATACAGCAGAGAGGAAACAGTCTAGGAAATTCCTGGAACGTGAGAAAGACTACTTCCTGAAACAACTGGTAAGATAGCATACCAAGGGAAGCATTCTACTACACCTGTTGTTTACAAACAGCATAACACTGTTTGGAGATATTGTTGGAAGCTTTCTTGGGCATAGTGACCATACAATAATGACTTCTCTATTATTGGTGAAGTCAGGAGAGGGGTCAACAAAACTGCTACCTTGGACTTTCAAAAGGCAGAGTTTGAACTGTTCAGGACATTGACTGGGAGAATCTCTTGACAAAGGAGTCCAGAAAGAGTAAGAGAATCATAGAATGGCTTGAGTTGAAAGTGACATTATTACAGTCAGTGTTACAGCTGAAAAGATTACTGGGGTGAAAACAGAAATAAAAGAAACAGGGAAGGAATGCTCACCTGTATCCAAAAATCTAGGTTTACAGAAAAGACTCCACAGAGAAAAAAACTCCAGAAGGAGATCTTCCCACTGGCAGCCAGTCCTTAAATGGGGTCTAGCAGGGGTAGAGCCTGGCTTCACCTTCCAGTCACAAAGGTGAATTGCCTTCACTTGTGCTACCATGGTTGACTCAGTCCTTTCCTCAGGTGATCAATCAGTGGTTCAGGCCACGACTCAACAGTTCCCATACAGACATCAAAGATCATCTGCTTCCAACCTCTGTGATGTGGCAAGCAGTGCTGCAAACTGCTAGATTAAGCTCTAGATCAGGCTGAGCAATGCCCCATTCAGCCTGGCCTTGAACACCTCCAGAGATGGGGCATCTACACCTTTTCTGGGCAGCCTGTTCCAGCGCCTCAATACTCTCTCTGTGACAAGTTTCCTTCTAACTAAATCTCCTCTTATTTTGTCTAAAACCATTCCCTCTTGTCCTATCTCCTGATTTACAAAGTTGATTTCCCTCCTGTTTATAATCCCTCTTTAAATATTGGAAGGCTTCAATGAGGTCTCCCTGGAACCTTCTCTTCTCTAACTGAACAAGGAAAGCTCCCTCTGCCTGTCTTTGTAGGAGAGGTCCTCCAGCCCCCTCATCATCTTTGCATCCCTCCACTGGACCCTCTCCAAAATCTCCACATCTTTCCTGTGTAGGGGACCCCAGGCATGGACACAGCACTTCAGATGGAGCCTCACAAAGGTAGTGGTACAATCATCTCCTTTGCCTTGCTTGTTACCCATCTCTCAATGCAACCTAGAATACTTTTGCTTTTCTAAGCTGATTCATAGTAAGTTTTTCATCTACCAGGCTTTTAAGTCCTTCTCAGCAGAGCTATTCTCAAGGAGTTATTCTGCCAGTCTGTATGTCTATCTGGGATTACCAACATCTTGCACTTGACTTTATTGAACCTCTGGTTTTTCATGGGCCCATCTTTGAAGTTGTCAAGGTCTCTCTGGGTGCCATCCTTTCACATACTGTATCAACTTCACCACTTAGCTCTCAGATTGTTGTCATTTGCTCTATAGAAGTTCTGAATTCTGACTTTGTTTTTTTGCCAGGCCCATCCTCCTCATGATCACAAACTCTATCTGGGTATGATCACTGCAGTCCAGGGTGCCTCCAATCTTAACCTCTTTAATAAGCTTGTTTGCATTCGTGAGTGCCAGGTCCAGAAATGCTTCTCCTCTGTTAGATTTGTCTTAATACCTGGACCAGGAAGTTATAATCAACACACTCCAGGAGTCTTCAGGATTACTTGCAGCCTGCCATATTGCTTTCCCAGCAGACATCCAGGTGGTTGAAATCCCCCATCAAGTTGAGAGTCTGTGAATGACACAGTTGCTACGGCAGCAGCATCAGCAGCAGCAAGCAGACTTCATCCACAGACTCCCCCTGATCAGATGGAGTGCAACAGAACCTGATATCCTTTATTGATATAGTCCCTGATTTTCACCCACAATCTCTCAACCTGATTGTCACTGCTTCTCAGAGGCAGCTCTTCAGAATCTATCCATCTCTTAATGTAGAGGGCAACTCTCCCGCCCCTTCTTCCCTGTCTATCCTTTCTGAAAAAAACTTGTAACCCTTGATAGTTGTGCTTCAGTAATTGTCAGACCCTTTTCTGTCACATCTAGTTTAAAGCTGGGTAATCAACCCAGTCAGCTTGCTTCCCAGAACAGTTTTACCCCACATGCTCAGTTTCATTCCATCTGATGTCCACATACTTCTTTAAGGCCTGTCCAAGATCATAGACTTCAAATCTTGATCATGACACCATCCATACAGCCAGTCATTTATCTGACCTGTTCTCCTCCTTTATGGGTCCCAGATGCCACATGGAAGGACAGAAAAGAACACTGCTTATGCTCCTGATCCCTTCAGTGTGTTTCCAAGGAATTCAAAGCTTCTTAATGTTCTTCAGTTTCTTTGTTTCAGCTTCTGGTGACCCAAGTTGAAAGAGAACAAGTAGATAGTAGTCTTCCTTTTTATCAGAGACAGTAACATCTTCTTGATATCTCTAACAAGTACCCCCAGCAGACAGCAAACCTCTCTGGAGAGGTTATCTGGGCAGCAGACTGGAACCTCTGTGACTCTCAATGAGAAGTCTCCACTTACTAGGACTCTCTGCCCTTTTTTGGTAGTGCTAGTTTTTATGATGCCTTCATTGACCCTGTTTAATGTGCATGTCATTTCCTGGGTTGTGACTTTTATATAAAACTTTTGAACATTCCTCAGTAAGTAAATCTTAAAAGTTCAGAAACAGGTAATCCCCATGTGCTATAAGTTGAAATGGCAGGGAAGAAGACCAGCTGACTGAACAAGATGCTGCTTGAAGACCCAGGGAAAAAAGGTTTACCATTGTTGGAAGAGGGGGCAGGCAACTCAAGAAGAGCAAAAGGATGTTGCTAGGATATTCAGAGGGAAAACTAGAAGGGGAAAAGCGAAGCAAGAACTTAATCTGGTCAGCAACGTACAGTGCTGCTCAGTGCTCGTGTATTATTAACAGTGTTTTTCTCCTAAAGCCAAAACATAGCATCACACCAGACATAATTAAGAAAGTCAACTCTGTCTCAACTGATACCTGGACAAGGGGGAAAGCCAAGGAGAATTTCTGTCTTTCATTGAATGAGGTGGGAAACGTTACAAGCAAGGATAAGGAAATGGCTGAAGTTCTAAATGCCTTCTTTATTTCTGCTCTTAATAGACCAGTTGTCCTCACAATGTTCATCCTCTCTGAACTGGAAGACAAGGATGGGGAGCAGAATAAATGCCTCACAGTTCAGAAGGAAACAGAGTGCTGCTACTCTACCTGAAGTGTCACATGTCCGTGGGGCCAGATGGGATCCACCCAAAGGTGTTGAGGGAGTTAGCAGAAAGTGATTGCCAATCCATGTTCTACTGGAAAGGTTCCAGATGATTGGAGACTTGGGAATATGGTGTTCAAATACAAGAAAGGTTGAGAGAACGATCCAGGGAAATATAACTCTCTCAGCCTGACCTTGGCATCAGGGAAGATCATGGAGCTGATTGTTTTGATTGCGATCACACAGCATGTGCAGGACAACCAGGGGATAAGACTTAGCCAACACAGGTGTGGCCAACACTACCAGAAGGCTGTGCAACCATTCAGCAAGACCAGGACAGACTGGAGAGCTGGGCAGCAAGAAACCAGATGAGGTTTAAAAAAAGCAAGTGTAGAGCCTTGCGCCTGAGAAGTAATAACTGTGAGTATCAGTATGGGTTGGGGCATGACTTATTGCAGAGGAGCTCTGTGGAGAAGGACCTGGCTGTCCTGGTAGATGATAGGTTGGCCATGAGCCAGCAGTGTGTCCTGGTGGCCAAGAAGACCAATGGGATCCTGGGGCGCATTGAAAGGAGCATGGCCAGCAGGTCAAGGGAGGTGATCCCTCCCACTCTACACTGCCCTGGTCAGGCCTCACCTGGAGTACTGTGTCCAGTTCTGTGCTGCCTGGTAAAAAAAAAAAAAAAAAAAAAAGACAGGGATGTGATAAAGGGCCTGCTGGAGCATTGCCTGTATGAGAAAAGAAGACTCAGAGGTGATCATATTAATGTTTATAAATCTCTTAAGTATGAAAGTCAAAGGGACATGGCCAACCTCTTTTCAGCAGTCTGTGGGGACAGTATAAAGGGAAAGAGCCATGAACTTGAACGTAGGAATTTCTGCAACAATATGTGAAAGAACTTCTTCACAGTGAGACTGACTTTTTTAAAAGAAGACTGGATAAGCCGTGCCGGTCTGTCAGATGTAGACCTCATTGATTCCTTTTTTAGCTTGTTAGTCTCCTAAACACTTCATGCAGATTTTGTAAGTAACAAAATACTCTACCCAGGTATCTCACATAACATAATGGGACATAAGTCCCATTCTCCTTAGAAGCAATACCCTATTCCCTTAAAGAGCTACAAAACACCTGGAAAAGTCTGGGCATTATATACTTGGTAAGGATATTGCTGAACAGTTTTCTGTTAGTATATTCTGTTAGTATACTAATCGAGAAGAACCACAGGTGGTAAAACTTGAGCAAGTACAGGAGCAGGGCATGACATTTGACGAGGAGCTATTAAGGACTTACTGTTTATGAAGTACAGTCATTGGAGTTTAAGTACGTAGTAAATCAATTTATACACTGTTTGTTACTATTGATATTTTCCTGTAACACTGGTTGTATTTGTATTCAAATGCACAGACATCGCTGAGAGTGAATTTCCTCTAATGAAGAAGTATTTTAGCAAAGACCGCATTTATGAAAAACTTTTATATGTGGAATAGAAGTCACTGAAGTTACAGTGATTAGCTCTTTATTTTCTTCCACCTAGATATGGTGATTATATCTGTGTAAAATGTGGTAAAGAAAACAAAAATAAAAATTGTTTCCTTTGATGCTTATTCCTCTTGATATGCAGAGCTGAACAGGATAAACATTTGGTTCTTTGTTACTTTCCAAGGCCCTTGACAAAGTTAACCAAAATGACCAAAGCTATAAATGCACTGCTCATTCCTGTTATTAAATATTTCCAGAAAGATTTTCTTATAGCTTTCGTCAAATAGAGAAGCTTTTTTAGACTGAACCTTGCTATCTTATTGTAAGATCTGACAAGCAAATGACATTTTCACCGGTTAATGGAAAAGAGCCCATTATAAAGATTGAATTTACAGTTCTTATAACAAGTATTTAACCTACTCCCCCAGAGCTGGATCAGTGCTGCAGTATCAGTGAATCAATTGTGGTTTCATGGTCTTCAGTAGTCCAAAGGTCATTATATTATACAAATATGCATTTAACGACTTAAAAGTAAACTGCTCATCCCTAGGATGAGAATCCTTAATTCAGTCAAAATTCAGCAATTTCCAGACTTCATCTTCCCATCAATTACATTCTATGTGTTTGCTCAGTCATGTAACTTGATATTTATGTAACTGATTCTTTGTAGATATGAAAATGAGAGGTAGGTTCACTCTGCATGAGAGAATCTGGATCCTTCATCAATGCAACATAGGTTTTTTGTTTTGTTTTGTTTTGTTTTTCATTTAATTTTTCATGAAATTTAATTTAATTTAAGATAAACAGCTATACACTGTTGAACCATATCTTTAAGTTTGATGTCACTTACTCTATTATAGCATCAGAGAATATGCTTTTGGTGTTTATTGACTTACACCAGATGTGTGAAAGAAATAAAAGATCATGGACAAAAATCAAAGTCTAAAATATATGTATACACGTATTTACTATACATGCATGCACAAGAAGAATGTATTAATGCATATAAGTTATAATTTTTTAAAAATACTTGTATTCCTTAGGTATGTGTCAATTAATTAATTATTTAATTTTAGTTGAGGCAGAAAAAGCAAGATACTTGTTAACCAACATAATAGAACTAGTAGACAGTAATTAATATTTTCATAGTTGTTCATGAAATTACTGTACTTAAATACTCTACTTTTTAAAGGAAAACGGATGTGTAACAATAATATTTTTGTTTATTCAAAACCAGAGAGGCTTCATCTGAATTACTGTTTTCATGTTGTTCTTTTTTTCACCATAATTTGAGAAATATTTAGAATAGCTAGAGAAAGACCAGAAGATATCAAAAAGAATGTTCAGTGTCTAGAAAAAGTACTTTCTAAAAAAGGACGGAATGGGCTGGAACTATTTATCCTAATAAAGAATAAAGAACTATGGAAAGAACATAGTGGTAATTCCTTTGATCCATTAAAGTTTGCTGTAAAGAGGAAATAAATGATGTCCTAGGTAAATAATAATAGTATTAAGTTTTAACTGGGGAAAATTACGTTAGATGCTACTAAGAAATCCCCATATAACTTCATAGTAAAGATAGCTCAATACATAGATTCCCTGTCTGACGGATTATTAAGTCTCTGTTATGAGAGATTTATTAAAGCAAGTAGGACAAATGATTATCAAGACCATGCTGGAGACAGTGTGTCCTTTGAGAAGAGTCTTGACTTCAACTCTAGAAACAACAAGAAGATGAGTTTATTTATTTCTTTAATATGTAACAAACCTTAATCTTTGCTGTATTTTAAGATAGGTCTTTTTTTTTTTTTCTTTTTTTCTTTCTTTTTTCTTTTCTTTTTTTTCCTGTAGTCATTATGACTAAATGTATGCATGCAATATAATTTGAATTCTAAAGGCTGTATTGGAAAATTCCGTATCATAGTTCACATAATATATATGTATAGTACGTTATTAGTTCCTATTACCTCTTCTCCTATAATTCATATCCTTCTCATGGGTGAAGACTTAATGGACAACTCCGAACAGTGTGAACTCTTTGAATCATTTCCAAAAGCAAGCCAGAATTTAATTAGCAAGCGTATCACACTCCATCATGTTATTTTTTCAACGACTTGTGAAACTATTCTGTCATTCATGTGCTGGTTGTCTTTTTTAAGCCTCGGGTGTCTTCCTTGACAAATAGGAAGTCAAGGGTAAAACTTGTACTACAGAGAAGCAAGTTTGTCTATGCTATATTTATTCTCTTATAGATGGATGGATAGATAGATAGATAGATAGATAGATAGATAGATAGATAGATAGATACATACATACATACATACATACATACATACGTACATAAAGAACAGATTAAATATATATATATATATTCCCTTTTTCTACTACTACTCAGAGCATTTCTTTTGGATTCTTTCAGATTTCTTGTCAGATCGAATAGCATTTCAGTTTGTGCTTTCTGAAGAATTCATTGAAACTAATCTATTCTAGAAATAGAAATGCCAAGGATAATTCTAAGGTCTAAATATACAGAAAAAGTAACTAAAGTTAATTTGTCTGAGGGCTTTATGAGTTGTGAAATTTATATTTTGAATATGCATTTATTTATTTATTTATTTATTTATTTTTTATTATTATTATTTTTAAATTCAGTCATATCCATTCCATGACTGATATGAAAACAATTTAGAAATCATAACTGTTAAATTCTTCTGTGCTCATTTTGCTGAAATAGGGTTGATAATATTTCTGATTCTTGGATTACAGAAGATACACTGATCTTGAACACCTGGATTAGATTATTAAATATTTGCAATTCCATGTTTTTGCTGAAAAATTGAATTGTTGTCAATGCTTTGGTTTTCTGCTGCACTTAAATATAAAATATAAATTTGTTAACAGAAAGGATCCTTGGACTCTGTCATTAATATTTTTTTTTTCTTTAAGTGGAAGTACATATACAGATGATGGATACTAAATGTTGCATATTCAGTTTGGAAGGAATATTATACTAATCAGCTTTAGTTTGCCCCAAAAGGGATACTCAAAAAAGGATTGTATTTATTGGAACGGAAATATAAAACTTAGATGAAGGTCTCGTTAGAGAGTGAAAAAGAGACTAAACCAGACACTGTGGTTTGTATAGACTGAGTATTTTAAAATCTTTTTGACATGCTGTCCACAAGAATCAGCCAGGCAACCAGGGGGATTGAGAGAAAACTTCCTAAGTGATTTTAAAAAGTAATACTTTTTTTTTTTTTTTTTAATTCATCAACTGTTATTAAATTAGTTTGCTCCCTTAACTGTCACCTCAGGTTTCATTCAAGCAGAAATCTGCAGTAATATCTAACCGCAGGACATATATTCACAAAACCATTTAAAATGCATCTTTTTTTTGGCAGATGTTCTCTGTGTATTGTTCCACGCTATAATTTCTTTTTAATGATTGTGGAAAAGCAATACTGCTAAGAATATAGGATTGAATAGAATATATTACCTCTTTAGGATAGGAACAGTTTAATGTATCCAATGGTTATACGTCTGCCTCCTTCAAAGCTAGTGCTATTATAATTAAAGAAATTTCCCTTTGAAATGAATGAACAGTAGATTGAAAGAACTTTTTACTTGTGCACGTGTGTAAACCATATTCACAGGCACTCATGTACACACATATACTATTTAATTTTTGCTGCCTTTTTACACATCTTCTTTAACAAAGTCTCCACATCTGTTCTCCTTCACACACACATAAATGGCCATCACAAATGCACTCACCACTCACACAAGCACAAACAGCACTAATGGTCTCATTCAGTTTTTGCCTTTGCTCAATTAGGCCAGTGGTCTATTAGTTAGAGTTGCTAATAAGAGTAATGCCTCCTATTTTATTATGTTGACCCAGGATGTCAGAGGCAGACGTTCGTGCTGTGGCAGTAGAAGTTATCATTCTTACCCATATTCCATTAAATTTCATAACTGTGCAACAGATGGCAACAGCAAAGCAGACTGACAAAATGACATCTGACATTGAAGTATAGATCATAGAATCACAGAATCATAGAGTCCTTAGACTTGGAAGGGACCTTTAAATTTCTTCTAGTCCAACTCCCCTTCAATGAACAGGGTCATAACAGCTCAATCAGATTGTCTGGAATTTGGTCCAGCCTTGAACTGAAAGTTTTCAGGGGTGGGGCATCACCACAAGTCTGGGCAACTTGTTCCTGTGCCTCACCACCCTCACTACATTTTTTTTTTTCCCTTATATCTAACCTAACTCTACCCTCTTGGAGCTTGAAACCATTTTCTCTTGATCTGTCACCACAGACCCTGCTAATGTCTGACCCCTGTCATTCCTGTAGCTCTCCTCTAGATATTGAAATGCTACTATCAGGTCACCTTCTCTTCTCCAGGCTGAAGTGCCTCAGTTCTCTCAGCCTGTCTTCGTAGAAGAGGTGTTCCATCCATTGGATCATTTTTATGGCCCTTCTCTGGACATGCTCCAACATGTCTATGTCTCTTCTGTACTGAGGACTCCATATCTGAACTCAGTGCTGCAGGTTAAGCCTCACCAGCACAGAATAAACAGGCAGAATCACCTCTTTTGATTTGCTGGACACAGTTATTTTGCTGCGCTCCAGGATATGGTTGGCCTTCTGAGCTGTGAGGGCACGTTGCTAGCTCATGTCCGGCTTCCCATTCACCAGTACCTCCAGGTCCTTTTCAGCAGGTTTGCACTCAGTTCTTTCTCTATAGCATGTACTGATGATGAATATTGCCTCAACCCTGGTGCAAGACCTTGCACTTAGATTTATCGAATTTTATGAGATTCACTTGAGCCCACTGCTCAAGCCTGTCTAGGTCCCCCTAGTCAAGCAAAGGTGCATAATTAAATTCCTCCACTCAAAAAAAAAAAAAAAAAAAAAAAAAAAAAAAAAAAAAGTACCTCTTGACATGCTGAATGCTTATGGAGACCAAACAGTGGATGTAAGCAAGTTAAGTGTGGATGGTGTGTTTCAGCAGTGGCTACAGCGTGAAAGACTAGCCACATTCTGGATGATCTTGCATGACTGTCATACTACAAAATGAATCTTGTTCATCTCATCCATGCAAACTGGTTAATGGTAGTGGCTGTTGAAAAATAGTGTTTGTAACTGAGAATTTGGTCTGTAAAACAGTATAATTGTGTTCTTTGTATCTGCTGTATTTTACATGGAAATAAGTAAGGAAGCATTGCTTTTGGAGTTGACAATATATATATGCTGTCACATCCTACCTGTGAAGGGAAGGAAGGGTGATCAGATTCACAAATTCCCTTCGTTAAAGTGAAACAACGCTTAAAGTCCAAAAACAATAATACATTTTATTGAGAATCAGTAAAATTGACAATAATCATTTCATTTGTATAGATACCTAAGTTGTTATAAAGCTATTTAGAAAATTATCTTCTCACTCTTGAATGCTCTGGAGATTACTCAGGAATTTTGTACTGGAAACTCTGTGTTATGTGCACAATTCTATTGGGAATGGAAAAAGAACATATATAATTTGTCACAATACACTTGTATTTTTTATTTATTTTTAGGTTCCTTTTTGTTCATGGCCCGATAAGTTTGGCATTTCTGTCTATACTGGTGTCCCAATTCAATAGGAGGGATAAAAAATAGCTCACCTCCGTATATCACTCTGACAGAAAATGTGGTCTAATTCTTCTGTACCTGAAAGGTTCATCAAAGTCTTATTGAAGTGAGAAAGAGCTATATCTTCTATTATAAGCAATTGTGTTAGGTTCTTAATATGAGTCTTTATGTGATAGATAGTTCATAGATAGCTCGGAATACAAGGGCTACTTTTTAATAATTGGATCTAGATTAACCTCTAGGACCAGAGGTTAATCTGGGATGAATCTATATATAATCTCTGTTCAACTCACAGTGTTTCAAGTTTAAACCTCACCATTTTTCTTAGGGGAAAGGCAGGGCTATGCTCTTCATTTCACAGTTGGAAAAAAGTCAGATGTAAAATATGATTCATCTCACACTCTTTATTGCTCAGGTTCTTTATTTGGTCAATAAAGACTATTGTGTTTCTTCACATTGTGAAGATTTTAAATAAATCAAATGCATTTTCTTTACAAAAACATTTTTTCTCTATTATTTATGTTAGGTGACTAGGTTACATAGAAACTATTGTTGTACCTTTCTCAAACTGTGTGAGGAAACCTCACAGAAAGGTTTTAGGACTTCTCCATGGTCACAGATTTTTTAAAAAGAGTATTCGATGGAACTCCCTCAAGGTCTCATTTATTGAAATTCTTTCCTGGATAGATAGATAGATAGATAGATAGATAGATAGATAGATAGATAGAT
>JAPSGF010000127.1:177798-188763 GCA_035772895.1 Perdix hodgsoniae
TAGATAGATAGATAGATAGATAGATAGATAGATAGATAGATAGATAGGGGAAAAAAAAGAGAAGAAAAAAAAGAGAGAGAGAGAAAAAAAAGAATTGTACTACTATTAAAATAATAAAAATAATATTTATAGGATATGGAGGAGAAGGACTGAAAGCATGTATCTGAGAGGATAAAAGGTCTTATGGTCTTATGCCCACCAGAATTTGTTTGTTTCCTCCATGTAATCATTTTCCTGGCTTCGATTAGTCCCATCATGACACTGATTTCCAAATTAATTGTTCAAATTTATTTTATTGTTATTTATTGTTAAAGAAATAACTATGGCAAAGTACAAAGTTTACATTTACCTCTCATTGTTTTAGTATAGATAGAGGAAAGTAAATTGTTTATCAGAATCTGAGTGCTTCTTTGCCTTAATTCTAAACTGTTTTTAAATCAAGCATCATTATTTTTGTGTGTGTACACAAAGTACAAATTAATATTAAACAAATAGCTTCAATCAAATTCACATGACTGAACAATGACCTAGAAAACAAAGAATCAGGACTGTGATGTTTACAAGATTCCTTTCCCAAAAATAAAGCATTTCCAAAGACTGACTTTTTGTGTTACTGGGGCTTGTGTTTTCTTCTAAATACAATACTTGGTGTGCTGAATCAAAGCTATGAAAGACTGAATGTAATATTTTATAGATTTTTTTCAAAGTAAATTAATGCAACATACTCCTGAATATAATATAGCATGTATTACTTCATAATTGTAATCTGATATAAATTAAAATGTTAAAGTTGGCTTAATGTATCATGTCTAATTAAAACACTGTATTAACTCACAGAATTTTTATTGTAAGGATAATGAAATCTGAACAAGAACTTTATCTTGATATTTCCATGACAAACTGACTTCCATTTTGTGAGGAATAAATATTGTGTGTGTGTGTGTATATATATATATGCATATCTATTTCCAGGATTTTATAGATACTGATGTTTGGATACCTCCAGATTTTTCTTCTATCATCTGCCCATTCACCAGTACATTAGATTCCAATTTAAGCACTATAAAAAATGGAAAATAATATATATATATTAAATATATAAAATATAAAAATATATATATCAAAATTTACATATATATAGTTAGCAAGAAAATAAGCAGGGGCACAGGAACAGAATATATAATAGTAATACTGCAAAAAAGGCATAGATCCTAGAACTATATATTTAAATGAAATCTCCATATCAGGAGAGGTTTTATAATATATATCAAATTATGAGGATATATATGTTTATTAAAAACAGTATACCATTTTCTCCTCCCTACATATTGTTATTTAAACTACTTATGCATTGAATGTAATATATCTCTTTAACAAAACAATGCAGAGTAAACGATCCTTTTTTTTTTGTTTGTAAATTTGTAATTCCTTTGATTAATTCAGGTAGGATCTTGAATTTAAAATAAACAGTGAAATTAGGTAAGGCCAAAATGATAGGAAAGATATCTAAAAGTCAGTGTACCCTTATTTTTGTGAAAACATATTTCGTCCTTTACAAAATAGTTCTGTGGGTAAGGGCAGGTGAGAAAAAGTGACCCAGTCAAAGCTGGAAGAAAACAAAAAGCAAAAAACAACAGCAAATGGCATATGTACCTACATCATTCACAAAGTTGTGGCTGATATGTGGGCAAATCATGGTAAATCAAACATGAAGTATAATTTGTTTCTAGTAAATTATGTGAAATTCTCCTCCATGTGAAAACAGAGCAAAGACTAGGGGCTGTGAACCAGCTATCATGAAGTCATTAATGTTTCAGTGGCTAAAGGTGGGCTGCTGGGCAGGATACTGGGACCTTTACTGTACACAAAATTGCATTGTTTGTGATTCAGTAAGCAGGGCATATGTAACTTTGTAAAGCAATTTGATTATTATTATTATTATTTTTAATACAATGTTGCATAATGCTATTTAATTTATAGGTTTTCATCGTACAATTCTTTTATTGTTTCCTTTTTACCTATCAAAATTCAAGGTAGTGTTCCAGACTTTATAAGATGCAAGATTTGCCCCTTACAGAAACAGAATAATCCTGTTTATATGGCAGAATAAATCAGAGCAATGTGTATTTTTAATGTGGTTCAGATTAATTTTAAAAAATAAACCCACAATTTTTAAAATTTTATCTCCACAATGATTCACTCAAGTGTTTTCATCTCACCATGGCAAAACTTGGTCAGGGTCATTCCATAAACAGATTTGATGCAGTCACCCACATCTAGATGGTCATTCCTAGCAGCAATTCCTTTTTGAGAAAGGCAGTATACTTTTGGTCTCCCATGTTCATTGGTTCTACCTCACACTATGGTGTCTTTTTTTTTTTTTTTTTTTTTTCCCCCCAATAATTCAACTGTTACTGATGCCTAGTGATCTATCAAATGTACTTGCCTCATTAGAAAACTTTGTGTTAAGGATCTCAGTTCAAAAATATTCTGAGTATTAATACCAGAGTTCATAACCCTAGAGGTAAACCTCCACTATCAGGCATTTTTTACCTTTCATCTTCTTTATTTTCTTCTGTTTGGCAAAGCTTAAGAAACACTCCCTTTCCTAGCTTCACCAACTAGTATCCTCCTTCAGTTTCTGATGTACAAAGAGTTGTCTGAGTGTGAATTAATGGCAAACATTAGCATTTGATCACTTACTCTGATACTATTAAATAGGGAAACATTTCCTTATATGAGCTATGCCTAGAAATCATATTGTTTTCCCCTTTTTCTTTAAAGAAAAAAAGAAAAAAAAAAGCAACAACAACAAGGCTAGTCAGCATTACTCTCTTGGAAGGTGATGAAGCAGCTAAGCCTTCCAGAGATGTGGAGGACAAGAAAATCATCAGGAGTGGTCATTCTTGTCAAATCTGACAAATTGCTGTGATGATATGGCTGGCCTGGAAGATCAAGGAAAATCACTGGATATTGCCTATACAAATATTGGGAAGGCCTTTGACACATCTCCCATAAGATAGGATAGAATTGTCCTAGTATTTATAAGATAAAATTGTCCTAATCAACAAGATGTTGATGTAAGGGATTGATAAATAAACAGTGAGGTGGACCGAAAACCAACTGAGCCCAGAGTGTCTAGTCAAAGGCCAGTAACTACCATTATACTTCAGTAAGTCAATGCAGTATCCAGTCTGGTTAAACATCTTCATTCATGATCTGGAAATATTAATCATATTAATCAAGATCTGCAGTCATTAATTACACAGTTTTGAGTACTGTGTTCAGCTCTGGACCCTGCAGCGTAAGAAAACAAAACAAAACAAACAAACAAAAAAAAACATGGAGCTGCTAGAGTGGGTCCAGAGAAGGGCCATGAAGATGATCAGAGAGAGAGAGGACCTCTTCTGGTGTTGAACAAGAAGATGGGAAGGAACTGAATTTTATGCCGTATGACATTATGTTCACCAATAAAACCTTGGGGGAAGGAAGCAGGAAGGGAAAGATGTTCAGAATTATGGCATTTGTCTTCCTAAGAAAACACTGCATATGTGTCCCCATCACAAGAAAGACATGGAGCTGTTGATTCGGGTCCAGGTGAAGGCTATGAAGATGATCAGATGGCTGAAGCCCCTTTCCTATAAACAGGTTGCACAGAGAACTGTGGATGCCACAACCCTGAAAGAATTCAAGGCCAGGATGGTTGGGGTCTTGGGCAGCCTGATTAAGTGGGTGGTAACTCTGCCCATAGAACTGTATTACCTTTAAGATCCCTCCCAGCTCAAGCAATTATACGATCTTATGATTCTACAATTCTGTGATTCTATAAGCCCTGCTTTCCTGTAAGTGTCTGAACCTCTTTCTGCTAATAAGAAGTAGTGAATGAATTCCTTATTTTGCTTTGCTTGTGTGCACAGCTTTTGCTTTACCTAGTGTATGGGAACTGTTGATCACAGCCTGAACCTCTGATTGACCACCTGAGGCAAGCAATGAATCAGCCATATGAGCACAGATGAAGAAAATTTACTGGTGCTTCTGGAAGGGATGGAGCCTGATTCTACCTCTCCTAGATCCCATTTAAGGGCTGACTGCCACTGCTGCAGGAGCTCTTTCTGGAGATTGCTCCTTTTGAAGTTTATTGTGAGCCTATGACACTGATGAGTGTTTCTATTTATTTTTGAGCCTAACCTCTGTATACCTATTGATTGTATACCCATTGATTGTACAATTGTACATCTGTTGATTGTACACCTAGGAAACACACAAGGTTTTTCATTTTACCTTTCCAAATCTTTCCCCTGACACCCTGCGGGAAACTGAATGAGTGTTTGTGTAGTACTTAACTATCTAGCAAGGTTAAACCACATTTGTTAGGCTCATTTGAGAGAAACTGTGTTAATAAAATTATTCTCCAAACAACAAACAAAAAAAGTTGAAGCAAGAGTGGGCAGTTCACAAAAACAAACAAACAAACAAACAAACAAACAAAAAAAAACCAGGCCATTCTGATTCTATAATCATCAGTTGACTGACTCCAGAAAAAAAAAAAAATAAAAATATCTAACTGTAAACTTAAGTTGTGTATTAGAACCTTAATTATTATTTCAGAAATTTTCTGGTCTGGACTTAGCTTTGGAAAGCATAAAGGCCAGATCGGGATAAGGCTGGATACTTTATTTGCAGTGCTGCCGTATTTAGAAGAAAAGGCCTTTTTTGGGTGTGATCCCATAATTTGAAATGAATTTACTCTTTAAAAGTTATCTAGTTAGCCTGCATAATCTGCCCTGGATTTTTTCCAAGGTCAGTAGAGAGATAGCCCCCTTAGCACTTTCTTGAACAGTGGAATGAATGAATTATGCCTACATATCATGTCTGACTTGTAAAGACTTGTACATGGTAAAATGAATCTTTTTTTTTTTTTTTTTTTTTTTTTTTTTTAATCCAGCACTCAATTTTATTCAATTCTGGCACATTCTCTGGCAGTTATATGCATTTATGCAGTTTATTTAAAACTGAGTTAGATTTAAAAAGGAGCACTGGTGCCAGCATCTGTGCTGATATCCTTGGAAGGGAATTGACGGCCCCTTTTAAAAAGCAAGGCTTGCTATACAATGCACAGAGATCTGAAAATAAGGCTCATTACTACCAGCACTTTTATGTCTTAGGCAAAGTGCTGAAAATCAGTAGCCTAAGTTCTGTGCCACACTGGGGATTGCTATATGTAGAGTGAAAATAGATAAGTGAAACAACTCTTTTAACAACTATTGATATTTTTTGGTAAATAACCTGTTAGCTCTGATCTCTGTTACAGAAAATCAATGCTGAATTTATTTGCTATGGGAATTAACATCAACAAATGGTATCTTCACAGAAAAGTCAGAGCTTCAAAATTAGAAACTTTTAAAATACTTTAAGCACATTTCTGTCTTCCTGTTTTAAGATAGGCTTTTAAGCAGTGAATAATTTTAAATTATACAATTAAGAGTATCGAAAATCCAACACTGTGTGTTGGAAAACAGATGGATGGGATTGTTTTTCTTTTATTTTCTCCTTGCTCACAGTTTTGTTGAAAGTTCTTTATGTAAAAATTAATTAGGAAGTAAAACCAGTACAATACAATTTTGGAACAGACATGAGAAATGCAGATTGCTAACCTCTGCATAAATGGTGGGACACAATCAAGTTTACATTCATTTTTTTCCTGGATCAGTAAATTTTGAATTATCCTACTGATACTACAGGTTCTTCAGAGAATATGAAAGTGTTACTACTCTCTCTTCTATGTATCTGACAGCCTCCAGTTTAGTCTTTAAGTGGCTGTCATGAGGATGAGAAATGTACATTTATAATCCTTCATGCATGGAGAGTAACAAGACCTCAGGTTTTCATGGTATAAATAGATACATCAACCTGTCAGATTTATTTAAAGGGACTTCACAGTCTTTCAGCAAAAGCTCTTTAGAAAAATACAGCTGCCCTAACTACATTTTATTTGGTGTACTATTTCTCAAATTGGGTCTTTCAGTGATAACTAGGTGAGTTCCATTCAATGCTTACAATTCTTTTGGGCTAGAAAAATGAGAGTGAATGGTATGGTTAAGTCCCAGTAAAGGATGACCACACAAAATTGATTCAACCTTCAACCTGTGTTAGAACAATCAGGAAGAGTGTTAATAATTGAAGATTCCTTGCTAAGAGACATTGAAGCACTCATTTGTTGTCCAGTCTCTACAGGGAGTTCTGCAAACTGACGGGAGCCTGCATTCACAATATCACAAAGATGTTACTGTTGCTAGTGAAGCAGGAGGACTACTACCTATTCCTTCTATTTTAATAAAGTCAAATGAGGCTGCAGCGAGGAGGCTCCAAAACATCAAATAGGCTGATACAAAGCCTAGTCAATACTAAAGTCAAGTTACATCCTAAAAAAGAACTGTATTTGGCTTTGGCCGAGCTATTACAATTCAGTCTTGATCAGATCAGTCACTGACAATTAAACCTGTTTAAAAATGTAGCATACTCCTTTGCAAAGACAGCACTGAAGGTGCATAACCCTACTACTGGATGTAATATGGCAGAAGCAGGAAAACAAACAAACAAACAAAAAAACCTACAAATTATATTTGTTATCCATATGTACCTATGTACCTAAAATCTCATGTTCTGTACAAAAATAAATTCCACCCATTATAAAAAATTTGAAATTAAAAAAAAAAAAAAAAAGAAAAAAAAAAAAAAAGTAAGCAACACTTTTATTTGGACATGCCTCCAACCTTGACGCTATTAATGATTTCCTCCACGCTGGTGAGCAACATGTCCAGCAACGCTCTACTTCTGGTCAGTCTGCTCAATACCTGGACCAGAAAGTTATCATCAATGCATTTCAGGAGCCTCCTGTACTTCTTGCAACTCACTGTGTGGTCTTTCCAACAGATATACGAATGGTTGAAGTCCCCCATCAGGACAAGAACCCATGAGCACGAAGCCTCCCACATCTGAAGCAAGAAAGCCTCTTCAACCATCTCCCCTTGATCAGGTGATCTGTAGTACATTCCTATCACCAGCTGGCCTTTGTTAGACCCATCCCTAATTCTAACCCACAGGCTCTCATCCTGATCCTGACTGTTTCTCAGAGGAAGCTCCTCACAGTCTATCCAGTCTTTGATGTAGAGGGCAACTTCCCCACCCTTCTTACCTAGCCTATCCCTTCTAAAGAGCTGATAGTCCTCAATGGTGGTATTCCAGTTATGGGAGTCATCCCACCATGTTTCCGTGATAGCAACAAGTTCATAACTTTCCAAGCGCATCATGGTTTCCAATTCGTCCTTATGTCCCAGTCTGCGTGCATTGGTATTAAAGGCACTTCAGCTGGGCTTTCCAGCTCAGCTGGGCTTTCCGTCTCAATGCCTTTATAAAGGATATAGGTTCCCCTAGAACAGCAGCATCCCTAACACCCCCCTGCCCCAGTCCATCCCTTTGTACTTCACTGTCATCACCAGGTTTGGTACGAGCCCTTGAATGACCTGCTCAACCCCAGTGGCTCTGATTTTGCCACCTTCCTCCTTCATACATTCATACCTCCTTCATACCTTCATACCATAGTTTAAAGACCTGTCAATGAGTCCTGCTAGTTCCTTGAAATAATAATCTCTCTAAGTTTTTTGTCAGCAAGGTAAGCAATTGTCTTTCATTCTGTAAGATTTATAATCTAGATGCATACCTAGAATACTAGGCAGAGAAGCAGTTTTGCTGATTTGGTAACAAGTAGGTTGCACAGGAAAGTTAGGAATCAGCACTCCAGACTGTCATTCATTTTCCACTAGATAACAGAATTTTTGAGACTGGAGATATATCTTGAAATGCCTGGCATTGCAATTTCTGCTTTTCAAATATTTTGCCATGTGATAGAATCCAGCCTGCTTAAAAATAAATAAATAAATAAATAATAAAATAAATTACAGACCTAAAGTAATACATGAAGTCAGAATGCTATAATAAGCATGGTAAATTTGTTAGTAGAAAATGTGGAAGAGACCTGTGGGTCTTATGCCTCATTTCTCAAAGACAAACCCTTTTTTTTGGTCTGGAAAAAAAGGTTGTCTTTATATTTAGCATTTATGGTCCATCTTTTCACCTTAAGGACCTGATTTACTTGTCCAATATTTGTTATCTTAATGATTGAACATAATTTCTGTTGAAATCCTTCTTTAGCCTAAGGAGATTTGACCTGTATGATGTATTAAGTTACAAACAGGATATTTTCTATCATTGTTGTTACCGTGGTCTACTTTGAATAACTTTTTCATTATGATTGAGACAGACATTAGATTTAAGCTTAGAAGTGCTAAATATTAGAGTGTATTTTTCTTGTTTCAGAAGCTTCAAAAGAGCTCCTGTTTCTGTTTGTATTCTGTTACAGTCACATGAAAATAGATACCCAGTGAGTTTCCGTCAAAAAATTATTCTAATTAGTTTTTCTAAATAATCACACAGAAAATAAATAATATATTAGAAGTATATAGAAACATGCAAAAGGATCAAAAAATGGAATCTGATATAAAGAATCTAAAGACCTGAGGTTATGAAGCCATCTGACTCTGAACAAGACAGAACTAAATCTGGTCAATATCTGTTAGAGTCATTTAAGTATACTTAGGACACAATTAATTTAGCCAAATTTTAGCAAACTTTAAGATGAATACATGATTCTACATTGGTTGGTTTCCAGATGCTTCCTTTTGAGATAATGAAAAAGCACATTTTATGGCAACGTTTCTAAGAAGAGTGCAATTGAAGTCACACTAGAATAATGGAATTTTGTACACAGTGAAAGCCAGAGATTACTAGATTTCAAAGTGTCAGACTTCAAAGTGACAAATGTGAGTTCCAAATGATTTCACTGCAATGGCCAAAGAAAAATAAATTTGTAAGCATTTTTCTCTACTTTTAAAAGAATTGTAATACATGCATACAAAGTTAAGATTTTAATTTCATGGCAAAATCAGTTATCAGGTCTTTTTTTCTTTCTTTTTTTTTTTTTTTTTGAGAGAGAGAGAGAGGGAGAGAGAGGGAGAGAGGAGGATGAACAGCTATGATTCTGTTACATATATATATTTTTTTCCTTTAATATATGATTGTAGCCTGTACTAATGAAATATTTCTGTTTGTTCTTATGATGAATAGAGGAAATTTATTATGACAGTCACATGAAAATTGTAAATATATATATATATTGTATATATACTAACACTTCCTAAGGAGAATAATGATAAAAGGTAATAATTACTATTCAGTCACTATGCTAAAGAAAATACTTTTCAATATTTTTTAAGGGAAAAAAAAACAACAAAATGATGTTTGAGAAATACTTTATCTTCCAGTGTCCATCTGTCATAACAATTGGAGTTAGTTACTTATTGATCTTGTCAAAGAGAAGCCATCGTTCATCTACATGTGGAGTGATCCCATTGTTCATTTTCACACTCTTAAAGATCATCTTCTCAAGAAAACTTGATATATATCTTTTTTTAAAAAAGGAAACAAACATTATGAATGCATAGTTTTCATACAGAAAGCATTAATGTAATTTAGATTGACACACATTTAAAATATCCATATTTTACATTTATTTTACATCAGTTATGACTACATGTGTTTTGTTGTCTTTACAAATTATCTTTATTTCAAATTTGAATTTAATATTACAGCAAAATATAGATTATCTAAAATACTATATATTATTCTCCCCCTCCCCCCCCATTCGTTTTCTCTTTTAAATGTCTATAATTTGATGTTGCTTGAATAAAGATGTTTTTAATGTAAGCATAACTTCATCAGTTGCGACTAGCATGCCTGTTCTTGAAAATAATAATAATAACAACAATAAAAGTATTAATGAGGAGATAGTTATGCAGAATATTACATTTGTCAGCCTATATCCAAAAAGCATATCAGTTTTCTATTCAGGTGACAAACTTTATTTGGTATTTTTACTTAGCATTTGTGATTTCAGCAACCATGCATACAGGTTTTTAATTTATGAGAAAATGTGCACTTAAAAATTTGAAGTATATCTAATAACTTTGATAGTATCTGGGTGGATTTGGCTTAAAAATAAATAAATAAATAAATACATACATACATAAAAAAATTCCCAGTGACTGAATAACTTATTTACTTATTCTTTAACAGAAAACTGTTTATTTTTACTACTTTCATCTTCTTTTGTAAAGAAGGAGTACATGTGTAATCCTCTAAGGGTCCTTTCAGAATTCCAGAAATAAAATATCTTGTATTCTTAAAAGAAAGCCATGGAAAGTTTGCCCTTGTTCTTCACACTGACACAAATGTCAGCTTGTAGCCACTTCTTTTTAATTTTAATAATTTTTCTTCTTATTTGGGTGGGAAAAGAGGGGAAAATATTGGAAGAAATCACAAGCTGAGTCACTGCTGTTAAAAAAAGAAGTCTAACCACAATAGAAATCTGTCCTAAGAGGTGATCTAACTAAGGGATTTTTTATTTTTTTTTTTCATGAAGAAAAGATAATGCAAAGCTTTAATCTTTTAAAGGTTTTCTATATATATGAAAGCATGTTACATTTTGTGTTGGTTTTTGTACTGAGACTGGCAGGTGGCTGGAAGAGGACTCAGGAGAGGTTAACATCTGTCTTTATACAGCCTGAAGAATCCAGGTTTCATCTTTAACTCATTTTAACTCTTAGAATGCTGAATATATATATATATATATAATAATTATTATTATTATTATCACTATTCTTCTCCCAGTGTTACAGCACTATGAATAATTTTCATGAACTGAAGTCCCTGGCTGAGACAAGTTTCTGAAAAGAATTATACATGCAAGTATGTAAACGCATATATTTCCTACTTCCAATTAACTAATCTCCACTCAAGATAATTAAGGATTTAAGGGATTTAAAGGCAGAATATTATTATCTACTCTGA
>JAPSGF010000127.1:194406-223886 GCA_035772895.1 Perdix hodgsoniae
TCTTTCTTTCTTTCTTTTCTCAGCCTCAATCCATCTACACTATATCTCTGCTCCTGCCTTAGTTTATTTCTATTATCTGTTCTTTGCCACATCTTTGATAAATTACATAAAGAAACTTTTATCCTTATATCCTGAAAGGTGAAAGGATTATAGGTGGGTTTTTAAAAGTCAGTCACTTCTTACCTTCATCTCAGACAGGTAGAAATACATAACATACTATTGCGAATAAGTCTAAGAAACCCCACAATGAATGACACAGAATACAAGATGGAGTTACATTGCTACACAGAAACACTACTTTATGACAACTCCACAGAGGCCTTTGTGGTAGTTGACAGAGAAAGCAAAAACTGACTTTACAAAAGAGGGATTGAAATCCCTTTTCCAATAGTTATCAATTCGCCCATAAATCCAATATAGAGAATGTTCTCTTCAGTGGCACACAAAGGAATAAATGAATAAATAAATAAATGTGAGTGTTTCACCCTTCCAGAAACCACAATTTGTGCAGAAAGAAAGTGCTGGACTTCTGTAGCATCTGTTCAATACAGCATCTCTTGACACTTTTTCACGTTTAACTTTGCTAAATGAAAAGTCTAAATTTATGAAAAAAGTGCTCTTGTCACAAGTGGAAGTGCTATAGAAAACATCTAAATAAGAGGATTGTAAGATTGTCTGGAACTATTAGCAAACGCACAAAAAAGAGACTTAAATATTATATCTGTTTTATATATCTCTCCCCCACTTATAAATTGTCAGTTTATATATACATACATAGAATTCAATAAAACCCACCCCAAATAAAAGACCAGCATTTTTAAGTGGTGCTAATAAATGTGCTCAATATGAGCACGCTGAACTAAGCAACAGCTTACTTCCCAGCTTTAGGAACAGCTAGAATATGACTAGGTTTTACCAGAATAATTGATGGTATTGCTGAAACGTACGATAAGGAAAAACTGAATATGTAGTTAAAACATGAAGGTTCATTTGGAGCTATTATTACTGTTTCTGACAAAAGTTAACTCTGAATAAGTGACAGAAAACAGGCATTCTGTTCAGGTAATTTTCTCCTACAGGACACTCAGCCTGCAAAAGATGTTTAGTTTTAAGAGCGAGACTATCTGTCATTAAATGTTGAAGAAAAGGGGAATTTTGCCATTGATTTCAAAGAGCACAGATGTGCATTATCTGTAGAGAAATAAATTAACTAAGTTTTCCAGCTGAAGCAAACAAGTGACATTCTAAATTCTATCTCCACAGCAACAGTCCATTTGGTGCAAATCAGAAATAGAAAGAATAAGATTACAGAAACTGTCTGTCTGTGAACTACTGAGACTTGCAAAGCTAACTTAAACTGAGTTTTTCCAGTATGCTATGGAAAAATTAATATTTACATGTAGTACAAATTCTGGCATAAGTGCCAAGTGAAAAGAATAATAATAAAAAAATAATACAGTAATATTTTGTAACTGGATACCTATGTAATTAACAATTCATTATGTGTCACTAATCATAAACCAGCCAAGAGTTAGTCTTGCATGCCTTCTAAATTATAATTCAATAAAACATATATCCTCCTACACTTCATTATGTGATCTATTCTGATCCCTTAGAACTATGCTTCCTTCTTCTTTATTCAGGCAGTCATCTAAAGATGTCAAACAGTGCTATTTCTGTTTTAAAGGAGATTCTGAATTTAGAGCTGCCCGCTGACCTTTTTGTCCCAAATCAGAGGAAAAAAAAATAAAAAATACTTTTTGTAGCAAGTGTATAAAAATAAATGAGTTGACTTGGAAGCAGTTGCAATCAGCTGTTCATGTTTTTCATGTTTTTCTCATCTGCCTGTACTGTCTAATTACTTGCTCAATATTTTTTTCTGTCAAATACACTTTCATGAAATTCACTGAATTTTATAGTAAATTCATATGAAGGAGAATATCTCAGTACTATTAGAGTAACAATCAGTGTGTGCAGTTTGGTTATTCCTCCAGGGACTGGATGTTCATAATTTCTCTGGGAAAAGTGTTTCAGTGTGCTACTGCTCTCACTGTGAATTCTTTCCTTGTATCTAATCTAAATCTTTCCTCTCCTAGTTTAAAACACTTATCCCTTGTCCTCTCACTACAAGCTTATTGTGGTTTAACCTGGCACCACACAACCATTTCTTGTCTCCCCCAAGGTGGGATGAGAGAGAGAACTGAAAACAAACCAGAACTCATAGATAGGAGTTATTTATTAAGACAGAAAATGGAAAAAAAAAAAAAAAAAAAAGGAACAATAATACTGTGTTAACCATACATATATTCACAATGCAATTATCACTGCTCACAGACCAACATCCAGACAATAATAAAACTGCTTGGAGATTGACATCTCGCTATCAACACAATGTCTCACCAGCCCAAAACATGATTGGATTTTTGGGCTGAAAGTGCACATTGTTGTCTTGGATCAAGCCTTTCATCAACCAGCACTCCCAAGTCCTTCTATATAGGGCTGCTCTGAATCCATTCTCTAGAGGACTGTCCATGTTACCAACAAAGATGTTAAATATTACTGGTCCCAGTATCAATCCCTGTAGAACATTATTTATTATTTTTCTCTGTCCGCACACTGAGCCATTAACTACAACTGTTTGAGTGTGACCATCTAGGAAATTCCTTATCCTCTTAGTGATCTGTGTGTCAAACCCATTTCTCTCCTATTTTGAGACAAGGATGTTGTTTGGGACAGTGTCAAATGCTTTGCACGTGTCCAGTTAGATGACATCAGTTGTTCTTCCCTTACAAAAAGTTGTTAAAATTGCAGACACATTTGTGAAAGTGGGTTTAAGAAAGGATAGGAAATGCCATACAGACATAAAAGAAAGACTGAGAAACAACAGAGGAGAGAAGAAGGAGGGGGAGGCAGTGCTGCAGCTACCAGAGCAGTGATTCTTCTGCAGCCTGTAGAAGACAACGGTGGAATAAATACTTCACTGCAGCCCACGATGCAGACTGTGGTGGATGTGATATTCCATTAGAAGTGTCAATGGAGAAGAAGATATTCAGTGCAGGCTGTAGAGGATGCTATGTGAGAGCAGTTGGATGTTCCTGGAAGTAACTGGCTACTTACCATTTCATTGATAAAAGATTCAGCATGAGCTGGCAATGTACACTTGTAGCCCAGAAGACCAACTGTATCCTGGGTTGCATCGAGAGAAGCATGATCAGCAGGCCAGCAGATGTGATTCTGTCCCTCTAACCTGCTTTTGTGAGACCCCACCTGGAGTACTGCATCCAGTTCTGTAGCCTCAAACACAAGAAGGACATGGAGTTGTTGGAACTGGTCCAGAGGAGGGCCACAAAGATGATCAGAGGCTTGATAACCTCCCCTATGAGGACAGGCTATGAGAGCAGAGGCTCTCCAGCATGGAGAAGACTCCGGAGGTATATCAATAGTGCCTTCCAGAATCTGATGGGGCCTACAGGAAAGCTGGGGAGTAACGTTTAATAAAGGCATGTTGCAACAGGACAAGGGAAGATGGCTTAAACTAGAAGAGGATAGATTAGGCTATATACCAGGAATAGATTCTTTACTATGTGGGTGATGAGACACTGAAACAGATTGCCCAGGGAAGTTGTAGATGCCCCCTCCCTGGAAGCATTCAAGACCAGGCTGGATGGGGCTTTGAACAACGTGTTCTAGTAGGAGGCAACCCTGCCTATAGCAGGAGGTTTGAAACTAGGTGATGTTAAAGGTCCGTTTGAACCCGAATCATTCCATGATTCTGTAATTCTATGACACATGAAGAGTCCATACTGAAACAGATTTAGTACTGAAGGAACAGCATCCTGTGTAGAGCCCTCACAAAGCAGGAGAGTAGTAGAGAGAAACTTCTGTATACTGACCATACCATCATTCATTTCTATCTGTGCTATTTAGGGCAGGAAGAAGATTTGCTAGTGATATGGAGCCTAGAAGAAAGGGGGAAGAAATGCTTTTTTTTTGTTTCTCACTGTATGAATCTATTTTAATTTATGATAAATTGAACTAATTTTCCTCAAATTGAATCTATTTTGTCCAAAACAATAACTAGGAAATGAATTCTCTGTCTTTATCCCATCCCATGAACTTTCACCCTTCATCCTACTAGGAAGGAAGAATGAGTAAACGGCTGGGTAGGGATTTTGGCCATTAGCCAAGGTTAACCCACCACAACTACTTGCTAGTACCTGCTTACTTGAGTCAGCTATCACTGACATTAAAGATCAGACTTTTAATATGTGATCTATCTTTCCTGACTGATTCTAGATGGCTATGATTTAGAATTATATACTGAAGTAGGTAATCTTAAGTCTCCTTAAAAATTCATAACAATTTTTTTTTTAATTAATCTCTTTTATGGTGAGAGATCACACCATCTTTTTCACTGATTAGAAAGTTTGCAAACTCTGAGATAGTTTGGGATTCCTTTTTATTTTCATCTGATTTTTTTTTACTCAGGTTAGGATGTTTTACTATAAGGTACTTTTTAGCTAAGTTGTCAGAAAATTTTATCTCCATATATGAATTCCAGCAGCATCTTGCACTTCTGTTTTATTAATATCTGTTCTTTCTTTCTTGTGAGTTGCCATAAGGGATAGGTATTAGGTCAGAAATATGTATGGTGATGAAAACGTTGGCTTATTCTCCTTTTATGGAGGAAGTATCATGTAAGTATTCCTGGTACTGGGTGTAAGTACACCATGTATTAAGGCATATGTACATTTTAATGAGGTGAATATTTAAACACATTAGATAACTTGAAATGTGACAGTTCTTCTGACAGCAGAAGAATGCAACCTTGACTCATTACATTGCTTCATTAGTTGTAAAGATAGAGATGTTATTGAGAAAAAAAAAAAAAAATCAATAGATATTTTTTAAAATTGAACATTTATAATAAAATGTAAAATATAAAATATCAAATATAGCTCCACAGCTGACTAATCCTTTATGACAACAGAGGTTATGTTATGATAGAGAAAACACTAAGCGGGGGGGGATGCATGATAAAACACAAGACATCTGCCAAGGCAGTAATGTGCATCTGCAGAATCTTGAATACCATGAGAGAACTCTCTGTAACCAAAGACAAACTTGGCCACAAGCTCACTGTACACCCATTCAGGTTTCTTGAAAGGGCTCTGTCACTTGTTTTCAGAACCAAAATGGTGTTTATCATTTAAATTTTCAGATTTTCTTCCTTTTTTTTTTTTTTTTCTTCTTTTCCTTTTCTTTCCTTTTTGTGCTCCTCGGGAGCACAAGATATTGCCAGCATTTGCAACCAAACTTTTGGCAGATTGCCGAGCATAGCACTCTTAAATCACAGAATCACAGAATCACAGAATCATAGGGGTTGGAAGGGACCTCCAGAGATCATCGAGTCCAACCCCCCTGCCAAAGCAGGATCCCTACACCAGGTCACACAGGTAGGTGTCCAGGCGGGTCTTGAATATCTCCAGAGAAGGAGACTCCACAACCTCCCTGGGCAGCCTGTTCCAGTGCTCCGTCACCCTCACCGTAAAGAAGTTCTTGCGCACATTGGAGCGGAACTTCCTATGCTCCAGCTTCTGGCCATTTCCCCTTGTCCTGTCTCCGCACACTGCTGAAAACAGTCTGGCCTCGCCACTTTGACCCCACACCTTAGATATTTATAGACCTGGATCAGGTCCCCTCTCAGTCTTCTCTTCTCAAGGCTTAACAGACCCAGGTCACGTAGCCTTTCTTCATAGGGGAGATGCTCCAGGCCCTTCACCATCTTTGTGGCTCTCCGCTGGACTCTTTCCAAGAGATCCCTGTCTTTTTTGTACTGAGGAGCCCAGAACTGGACACAGTACTCCAGATGAGGCCTTACCAGGGCAGAGTAGAGGGGGAGAATTACCTCCCTCGACCTGCTGGCCACGCTCTTTTTAATGCACCCCAGAATGCCATTGGCCTGTTTGGCCACAAGGGCACACTGCTGGCTCATGGCCAACCTGTCGTCCACCAGGACACCCAGGTCCCTTTCCACAGAGCTCCTCTCCAGCAGGTCATCCCCCAACCTGTACCGGTGCATGCAATTATTCCTCTCTAGGTGCAAGACTCTATACTTGCTTTTGTTAAACCTCATCTGGTTTCTTTCTGCCCAGCTCTCCAGCCTATCCAGGTCTTGCTGAATGGCAGCAAAGCCTTCGGGCGTGTCAGCCAATCCTCCCAACTTCGTATAATCAGCAAACTTGCTGAGGGTGGCCACTATCCCCTCATCAAGGTCATTGATGAAGATGTTGAACAGGACCGGACTCAGCACCGACCCCTGGGGAACACCGCTGGTTACAGGTCTCCAACCAGACTCTGCACCGCCAATGACAACCCTCTGTGCTCTGCCAGTCAGCCAGTTCTCAACCCACCTCACTGTCCTGTCATGGTTTTATGATTTTTGGTCATCAGTATTCCACACCATAAAATCATGTAATGCACTGGGGGTGGGGTTTGATTTCTGCCGAATGTTCGTCCGTCGGAGAAGAACTACATTTCCCCAGGAGACTTTGCGGTCAGCAAAGGGATATAACTCCAAGCAAGGTCACCTGATCCTTCTTCTTCGCCTGCTCTTCGCTGTCTGCGCTTCGCTGCTATCTGCGCTTCGCCGCCTGCGCTTCGCCGCCTGCGCTTCGCCGTCTGTACTTCAGTCACCCAACTGGACTGCACTTCTCACCCCAGCATTGTGGTGAGGTCTATACAATTCAAACAGACTCTCTCTCTCTCTCTCTCTACTATATTTAGTAAAATCATTTGTTCCACCTCAGATCAGTGCTGTTGTTTTCAAGTATTTTGGGGTCCCCTGCTTCCCCTTTCCCAGAGGCGCGGATCCGCAGATCCCTCCGCCCTGCTGGTCACGGAACTGGGCCGGACCAGCCCATAAACCGTTGACTCATCTATCCCGCACTTCCTCAGCTTCGTTATAAGGATGTCGTGGGAGACAGTGTCAAATGCCTTGCTGAAATCAAGGTAGACTACATCCACTGCTCTCCCCCCATCCACCCAGCCAGTGACAACATCATAGAAGGCTACCATGTTGGTCAAGCATGACCTCCCCCTGGTGAACCCATGCTGACTACTCCTGATAACCTCCTTTTCTTCCAGTTGTCTGGAGATGGCATCCAGCACAATCTGTTCCATCACCTTTCCAGGGACAGAGGTGAGGCTGACTGGCCTGTAATTACCTGGATCTTCCTTCTTGCCCTTTTTGAAGACTGGAGTGACATTGGCTATCCTCCAGTCTTCAGGCACCTCCCCCATTCTCCAAGACCTCTCAGAGATGATAGAGAGCGGTTCAGCAATCACCTCTGCCAGCTCCCTCAGCACCCGTGGATGCACCCCACCGGGTCCCATGGATTTATGAACATTGTTGTTGCCTAGGCGCTCTCGGATCGCCTCTTACCTGACTAAAGGGAAGTCTTCCATTCCCCAGACCTTCTCACTAACCACCAGGGCCTGGGATTCCCGAGGGGGAGCTTTTTCACTGAAGACAGAAGCAAAGAAGGCGTTCAGTATCTCCGCCTTCTCAGCATCCCCCGTTACCAGAACACCCCCCTCACTTAGTAGGGGACCTACATTCTCCCTAGTCTTCCTTTTACTGTTAACATACTTAAAAAAGCCTTTTTTATTATCCTTTACCACCTTTGCTAGATTCAATTCCAGGCGGGCTTTAGCCTTCCTTGTCGCATCCCTGCAGGCCCTGACAACATTTCTATATTCTTCCCGAGTGGTCAGACCCTTTTTCCACATTTCATGGACCTTCTTTTTCCCTTTGAGTTTGCACATGAGCTCCTTGCTCATCCACACAGGTCTCCTGCCACCCTTTCCTGATTTCTTGCTCACAGGGACGCACCGATCCTGGGATCGGTAAAAACACTGCACAGAACTGAACAGAACTTTATCTTCAAGTCCTACAAAAGTCTTCTGCTTTTTCCAAAGGAATTAGGATTCTCTGCATTCTCAAAGAATGTCCTCCTACAACACATTTATCTATCTATCTATCTATCTATCTATCTATCTACCTATCTATCTATCTATTTATTGTCCTTAATCTTTTTCATATCAAATTTGGAAAGATTTATAATTCATAGAATCACAGAATGGCCCGTGTTGAAAAGAACCACAATGATCATTTAGTTTCAACCCCCCTGCTATGTGCAGGGTTGCCAACCACTAGACCAGGCTGCCCAGAATCACATCCAGCCTGGCCTTGAATGCATCCAGGACAGATCATCCACAATCTCTCTGGGCAACCTGTTCCACTGCATCACTACTCTTTGAGTGAAAAACTTCCTCCTAACTTCTAACTTAAACCTCCTCTGTCTCAGTTTAAGACCATTCCCCCTTGTCCTATCACTATCTACCACTGTTAACAGCCATTCCCCCTCCTGTTTATATACTCACTTCAAGTACTGGAAGGCTGCACTGAGGTCTCCCCAAAGCCTTCTTTTTGCCAAGATAAAAATCCCAGCCCTATATAAATCCCAGCTTTCTTCATAGGAGAGGTGCTCCAGCCCTCTGATCATCTTAGTGGTCCTCATCTGAACTCCAAGAGCTCCACATCCTTCCTGTACAGGGGGCCCCAGGCCTGGACACAGTACTCCATGTGGGGCCTCACAGGAGCAGAGTAGAGGGGGACAATCACCTCCTTCTCCCTGCTGGCCACCCCTTTTTTAATGCAGCCCAGAGCACACTTAGCCTTCTGTCAACGGTTTATGGGCTGGTCCGGCCCAGTTCCGTGACCAGCAGGGCGGAGGGATCTGTGGATCCGCGCCTCTGGGAAAGGGGAAGCAGGGGACCCCAAAACACCTGAAAACAACAGCACTGATCTGAGGTGGAACAAATGATTTTACTAAATATAGTATTAATAAAATACAATGAGAGAGAGAGGGAGTCTGTTTGAATTGTATAGACATATCCCCTTGCTGACCGCAAAGTCTCCTGGGGAAACGTAGCTCCTCTCCGACGGACGAACACCCGGCAGACACCAAACCCCACCCCCAATGCATCACATGATGTTATGGTGTGGAATACTGACGACCAAAAATCATAAAACCATGACACCTTCCAGGCTACATAAATTCATATGCTATTTCAGAAAAGTTGAAGCAAACTTTGTTATATTAGCTGCAGTCTACTCAAAGTGTAGAATGGCACTGTTATTCTTCATGCTGCTGTGTAGTAAACATTTATGAACAAATATGAATATGCTGACTTTATATCCATATAGAAAGTTCACATCTCTGTTTCCTAACAGCAGTTTTGTAAATTGAATTGAATCAAAAGATTCTCCTGTGGGTAATAGCGTTCCATACTATTCTACTGTCCATTTCACAGACTGTGGGAGAAATAAAATAAATTAAATAAACGAACAAACAAACAAAAGCTATTTTTAAAATATTTGAATTCCTGCAACTAATGAATTTATTTTCAAATATATCTTAAAACAGAAGCCAGACTGACATCACAATTTTTATAAATATCTAATGTGGTCATGACAAGCACACAGATTTTCCATTAAATAAAAATGCAATTTTTTTTTTTTTTCTCCCTGCTTTAAGTAAAGTTTCACTTCAGTTTTAAAGTTATGGAGGAAGACAAACAAACAAACAACAACAACAACAAAAACTTGAAAGGTTTTTAAGTTAGAAGTTTAGTTCATCGTATTACTGCAATAAGGCCAGCGATTATCTAAGTTCATAACCTCACTTATAAAAATTACTGAAGTTAAATTTACTTAGTGGGTGAATGCTTACACATACAGTAAGATAAATCAAACCAAACCTGACCAAAAACATAAAATATATTATTTGAGGCATAAAAACTCAAATCGTACCATTTATGAATGAAGAGGTAGATTAAAAAACTAAATTTATATTTGTATTTAGAATTACTTGTGTTTAATTATTTTTATGTATAGAAAATGGCAGAAATAATCAGAAATAAAAATGTGCACTATATTCATCTAAGAGCTATCACTGTGATTAAATAATTACTGATAATTAAATTAAAAAAATCAAATATATCCAAATTCAAATTATTTAATATTTTATCAGTTTAGATGGTAACCTTCTTGAGCTGTACTTTTTGTAATACTGTCTTCCTCTTGCAGTTATTACTCATGATTGAAGATAGATAGATAGATAGATAGATAGATAGATAGATAGATAGAAAGAAAGAAAGAAAGAAAGAAAGAAAGAAAGAAAGAAAGAAAGAAAGAAAGAAAGAAAGAAAGAAAATTATGTGAGATTGTGACTGCAGGGTATGTCTTTAATGTTTTGTGCTAATTTAATATGATGAAGTTGACAGAAAGAGAGCTAATGGGGGGTGAAAATTTTTAAATAAAATAATAGTAATAAAAAAATTTATGATCAACTTCAATAATTTTAGGAGCTGGAATGAAATTTTTTCTATTTGATATACTTCTAGATTGCATTTGCTGGCCAGTATTTTGTCAGATAGTAACAGCAGTGTATGAATGTATATACATAGCATAGAACCAGATTGCAAAACTAGTAAGGAATGAATGATGTCTTTCATAGCTCCTCCCTGGTCTGTTCTGTCATTAACAACTTCAAAAGTCACTTTTATCAGTTTTCTATTTCAGAACTTCCTAGTTCCTGCTTTAAACATAAAGATAAAACACACATGATTTTCTACTGAGTACATTTTTCTTTCTTACTGCTACATCCATTACTGAAAAATACATAAGTAGGAAAACTCATTTATGTGCGTACATAGAGTTTTGAATCAAAGTAGAAGAGATTTTCATTACCACACCCACATTGTGCAGTCCACTCTGTACAGTTCCAAGCTGCCACTGAAAAAAAAAAAACCAACAAAAAAAACTAGTTATGTATAGAACTCAGTGAGTATTGCCATTGAATGAAATCCATTAGTAAGCTAATTATCTGACTCATACCTTCAACCTACAGTTCTCCTTCTGTACTGTATTTCCAGAAGGTATCTCTTATGATGATTATGAGTGTTTGCCTAACATCTCCTTGTAATTAAATATTTAGTCATTCAAGAAGTGGAAGAAATTAAGAATTTATACTTTCTAACAAGTGGTATTTGTATTTCTTGTGGTGAAAAATAAAGTGATTTTTAGTTTGTCCAGTCTGTCAAATATAATACATCCAATGAAATATTAGACTGAATTACCCCTCCTCCCCTTCCTCTCCCCCTCCTCCTCCTCCTCCCCCCCCCCCTCCCCTTTCCCTCCTGTCCCCTTTCCCCTTCCCCTTCCCCTTCCCTTTTCCCTATTTGTATGCATATGCTTATTTATTTTAATAAGAGTTTTAGGTGACATATTATTAGCTTGAAAATATTGCACATATTCAGTGACATAGATGATGAAGAATGTGTTAATAAATTCATTATTATGTGTGGGAAAAATACAGCTGTTGGAGAAGAGCCAAGTAGAGGGTATCCTTACATGGCATTTTCCAGTAATTTTGTTGCCCTATGGGATATGTTCTTCAAAGAGATGGAGCTCTTTGAATACATCTTCTAAAGAAATTGAGAAATAAAAATAAGTCTTTATTGTGGCAACAGAATAATGTTATTTTCAGTGTTCCTTAACTTTTGCAATATACAATGTCTATGGTTCCCAAATTTAATTATGTGTGTAGCTACAATGGTCTTCAAGTATAATGGCAGTCAGATTCAGAGAACTATGTTTTGAAAAGAAATATATATGTATATTTTTTTTTAATGGAATTTTCTTGTACAGTATGTATTAATGTTTCCCAGGTGCATTAAATAAAGATCTAGTGTAAAGCATACTTATATCTTATCCATTTGTGTACAACTGAGAGAAAAACATAAGATTGCATTACTCCTTTGTTAAGCAGCTGGTTGTTTTTTTGTTGTTGTTGTTTGTTTGGTTGGTTGTTTTTTATTTATTTTTTAATTATTTTAAGAATAAAATTTTGTTTCAAGACCAGCTTACTAAGGTGGTATGAAGATACATTTTTTGGCAGAAGAAAAAATAAAATAATTTTATTTACAGACAAAGGATCAACTTGGGGGGGGGGGGGGGGTGTAAAAATAATCTCTCTTTTACATTTAAAACCCCTACGAAAGAGAAAAAAAAAAAAAAATATAAAAGTTGAATGATTTCTGGAAAAACTTCAGAGACATTTTTCAAGTATAAAAGCAGCAGTGTATAATTTCAAAATGTTATTTCTGTTAGAAAATAAGCAGGAAATGAGTTTTCATGATTAACTCCAGAAAATGTTTTGTGTGTGTGAAAAATTTGTAATGAAGTTTTTCCACATTGAGTGAAATTGAACTGAAATTTTGTACCATTACCTGTCATTAATGCACATTGTTGATGTGTATTGGAATCCCAGGAAAAAATGATTTGTAAAAGTAAGGTGGGGTTGATAGACACTACTTTGATAGCATGATACATACTGGACAATACTTTGCAATGGCTAGTAAGTGAACTGATAGTCTTTGAGGAAAAATGGAATGTGCCAGTCTTAAGATGACTGTCAGACAGTGGGCAATAGAAAAATGCAAGCTTTATTTTGATGAGTTTGTTAAATCTTTGTCCTAGTTCTGGTTGTGACTTTTCTGTTGATGAAGCTATATCACAGTCAGGCACATTCTTCTCAGGTGTTTAAAAAACATTTATATATTTATTTATTACAATACAGTGTTGACAGTCACATAAAACATTGGAATAACAACAACAATAATAAAGTTTTCATTTCAGGCTTGTGGAAGCTAAAAATAAAATGAATATGCTCTAGGTTGTAGGTAAATGTATTTGAATATTTTTACATTGATCAAAAGGTCTGTAAAAAAACATGTAACTTGAAGTAATGCATAACAATCAGCAGTTTTTTTGTTTTGGTTTGGTTTAGTGTTTTTTTTTCCCTATTATTATTTTGAGAGCTGTCTGAAGAAGAAAGAGAGGACTGTGAAAAATGGAAAAGAACAGATTTTCCATCTTTTCCAGTATGTGAACACTAGACAGGAGGTGCAGGATACTTTCTCGATCTCAATAAGCAAAGTGAAACAACAAATGGTGTAGTAAAATTACTTATAAGAATACCTTAAGAGTAGTAGCAAGTAAATCACATTTAGGTCTTTTAGAAACTGTGAACCCTGCTTTTGTACAGCATCAGATGGATCCTAGATGATTTTTTTTCATGGCATACTGCATGTGTTAGCTCTGGAGATGTTCACCTTCCTCTCTACACTGTGTCTTCTTATACCAGGAATAGCAAAAAAATAAAAATAAAAAAATATAATTTACACACCCTGTCTTGACTGGTAGGAATGCTGTCTCCTTTGTAACAGCCATCTGAACTTGTCTAGCTAAACATAACTTGGAACTGTATCCAGGAAGAGCATACTTCAGTGTATTCCTGTGTTAGGTATGGGTCACCCACTCACATGTAAGCTAGTATCTTAAATATAAAATCTTCAACGACTTCAATGCATTTTTGTTGCTGAGATTGAGTTTTATAATGAGATCAGAATATGTCACTGATCTTAAAAGTAATAATTTCACTATTTTTGGAGAGTTTTAGCTCTATTTTTTTTTCCAAGTAAAATAAATTATTGTGTAGCTTAATTTTAGCTTTTAGAGAAAGAACAAACAGCCTAACACAATGTTAGATCTCTTGTAGAAAATCAGAACAGCTCTCCTTTCTTTATAAGTATCACAAAATGCCTTGATATGTGAAATATTTCTGTTTGGATAGACTCACTTAAAATTTATTTTTCCTTTACATACCCTTTTTACTCATGCTACACAGCATCTGGAGAAATAAAAAAGGCATTTGAAAATCTCTTAATCAAATGAAAAGGCTCTCACACTCAGCTAAGCCATAACTGATTATGCATAAAAAAGATAATTGGTTTGCTCCATATTGGTTTGCTTTCCTTTGTGCAAGAGCCAACTTAAATCTGGAAAAGTTTTGACTAAAAAAATGGAATAGTTTTTATGCCTAATTCTGTTTATATATCTCTGTTTAATAATTCAACAGCTATTCTTATCCTGCTGAAAAATAAATAATAAATGTGTATCAATAATGAAATCCAAACTAACAAAGTTCTCACAGAATTGTTAAGACTTTGTAACACTTGGACAGTTTTCAAGCATATATTAATTATTTGAGAATCTCTCACTGAAATAAAGATAACTAAATAGCTTTTTTTTTTTTGCTTTTTTTTTTTTTTTTTTTTAGAGAACCGCATATCTAGTCCATCCTTTAGCTCAGGTTAGGACTACCACGATAACAAGACAAAGTCACCTTCAAATTTGTTCATTTTAGTTTTGAAATGTTTCAAAGATAGTCACTTCAAACAAAGATATTCTACAGCCTCTACAGGCAATGTCTCCTGGTGTCATGGTTTTCTGATTTTTGGTTTTCAGTATTCCACATCATAACATCATGTGGGGCACTGGGAATTTAACTGTTAACTCCTGACAAGGTCACCTGATGCGCTCTTCTTCATCAGCGCTTCTTCATCTCCCTGCTGAACTGTACTGCACATCTCACCTCAGTGTTGTGGTGAGGACTTTCCACCTTTCGGACATTCTCTCTCTCATTATATTTGATTTTTAATTATTTAATTATTTAATTATTTTAATTATATTGTATTATAGTATGTTATCTTGCATTCCAATAATACATTGTTGTAAATTAGTTTGTTTCTCCTCAGATTGTTGCCACTGTTTCTAATTATTTTGGGGTCCCCTGTTCTGTTTTCCGGAGGCGCAGATTTTGCGAAATCCCTCCGCCGTAGTCACGGAACTGGGCTGAACCAGCCTGTAAACCATTGACATCTGGTCCTTATCAAATCTCCCGAAGCAAAAAATTCTTCTTAATATGTAACTTGAACCTCCTGAGCAGAAATCTGCGGCTATTATCCATTTTTAGGTCACCTGCTACTAGCAAGAAGAATTTGTTGATATGTTCTCTGTAGATCTTTAAGATGTTTATGTTATTTCATCATTTCCAGCCTCCAAGACAAAAAGTGAGGCAATCCCAAATAACTTTCTCAAATGTTATGGGTTCATAGGTCATGTCTTCAAAGTCCTTGGTAACTTGTATGCTTTGTAGACCATAATCCTCCAAGTATAGTTCACCATTTGGTCTTTTATACTACTTTAAGTGTAGTATACATTGTAATCCTTAGCCCTTTCTAGTCAAGCTATTCTTCATGGTCACTTTTTAAGCTGTAAAGATAATGAATTTATTCTATTGGTATACATTCTTTTACTTGTCATTACTGAACTTAATGAGTTTTCTACTTGGCCAACTATGTTCTGGACTGTATTAAAAGAGGAGTGACCAACAGGTATAGAGAAATGATTGTCCCCCTCTACTTGGCTCTTATGAGGCCCCAGCTGGAGTATTGCGTCTACAGGTTGCCCAGAGTGCTTGTGGATGTCCCATCCCTGGAAGTATTCAAGGCCTGGCTGGATGTGGCTCTGGGAATCTTGGTCTAGTGGTTGGTAACCCTGCCCATAGCAGAGAGGTTGAAACTAGATGATCATTACGGTCCTTTTCAACCCAGGCCATTCTATGATTCTATGATTCTACTTGTTCCATCCTAAAGTTCGTAATGATCCTCCTGGTAAAAATCAAAATTGTTCATTGATGCACTTACAGTGTTTTCATCTGAGGCTAGTACTCCATTGCTTTGGATGATTAGTGCTATAGTACAAATCCAGTCACAGACTACAAGATTTTAAAAGCATATGCTTTTTACTCTCCATCCCTTGTCCCTTCGGGGCAGGCCATAGGGTTTAACATTCCTTTTATCCATGGGCTTGTTTGACTAACTTTCCATCAGTGTCCTCTTCTGTTCTTGCATGCATTCACAGCCTGCTTGCAAGCAGGGCAGTGTGAGAAACAGCAAAGGCACAGATGTTATTCAGCAACAGCTAAAATTTGTGTGTGTTTATCAACACTGTTTCAGTCACAAACTCAAAACATAGCACTGAATGAGTGATTACAATGAAAATTTGTTCTTTCCCAGTCAAACTAGCATGTAAACTTTTATTTTTCCCATCTCAGCCTTTATTTGGTATATATATTGGCTAATAACATACATTGA
Organism: Perdix hodgsoniae; assembly: GCA_035772895.1. Taxonomy (NCBI): domain Eukaryota; kingdom Metazoa; phylum Chordata; class Aves; order Galliformes; family Phasianidae; genus Perdix; species Perdix hodgsoniae. The sequence goes on from JAPSGF010000127.1 coordinate 210,535, forward strand.
CAGTAATATTGCCAGTGATCATTCAGTATTTTATTTTGGCAACAGTTCTATCTTTTTCTCCCTACATTATTCTACTATTGTGAGTGCTTTTTTTTTTTTTTTCCCCCAAAAATATTATATTAGCTATGCTTTTATATGTAGATTCATGAAGCACATCAACTTATTCTATCACTAAACTTATATAACCTCTGCTAATCCACATCATTTAATTAATAATAGGAAAAATATCTGTGCTACCACAAGTCTCAGATGCATGTGTGAACTGAAAACATTAGGTACATTCACAACAGGCATGTGCTGTAATCCATCTGCCATAAGCTTATCCTGTTAGTTATAGATGAGAAAGATATAACACATTATATTAGCATCCAGAAGTTTCCCAGCCATTCTGATATTGGAAAAATAACATTAATTGTTTTACCTGAACTAAACACCGCTGCAAAAAAACTATATCAAGAACAAATCTGTTTTGTACAATTTTGCTTTCACTGCTAAAGAAGAAGAAGAAGGGGGAAAAAAAAAAAGAAAATAATAATAATAAAAGAATGACCAATAGTATTTCTGATTTTTCAGATTTTTTAATTGATTTATGTGCTCCTCTGCTTCAAAATCAAAATGAGTTGATAACTTCTCTTTCTTCTGCATCACCCAAATTAATATTGATTAGGAACACAATCTCATACAAAAAAAAATGGATTTTTTGTCATTAAATTCACACATTATGAGAAACATTTTCCATTGTGTTCACTCTCAGCATAAAATTAAGTTTTGTGAAGTTTCGTAATGTACTTTTAGACTAAAATCTTGCGAAACAAAACAAGACAACAACAAAACTGCAGTTTAAAAAGTCCTAGATATATCTTCTTTAATCACTTAGCTAAAATCACGGAGTTAGTTACTTGTTTATTGTTAAAATTTTCCTTAGATACATATAACAAATCAGAACTTTTATCACCTGCACTAGATAATGTATCTCTTTTACCTAGGAATGCCTCATTTTCTTTTTCCTATAAATACATAAAAAGCAGCATAATCCCTCCAGTTTTATTTCAGAGTATGGTATTACAACAATATGGAGTATGTCTTTGATTTGTTGGGGTCAGCTGTTTTCTAAATGGACCAAAGAGGTTGAAAATGAAATATCTTTTATACTGTTAGAATAACACTGGTTATTTTTACCCATATAAGTTTTATCTTATTTTTCTTGAATTCTATGAATGAAGTGAAAATGTCAGAAAAGTATATTAAAACAAGAATATTGAGAAAACTTGGACATTTTTAAAAAATATATTACATGTACAGAAATAAGATAATTTGATAAATTGCTATCAAATCTATTATTTTGTGAATCATATTATTTATTTAATCTTTTATTTACTTAGTTTTCATTTATTATTTAGTCTTCAAACAATATTTATTTAGTGAGAAAATCCTCACAGATAAATGGTAATCTCTGGTACCATTGTGATATAGTATTGATAAAAGCATAAGGAAATAAAGTGAAGGTATAACAAACAAACTACTTCCACTGCATATTTTCTGTTCTTGGAACTTACAAAGAAGGGAATTCAATTTGAAAACACATACACTTGCATATATTTTGCTTATAAGATTTCCATGGCTTTTGTTTTGTTTGTTTTGTTTTTCCTCAAAAAATGTAAAATTTCTGGTACCACTTACATATACAAAACATCTTTGGTGTAAAAGTTGTTAGATGCAATGGGAGATATAAGCATGAAGTATGTATATTTCATAACATCTGGTGAGCAGAGAAGTATTTAACACATTGACTTATCACTGAAAGCACAAGTTTAGTCTCCACAGAGGTACTTAATACCGCGCAAACAAGCCATCTGAGTGTAAGTAATGCCTCAAGCAAACCTACAACATAATAAATAATACAGGGAATGATAGGTAGAGAACATGTGGTGAGAGGTCTTTGAAGAGAAGCTTTGGTTACACTGCAGTTGTGCCTAACAATTATATAGAAAATGATTCCTAGCCTTTGTTAAAGAAAATTGGCTGGACTCCTTTATTTAGCCAAGAATGTAAAGAGAGATGTGCATTGGACAGATGGAAATCCTGCCGCATTTGAAATGCTGGATAACTCTATAGGGCTTCTAGTGATATATCTGATAATATTCATAGAGCTGGCATTGAGATACAAAATAGCCCGAGTGAAAGAAATTCTAACTGATCTCAGTACCTTAGAGAACAACAGATTTGAAAGTGTTTTTAGATATGTCCAACGCTGTGAATATAGGAAGTTAGAAATTCATACACCAGTTTCATGTCTGTATGACACAGAAAATAAAACAGATATATATGACAGATCGATGGGTTAACTTATTCACTGGTTATAAAGCAGCAGTTTCAACATTTCACAATTACGAGGTGTCAGTGAGTAATCAGCAGTAGTACTTAATATGTGCTAGTGGATGTGATTTCTTTTTTCTTTTCAGAAGTATGCTTTTTCCTGTTCATATATTTACCAGTTCAAAAACTTACAGCCAAAGTAAAATAAAAGGATAGATGCTAGCTGAAGAGAAATAAAGGAAGTACTTTTGAAATGCTATTTTTATTATTTATTTGTTTGTTTGTTTGTTTGTTTATTTAATGGTACTGATAATTCTTTCATGTTAGAGATATAATAGTTGGCTGGAAGCATAGCCTGGCAGTGTGAAACTGCATCACGATCATAAACTAGAGGGACTGAAACTTTAAAATCAATCAAGTTAGGCTAGAAGTATTCCACTGTTTAATGCACAGTTTGGAAGAGGTAGAGGTAAAATATTTTTTTTAATTTGCAGAAAAGAAATAGGATCTTGATTATGACTTAGCTGGAACCTGGAAGCAAGATTTATGATCCAAAGAAGCAGTTCTGATTTAGATTTACTTCTTAGTCATTTTCAAAATTGGAAAAAAAAAAAAAAAGCCTCCCTGGCTACTATGATACAAATTTCAAGAAAATCATATTCTTTTTGTGGGTGTACTTTAAAAGAGTCAAATCACATGACACTTCTTATTTCTTGTCCAAAATTCTAGAAACACAGTAGTGTTAATGTTATCAGAAATTACTGCAGCTGTAGCATATAGTTTCTGCCTCATACTGTCCAATTTGTAGTGCACAAAGAGTGCTCCAAAAGGTTTCATTTTCACCATGAAAATTACAGAGATGATAATGATAATCACTCTGAGATACCAGTGCATTCAAGGAAATGCAGTAGGCACCTGAATAAAGAAATTCAGCTTAAGAAGTTAGTGTCACTTTGAATAGGACTGTCTTTTTTTCCATTTCCTCTCTCTCTCTCTCTCTCTCTCTCTAATATATATATATATATTATATATATATATAATATTATATTTTATAATATTATAATGTATATTATAACATATAAATATACATTATATTATATATAATAATTATGTTATGTTATGTTATGTTATGTTATGTTATGTTATGTTATGTTATGTTATGTTATGTTATGTTATGTTATGTTATGTTATGTTATATTTATTATATACTTGGCAAATCTGACCTTATATTCACAAGGATTAGTTTGGAAGATTCAGAGGCTGAGATACTGCTGAAAAGTCTCTCCTGACTCCCTCTCCTGTCTTCTCCATACTTGGTTAAAAGCAGAATTTTTGAGAAGCAGCTTCAGTTGTACTAACTTGAGGCATTTGAATCATATTGACATTCTTCTGTTGGACTCAGTTTGCTCATTTGAAATATTTGGTTATAATTAATTGATGCTTTTACTTTATATTGCATAAAAATGCCAAAGGCATAGTCACATTTGTCATAAACTGTTTCAAAAGCTATCAGTTCAGTTCTTTCTCTTAAGGGATAGATACATTTTTTACACCTAAAAATCTGTTAAATAATCTGCAGTGTTTGCAAATGACAATATTCTTCACAAAAAAAACTTTATGATGAATTGTCTGCATGAAATTTTTAACACCATCTACAAACCACGTGATTCAGTTTAAGAACCTGGTAGTCTGCAGCCTGACTTACTTCAGAATCTGATTTGAACATTTATTTTTACTACCCAATAAACCATCTAAACAATTTTTCTGTGAATGATAGCTTGAAAAATAGCTTAAAAAGCTAAATAATTATAAGGCTGACAGGCAACAAACATGCTGAAGTATGAAAATGCATAAACCTAAGGAGATAGGCTCTCTCCCAAAAGGCACAGAAAACTTCCCTGCCTGACAACACAGAGACCTTAGACACTTAGAACAGAAGTGATTGGAAAAACAAAAAAAAATTAAAAAAAATAAACTAATAAACCTAATATATATACATGAATTAATAACTATGCTTTCTTTTATAACTGCTGGAGTGAAAGAGGAATTTCTAGTACACAGTTTATACCATTTAAAAAATAATATCTAAAATATAATGATTGTTTTCTCCCTTGATTCGCAGGAAAACAGAAGTAGAATTCAGTTGTCTTAACATCAAACTTAAAGCTATGATATATCCCAAGTACTTCTAGAAATATCTCTTGATGTCTGAAGTTTAATAGAAAATTTAAAAATAAAATAATACCTTTGTAATACTTAAAGATTTCTAGGTCTAATGACTACATTTAAAATATGAAGCAATTATTTAGATATTTTAAAAGTGATAATTTAAATGTAAAATTAAACCTGATACCAATGTTAATTAAGAAGTAAAATATGTTCTAAAAATAAATTCAAGATGAAGAGGAACTAATAAGTATAATGAATAAGAATTTTGAATCAGCTTTTAAAAGACCTTTTCAATGATAGAGTATGGATATTTTTCTACCTTATCGGTAAAGATTATATTTGAACAACAATAATATCACATTATAGTCACAATTTCTGAAGACAGACTAATTAAGTACTGTTTTGTTTCTATCTTTGCTACACATTTCCCTGTTTAACTCTGAGTTTTCATATCCTATTCCCCTTGACCCTTGCATCCAAAGCCAAATAGTTACTCTTAATACATGTTTAATGTATCATTGCTATACACATGGTTCAACTGCAAGGAGGCTTAATTCAAGGCTTGGACCAGTATCAGCAGTGTCTCCATAGCATTTATGATATAGGACCCTAGCAAGCAGCAACACATTCCCAGGCAGAAAGTCAGCTTGGCAGATGGGGACCTAGATTCCCCACAGTTAAGTGTTGCAAAACTTCACTGCTTTCTCCTGATGCGGATGTATAATTCAGGCTTGTCCTAAAGTGCTGCCTAACCAGGAAAAGCTTTCACCCCATGTGTGATACCAGAGCACTAGGCTTATTCTGTGTGTTTGTAGAATGAGCTGTCCTCCATCAGACATACATCACATGCTCACAACTTTCATCATAATAGGAACCTTTATTTGGAAAGAGTACAGCTTTTGGCTGTTAACACTTCCATGCAACATTTTTTGTTGTTGTATCTCCAAGGTGTCTGTAAGGCTCTTGTGTATCTATGTCCTCCTCTCCCTCCCCCAACCCCCACCCCCAGATTCTGCACATTCTGCTTATATACTCCTGCACCTCCTTCACTTAGTGGCAATTTCTCAGTCAGATCGGAGCTACAGGCCCAGCACCATCTTCACTTACTTCAGAATCAATGAGAGGATCCTGGGCTCCCTACAGCATAGGCTCTGTATGAGAGGTCATCTCTAATGTGCCAGGCTAGTTGCTCTTGTTGGAGCCAGATGCCATGCCCATTGGTACATCATCACATGTTGAGCAATCCCATGATGTCCTCAGAGTTTTTGGCTCTGTTCTGTATGCTATCTTCTGCATACACTGCTGTGCAAATGATTGCATCTGTGAGCTGCTCTGTTTGCTGTGCTCATATTTGATGGCCACCCCTACTGGAGCCTGCAAGTAAATTGGCTAAGAGTTTGCTGGGGGTGCAAATTTTTCTTCTAGGTTTATTGCATTACCAAGAAAATCAGATGGTGGAAGAACCAAACAAACAAACAAACAACAAAAAATATCTAATGTTGCTTTAGAGAAAGAGATAAAAAAAGACAAATGTCATGAGTTTTATCTAGAGATCACTGTCAACATTGGTGTTCACCTTAGCTTATTTGCTTTTATGTCTATTTGTGCTGCTTTTTCATTCTTATGTTTCTCATTGCTCATCACATTGGAATCACAGAATCATAGAATCACTGAGATTTATTTATCACATAAAAAATGGCTTAGAGGTTGGTGCAGGCACAAGAACATTTTTGTTTTGTTTTGTTTTGTTTTTTGATCATGGGGCAATTTACTCGGCTCCCGGCATGACGGCTGCAGATGGAACTCACCTGTCTGCAAGGGGTAAAAGGATCCTAGCCCAGAAACGGGCAGGACTCATTGAGAGGTCTTTAAACTAGGTAAGAAGGGGGAAGGGGACAAAATGAGGGCCAGTGGGGTTGAGCGGGTAGTTTGAGGCTCAAAACAGATCTTGATGGGTGATGAAGGTGGAGTTCGAAGGGATGGAGAGAGGTAGGGGGATGGGCATGTGGACGCATGGCTACGATCTAATTGCAATCACGGAGACATGGTGGGACAGCTCGCATGACTGGAATGCTGTCATGGAGGGCTATGTACTTTTGCACTTTTTAGGAAGAATCAGCTGGCGAAGGCGGGGTGGTGGAGTTGCTCTTTATGCGAGAGAGCAGCTAGCATGTATAGAACTCCACCTGGAGGACAGTGGTGTAGCAGTGGAGAGCTTGTGGGTGAGAATCAAGGGGCGGGCTGGTATGGCTGACACTGTTGTGGGTGTGTACTACAGGCCTCCTGATCAGGAGGAGGAAGTTGATGAGGCCTTCCATAAGCAACTGGAAGTAGTGTCACGATCCCAGGCGCTGGTGCTTATGGGGGACTTCAATTATCCAGATATTTGCTGGATAAGAAACATGGCCAGGCACGTGCAGTCCAGATGGTTCCTGACGTATCCGCCAATCAACCTGACTTATCCTGGGACCTCGACCATCCAGGGGAGAGAAAGACAAACATGGATGCCATAATGTCTTCTCTCAATTTAATGCTGCGTCACATACCTTATATACCATCCTAAATCCTGCGCAGACACGTACACTCGCTACGCAAGACCCGATGCACGCGATAGAACCTATACACACACCTACCTAAAACCCCGCCCGCTAACTCTTAACCTACAGGCCTAACTTAGCTATTCTAGAACACTCCATCTACTCAGAACTACTGTATGCACTCATAAATCCTTGCTAAGACAACTCAGTACCCCAACAGTTCCTACAATGTGTTGAAGACAACTTCCTGATGCAGGTGGTGAAGGAACCAACAAGGAGAAGGGTGTTGCTGGACCTTATTCTCACTAATAAGGAAGGGCTTGTCAAGGAAGTAAAGGTCAGGGCACCATGAGATGGTGGAGTTCAAGGTCTTGAGTGGAAGAAGCAAAGCAAAAAGTAGGGTTGCTACCCTGGACTTTAGGAGAGCCAGCTTTAATCTCTTCTGCTATCCCATGGGCTAGGGCGTTAGAAAGTAAGGGGGCCTGTGAGAGCTGGTCAGCATTTAAACAGCTCTTCTTCCAAGCTCAGGATCAGTGCGTCCCTGTGAGCAAGAAATCAGAAAAGGGTGGCAGGAGACCCGTGTGGATGAGCAAGGAGCTCGTGGACAAACTCAAAGGGAAGAAAAAGGTCCATGAAATGTGGAAAAAGAGTCTGACCGCTTGGGAATATAGAAATGTTGCCACATCTATGATGTTGTCACTGTCTGGGTGGATGGGGAGAGAGAGTGGATGTAGTCTACCTTGATTTCAGCAAGGCCTTTTATACTGTCTCCCACAACATACTTATAACAAAGCTGAGGAAGTGTGGGATAGATGAGTCAGGTGGGTTGAGAACTGGCTGACTGGCAGAGCACAGAGGGTTGCCGTTGGCAGTGCAGAGTTCAATTGGAGACCTGTAACTAGTGGCGTTCCTCAGGAGTTGGTGCTGCATCCAGTCTTGTTCAACATCTTCAACAGTGATCTTGATGAGGGGATAGTGAACACCCTCAGCAAGTGTGCTGATGATATGAAGTTGGGACAATTAGCTGACATACCTGAAGGCTGTTCTGCCATTCAGCGAGACCTGGACAGGCTGGAGAGCTGGGCAGTAAGAAACCAGAAGAGATTTAACAAAAGCAAGTGTAGAGTCTTGCATCTGGGGAGGAATAATTGCAGAATAACTGTGGAATAATATGGGGAGGAATAATTGCACCAGTACAGGTTGGGGGATGACCAACTGGTGAGGAGCTCTGCAGAGAGGGACCTGGGTGTCCTGGTGGATGACAGGTTGGCCATGAGCCAGCAGTGTGCCCTTGTGGCCAAACAGGCCAATGGCATTCTGGGGTGCATTAAAAAGAGCGTGGCCAGAAGGTTGAGGGAGGTGATCCTCTCCCTCTACTCTGCCCTGGTAAGGCCTCATCTGTAGTACTGTGTCCAGTTCTGGGCTCCCCAGGACAAAATAGACAGGGATCTCTTGGAAGGAGTCCAGTGGAGAGCCACAGAGGTAGTGAAGAGCTTGGAGCATCTCCCCTATGAAGAAAGGCTAAGTGAACTGGGCCTATTTAGCCTTGAGAAAAGAAGACTGAGAGGGGACCTGATCCAGTTCTATAAATATCTAAAGTGTGGGGGGCAGAGTGGCAAGGCCAGTACAGACTCTTCAGCACTGTGTGGAGACAAGACAAGGGGAAACAGCCAGAAACTGCAGCATAGGAAGTGGAGACAATGGGAGAAGCATTTGGCAGAAGCCACCTAGTTAGTCAATACCAGAGAATCGATCAATCATGATGGTCTTGCCAGCTCCCTACATAATGTCAAGGGAGATAAGGTCCCCATAGTACATGAAAAAACATGTTGGGAAAAGCAGTTTGGGTCTTTCCAGCTTCTGGGAAGGGCAAACCTCTTTGCGGAACTGTTTTTGCCCAGGGACCTGGGTCCACTTTGTGGGTGATGCAGAAAAATGGGGATGTTAATGTTGAGGGAGTGCAGTCAGTAATTCCATGTGTTTATACATAGGTTTGTATGTGTGTGTGGTTTCATTTTGTTTGTGTATATGTATTAATTACTCTTTTCAGTAGTGTGTGGGGACAGAACAAGGGGAAACAGACAGAAACTAGAGCATAGGAAGTTCCGCACGAATGTGCGCAAAAACTTATTTACGGTGAGGGTGACGGAGCACTGGAACAGGCTGCCCAGGGATGTTGTTGAGTCTCCTTCTCTGGAGATGTTCAAGACCCACCTGGACACCTACTTATGCAATCACTGGAGGTCCCTTCCAACCCCTATGATTCTGTGATTCTGTGGTTCTGTTATTCTGTGATCCTCCCTCTGATCAGAGCAGAAGTAGGTACTGCAGATTCTCAAGGCCCTGTTCACAACTCTCGGAAACCTCTTCCGCTCCTTGACCAGCCTCACAACTAAAAATCTTACGTTTAAATGGAATTTTTTCTGTTTCAATTTTTGTGTGTTATCCTGTTTTTTTAACCATAAAAACAGAAGAACTGAGAAAATCTGCCTACAATTTCTTTACTGCTCCACACCAACACATTATTCTGGATGTTATCTCCAAGCAAGTGGAAGAGAAGAAGGTTATCAGAAATAGTCAACATGGGTTCATCAATGGGGTATTATGCTTGACCAGTAGCTTTCTATGATGTAATGACTAGCTGGGTAGATGGAAGGAGAGTAGTGAAAGTTCTCTATCTTGACTTAAGATAAGCTTAGGAATTCTGGGACAAATGAATGGGAAGTGAGGTGGATTGGGAGCTGGATTACTGGCATAGCTCAAAGGGTTGTGAACAGTGGCACAGTCTAGTTGGAGGCTTGTATTTAATAGCATTCCCAGGGATTGGTACTGTGTCTGGTCTTGTTGAACATCTTCATCAATGACCTGGATGAAGGGGTAGAATGCACCCTCAGAAATTTGCTGATACAAATATGGGAGGAGGGGTTAACAGACCAGAAAGCTGTTCTGCCATGAAGTGAGACATGGACAGGCTGGAGAATTGGACAGAGAGGAAACTTAGGTTCAGCAAGGACAAGCATCAGTCCTTCATCTGGGGAGGAATAACTGCATGAATCAGTACAGGTTAGGGGATGGTCTGATGGATAGGATCTCTGAGGAGAAGGACCTGGATGTCATCACAGACAACAGGTTGACCATGAGGCATCAGTGTGTACTTGTGTCTGAGGAGGCCAATTTTATTATGGGGTGCATTAAAAAGACCATAGGCAGAATGTCAAGGAAGTACTGTATCAAGTTCTGGAATCTCTAGTTCAAGAAACACAGGGAAATTCTTTAGAGAGTTCAGCATAGGGACATTAACACGACTAGGGGACTAGAGAATCGCCCTTATGAGGAAAGGCCTAGATACCTAGGTCTATTTAGTTTGGACAAGATCCCAAGAGGGGATCTTATCAATGCTTATAAATATATGAAGTGAAGGTGTCAAGTGGATGGGGCCATGCTCTATCTAGTGGTGTCCAGAGACAGCAATGGAGAATGGGCACAAACTGAAACACAGAAAGTTCCATTGAAACACTGAGGGTGACAAAACACTGGAGCAGGCTGCTCAGAGAGGTTGTGTAGCCTCCTTCCCAGAAAATATCACCTGGACGTCTTCCTGAGTAATCTGCTCCAGGGAAGCTGCTTGAGCAGAGGGAGTGGACTAGCTGTTCGCCAAAGATCCCTTCCAGAACCTATGATTTTGTTATTCTGTGACTTATGAACTCTGATAGACTGCCTCTCAGCCCCTGTTTGTCTTCAGGATGAATAGTCCTTTCTTTCTCAGCATTTAATCACTTGGAAGTTGTGTCTTAATCTACATGTGCTTCAGTATGTCCATGAGTTGTAGGTAATGGGGAACCAAGCGTGGACCCAGAAGCAGTGGAAAGGATCAGCTTGCTCCCTCTTAAATTTTGAAGCAACACCTTTCTTGACATACTATTATTTATTTCTTTATTTATTTTCCTAATGTGACCCAAGCAGATCTTGGCCTGCTATGCTACATGAGCATTTCTCCATGCTTGAACATCTGACTAAGGTCTGATTAAGAAGTCACTTCTGAGAAGAACTCCAGTAGACATTAACATTTTATTTCACTGTTTACTGGCAAGGAGTATGTGACTGTAGGCCTAATAGAGCTGAAGAAACATAGGAGAGCACACCCTAATTAATGCCTTGGGTCCACCCATGCTATAAGCAAGATGATTGAGTGCTCAATACTCAAGGCTTCTTTAAATCTTCTAAAGATGCAGTGTGTGCCACGTGAGACAGAGAAGGTTGTTGCATGTAACATGCTGCTGAGTCATATGACAGATGAGTGAAAATGCTGTAGGACAGGGTCCATGTCAGGGCTTGTGCCACATACCATGAAATAGGAGTAGGGTAGTTTGCTAGTCTATGCACAAGCTGTGCTGTGCCAGCTTGTCTCAGTGCCAGAGATTCAGTTTAGTACTATAGATACAGCTACAGAAACAGAATTCAAATGAACAGGATTCAAAATTCTAATTGTTTTCTCTTTGTTGTCTCCAAGCTATGTGCATTTTTCTTCAAAGAGTGAACAATTTCAATCTACAGAATCTGATTTTTTTTTTTTAAATATAGCATAAACAAAATATATTTTAGATGTTGAGAGGAAACTAAGTTTGGAAAGACAGAAATATTTATTTTAGATTAGACTGTAATGAAGCTAAATTAGGAGGTCTATTGTATTGCATTATTGTTGTGCACCAAACAGAGGAGATCATTTTCACTTAATGCACATTTTTAAAAAATGCAAGAAATTCACAGTGGATTTAAAAAAAAAAAAATAAAATACTACTTTGTAGAGAGTGGATGGAATATTTAAGAACCAAAGGGAACATTTGTTCTTTAACAATCAATGAATACATCAGCACTGAAGGTAAGCTTCGCTTTGAGTGTCGTCAGCTACGAAGGCTAAGTGCCAGAAGGGAATTCTTGACAAAGCATACCAATTTATTTCTAGATTTGCAGTGATTTACTTTACATAGAATCTACTTCTGGATTTCCACATAGACAAATGATGAATTATTTTTATTTTATGTTTTTATCTTTCATTCATTATAAGTTGGTGTAGACAAATTATTTGGAAAATAGTCCCACTGCATCTTTCCAATTCCATATTGCTGTGCACTGCTTTTGAAAATACAAAATAAACCTCAAATCAAAACCATGCAATACTCTAACAAGATGTAAATTTGCTATCCTGATTCAACAGAAATGTCTTTTGCAAGTATCATCTCTCTACAGCAGTAGCATAGAGATGGCTGCGTTAGCCAGCCCTTGATTTATATGTTGAACATGTACTTTTCTATGACAGATTTCAGAGAACCTGTTCCTAAGTATATATACACAAGAGTATTCAGACAAAGAAAAAGTGTGTGTAGTTTATATAGCTTGAATGCAAATATGTAATAATTGCATTAATCAAATATAGTCTACATTTGTAGTCATGTACTCATGAGGAAGAAAATCTGTGGAACATTTCCTTTAAACTTGTCTGAAAGCATAGCTTAACCAGCAGTATATACATTAATTTCAACTACTGTCTATGAACTTTCTAATAGTATTTCTTATCCAGCATCAAACTTGTCTGTGCTAGAATAGTACAGAGAATGGCTCATTACACAGGACTGTAGGTGGTCAATAGTTGAACCCAACACTTTTTTTTTCTTTTTAAATAAAAGAATCAAAAGCACCTTTTGCACAATGCACCTTTGATATTGTTTTTTTTTCAACTTCCATGTCTTCAAAGTGCCTTTTAGCACTGTTGGAGGTGTAGTCTGTGTTAACGGGATTTCTCTGGTTTTCTTTTTTTTCTTTTTTTTTTTTTTTCTTCTGAAAACAAGCTTCAACAGCTGGGATGAATACTGTGGAGATTAAACTGATTTAGTCAGTTTATTTTTTTATTTTTTTTTTTTTTTACCATTTCTTATGAAGCAGCTATTACACACTGACATTATTATTATTATTATTTTATCTCTAACCAGTGTTTTTCAAGGATTTTGAAATGCCATCATCTTTGATGAAGTTTTAACTTTCTACTGAGCTAACTATTTGATATTCATTGTCTGGAGGACAATTGCCTCCTCTAAACATGTGTTTATAGGCACATTTGTTGTATTTCATATTAAAAATTCAACTCAAAGTGTGTATCTGAACATCTAAATGCTTATGTTAGTATATTAATAATTTTTACGATGTTATTTTTCCATAATTATGTTAATATGACAAAACAAAATATTCAAAAATTTTAAACAATAAACTCAAGGCTTGCCATGAGTGATCCTTCCTTCCTTCCTTCCTTCCTTCCTTCCTTCCTTCCTTCCTTCC
>JAPSGF010000127.1:232875-251857 GCA_035772895.1 Perdix hodgsoniae
CTCCTCCCTCCTTCCCTCCTTCCCTCCTTCCCTCCTTCCCTCCTTCCCTCCTTCCCTCCTTCCCTCCTTCCCTCCTTCCCTCCTTCCCTCCTTCCCTCCTTCCCTCCTTCCCTCCTTCCCTCCTTCCCTCCTTCCTAGATTTCTGAGGAAGAACACAACTTCCTTGGGCAACCTATTTCCCTCACACAGTAAAATATGTTTCGTAATATTAAAAGGAAACCTCTTGTGTTCTAATTTGTTTCCTCAACATCTTTTCCTGGCTCTAGGACCTACTGAGAAGAGCCTACCTCCATTCTTTCTGCATCTTCTACTCATAGATCCCTTGTGATCTTTCCCCGCAGCTTCACCAGTGCTAAGTAGAAGGAAAAGATCACCTGTTTCAACTTGCTAATAATATTTTGCCTAATGCAGCCCTGGATACCTTTAGCCTTCTTTGAAGGACAAACTGCTGGGTCATATTTAGTTTGGTGTCAAAAGAGCACCCCAGGTCTTTTTCTAAAAAGTTTCTTTCCAACTGCGTGTACATGTGCGTGGTGTTCTTCTTCCCCAGTTGCAGGTCTTTACACTTCTTGGTGAACATCATAAGTTTATATCCTTCAATCTCCTCAGCCTGTCAAGGCCTATTTGGATGACAACAAAATTCCCTGGTATATCTGCCTCTACTTCCAATTTGATGTAATTAGCTCTAGTTTATAATAACAAATTGCTAACCTTGTTTGAGAAAAAAAAAAAAAAAAAAAAGAATATTCAACAATAAACTCAGAGATTCCCTTCAGATATTTGTGAGACTTTTGTTCTTACCTTTGACTTCATATTGTTATTAAGTACTTGTGAGGCTGGGATACTTTTTACAATTCACTGTCTGAGATATTTTTGTAATTAAGTAATTGAATTTCATTTTTGTCTCTGTGTACTGGGTCTGTACTTTGTTCACTGATAATTTTTTGTTTGTTTGTTTAAAAAAAGTTTTGAAAAGTTCTTAATAGTGGTATTTCTCTTTGGTACTTCGGTTCTTTCTTCAAAAAAATGGAGTGAATTATTTTTCTTATAACAATGTTATAAGCTAGTTAATGCTTTCAGATTATAGAGTAATATCTAATATTGGTGTTTTGGTTCATAATTCTCTTTTCACATCAGTGTTCACATAATATGTGAATAAATTATGAGATTTTAAATTGAACAATGAGGAAAATAGAAATCCATAGTCAACAGTGGTCATTAAATCACTATCTGATATCTATATTTAACTAGATAGAACCATAAAAGTATAAACATGTGTTTTGTGGTTTTTATTGTCAGTATTCCACATCATAATATCATATAAAGCAGTGGGAGTTAGAGTTAAAGCTCCAGTTCTGTGGACTGACAATTTCTGGGTGCCAGTTCTTGGAGGTGGGGGGGAGGACCTGCATTACTCAGGAGACTGTGCTCAGAGGGAAAAGCTGGAGCTCCTCGCAAATCATGAGACCCCCTCTTTGTTTGCTGCCCAGGTGTGCATGCTGCCCTGACTTCTTTTTTTTTCACCTGCAGGTTTAGAGTAAGGCCTTAAAAACCTCTCTCATTTTGCTTGATTTGTTGGCCTCAATTTCAGTCATATTGTGTTGTGTTATATTATCTTTAATTCCGATACTGTATTTAGTAAATTAACGTTCCTTCTCAGATCACTGTCACTGTTCTGTTTTTAGACCCATCTACTATCTCCCAACCTTTTCACATGTTCCCCTTTCCTGGGGTGTGAGTCCACAGGTTCCCTGACCCTGTTTGTCATGGAACCAGGCCAAATCAGCCCATAAACTGTTGATGGCATTTTTTTTTCCTTTTCTTTTTTTTTCCTTTTCTTTCCTCTGGGCCTGTGGGCCTGCTGTCTCCCTGTCATGGATACAGACACATCTCGAGATAACACCCTGACAACAAGTCATCAAAGTCTACACTACAAAGCATGTGCAAAAACAACTCTGTCAACACTATAGTTTCTAAATGACTGAAAATCTTTAACAGTATACTAAACTAATATCACATGGGTGGAGACATTTCGTAAGATGTTGTTCTGACTGACTTGGTGAAAGAAGGAATTCAAACTATGTTTGGAATTCAGCTCATGTTTAGACAATTAAACATGACATTCCTGGACTTCTGAAAAGCCTTTGACATGGTCCCTCACCACATCCTTCTCTCTAAATTGTAGAGGTATGGATTTGAAGGATGAACTGTATGGTCAATTAAGAATTGGTTGGCTGGATGCAGCCAAAGGGTTGTGATCAATGGTTCTATATCAGGGTGGAGGCTGGTTGCAAGTGGTGTCCCCCAAGGGCTGGTCTTAGTGCCCTTATCAGTGCTCTTCAATATCTTCATCAGTGACATAGATGATGGCATCAAGTGCACTCTCAGCAAGTTTGCAGACTACACCAAGCTGAATGGTGCAGTCAATACAACAGGGGGAAGGGAAACCATCTAGAGGGACATAGGTAGGCTGGAGAAGTGGGCCCATGTGAAACTGAGGTTCAACAAGGCCAATTGCAAGGTACTGCACTTGTGCTGGGACAATCCCGGGTGTTTATACAAACTGTGTAAAGATCTCCTTGAGAGCAGCCCTGCGGAGAAGGACTTTAAGATGAGAAGCTGGACATGAGCCAGCAGTGGGTGCATGTAGCCCAGAAGTTGATTTAGAAGTTGAATAAGAAGTTGATTATACCTGAGAGTTGGTATAAATAAAGCCATCCTATTTTGGGAAATAAAGATAAGTAAATGTATTGACATGATACCCTAGGCTATTTTATTTACTCGTATATAATCTTACCTGTTCTATTCAGTTTCTTTGTGGTTCTTCAGTGAGGATAATTTGTGAGGAACTGAGGAATATTTTTGAATCATTATTTCTATGAGCAACAGAAAAAAAAAAAAAAAAAAAGAAAGAAAAAAAAAGCCCTGAATGTGGACTTCAGATTCCATTCTCTACTTTCAAACTTAACTTCCTCCTAGTTACTTTGTCACAATTGAAAAGATGTAAATAAGCAAGTTGAGTCTCATTAGAAGTATGTTTGTACTGGTCTTGCCAGGTGAGTTGAGATCAATACTATTCATATTCCCCTGGTAAATATTTACCTAAGAAAAAATTATTTGAATTCCTCCATGACTAATAACTAACAAAACTAGGTGCATTGTAAAAAGAAAAAACAAAAGCAAAGAACTGGCTGAACATAGTATAATGATTTAAATTCTCAGAAGTAAGCATGAGGAAATAGTGCAAGTGCTTAAAAATGATTAATTCTTGTGAGAGATTTGTATGCTTATGTATGAAGCTGCTTGAAACTTGTTACATTTCTAGCATTTCTATCTCACAATACATAGTGTTGGTGTTAAGATAAGTAAAGGGAACAGTATTTGTTGGTGGTTTGTTTGTTTTGTCTGTATATATCTGTGTATGTCAGTTTTATGAGAAAAAATCTCACTTTTTAGCTGACAAGCTTGTGCCTAGCTAGGGTGTGTTGGAAGTCAGAAGTTGAATTCTGTCAAATGATCTATGTGGAATTTAGTAAAGTTTACCATTGAAATTTCATGTCCTAAAGGAGAGGAACAGTATGTAGCTATCATGAGAAAAATTAATGTGTGTACACCAAAAGTGATCCACATTGCCCACCAGCTTTGAACAATTATGATTTAACACCGGCAGGCAACTAAGCACCATACAGTTGCTTACTGATTCCCCCTACACCTAATGGGAAAGAGAAATGGAAATATAAAAGTGAGGTAACTCATGGGTTGAGATAGACAGTTTATTAGGTAAAGAAAAAGGTGTAAGTACAAGTAAAACAAATTAAGAAATTTATTCACTACTTCCAATCAGCAGACGGATATTTAACAATTTTCATGAAATCAAAGCTTCATAACCTATTATGACTACTTGGGAAAACAAACACCATAACACAAAATGTTCCATCTCCTCATTATTTTCCACAGCTTTCATTGTTGAGCATGATGTCATATGGTACAAAATATCACTCTGGTCAGTTTTGTTCATCTGTTCTGTCTGTATCCCCTCCCAGCTTCTTGTGCACTTGTTGGTAGGACACTGTGAGAAACAGATAAGGTCGTGACCCTGTGTAAGCATTCTTCTTTTCTGATTGATGAACTGGACATTGAGATACTAGGCAATAAGACATATTTTCTTTCCTCTCTTGTTTTCTTTTTCTAAGATAATAAAGGAAAATCATCTGGAAAGAAAAACTTTAGAAAATGAAGATGTTTCTTTGTAGCACTCACAGAACTGAGGTAAGAAAGCTAGCAGCGAAAGTGAGATCAGCTGTTAATTCCTAAAGCTTAGTAGGTGTGTTACACTGAATTTCCCAGGAGAGTATGACACTACTGGGAAATGCTTCTTGTCCATGATTCCACTTTTTTTCACTTCACAGAGCCTTATGCAGCTTTCAAGGTTAGATTTATCTAATGACAAGTAATCAAGTAATTGAATAGTTAATTAGTTAGTGAATTAGTTAATAGACCTGGGACCTGGTATCAAAACATACCTTCAAGGTTCATGCTGTCATACAATCCCAAGTCTGCACTGATCTTAATTGCTTAGTAGACAATTTTTTATTTTTTTTTTTTAAATTCTAAGATTGTGGTAGTTCATTTTACGCAGAATAAATGTTTATACACTGCTTCTATACTATATATACACATTTAGTGTATATCCTATAGCTACCTATTAAAAAAAAAAAGCAGTTACAAAATCATCACACACAAGACGCTGTACTAAAATGTATTTGGTTTTACTTAATTACTAATTACATAATTACTTGGTCATTAGACAATGGCTGTTACAGCCAAACAAGCTAGAAAAAAGGTCCCAGACTACTAAAAAGGTCCCAATTAAACACAGACACAAAATAAACATCTAAGCTTATCCTGAAGCCTTAGAGAGTTAGACTGCAGCATACTACTAGCATTAGTAATATTGCATTTAGTGAACTACATG
This sequence comes from Perdix hodgsoniae, assembly GCA_035772895.1. Taxonomy (NCBI): domain Eukaryota; kingdom Metazoa; phylum Chordata; class Aves; order Galliformes; family Phasianidae; genus Perdix; species Perdix hodgsoniae. The sequence goes on from JAPSGF010000127.1 coordinate 237,851, forward strand.
GACACAGCTCCTTCTGTTCATTCTTGTTATCCTAGCCCTTTCTCATTTAGTAGTGACAAATAGCAGAAGGTGCGTTTAGGTGCTCAGTACAATTTAATTGCTTCTACTCACCGTGTTATTTTTTAGTAACTTGACAGCAGATTATTCTTTAGATTTCTTCACTGCATCCTTATTAATGTGAATATAAAATCACTTAGTCTGCTACTGAGAAAGGTAAGGCATGCTGAGTGTCTTTGAAGCGTTCTTCCCATCTATTTTAACACATTTTTATTTATTTTATTTTATTTTATTTTATTTTATTTTATTTTATTTTATTTTATTTTATTTTATTTTATTTTATTTTTTAAAATCTCCACAAGGATCTTTCATAACATATTAATATGAGAATATAGCCGTTAGCTTTGATGTGTTAATGATTCTCCTTTTATTTTTCATTTTTAATTATGCTTTTTTTTTAATGATACTTAATCATTTGTTTGGCTTTTTTCTTCCTGATGATTTTATTTCTTACAGTTTTACTGGACTTAGAATTTGGGAATTGTCCTTTCCTTGTTTGTTGTTGTTGTTGCTGTTTTTCTCTCCAATTGCATAATTGCTTGGCTTCTGCAGTTCCTAATCCTCATCAGTATCCAACTATGAAAAATCCAGGTTGGCTTACACTACCAGTTAGCAATTCATGTTTTAACATGACATTCAGAATTTATCTCATCTTTCCAACAGGGACTAAAATCTGTTCCTCAGTTTAAACTATAATTTCTCATCTTACCATTGTTTTCATTTATTTTTGTGTTGCTTCTTTACTGCTTTCTTCCTTAAGTTCTATCTTTTATGGCTTTAGACTCAGTGTGTCAGTAACAAAACTTTGCAACTGCTGATACATGCTGCTGAGCGTATCTTAGCAATTTGGATAAATGACCTAATTTTCAAACTGGTACAGATATAATTAGCATGTGCTGCATTTTTTTTATTCTGTTTTTGTCTTTATTTTATTTAACTATTTGGAAGTATCTTTGTATAATGAGAAGGATTCTTGAAAACCAGGTTAAAAACATCAAGAACAGTCCTGTGAATCACTGTGCATTGTTTTAAATATTGATACCTCTCAGAAATTAGATTGGTTAAACTTTTGGAACAGTGATAAAACTGGCATTTACATATTTCTTTTGTCCCTGATGGAATACACTGCTGTATAATTGCCATTTTCACGGGTATTGTCCATATGAATTACTAATAAGAACAGACAAAAGTTCAGACAAAATTCAGTCCAGGTAAACCTCTGGCAGCAAATGATTTGGAAAGAGTAGAAGAACAGAGTGAATCCAGAGCAATACTATCAAGAAATATTTTTCTATTATCAAGCACTTTGAAAAATGGTAAACTCCTAAATGAGACATCATCTTTGTGACTATCCCATTGGGGCTACCCTGCAAATAATAAAGAATATTATCAAGATAAAATTAATATTATTTTGGTTATCCTAGTCTTTTAGAATATCCTATTGAGCTTGCAGATGTAATGATTCTCTTAGAATATCTCTCTGTTTTTCAGATGATTTAGAATTCCTAGGATTTAAGGTTCCTCTTCTCTATCCTAGGTACTTTGGCATCTAACATATATCCTAATAACAGACAAATTGTTTGTATAAACATTAAAATTAACATGCATAATTAACATTAAAATTAACATGCTTGTGTTTGTATTAAAAGTGACTATAGAAGTCCAGAATAAAATGGATTTACTTTACAAAGTAAAAAGAATCTTCTAAGTATTCTTGTTTTTGTCATAAAAAAAAAAAAGCCAGCTTAATTTATAAGTAATAGACAAATATAAATCTTCCTTTACAAATATAATCAAGAAAAGACTAATACAATATAAGCACTACTGTTATGGAAAAGAATGAAATATTACTGCTAGAAAAATAGAAAAATATACATTTTACAAATAAAATCAGGCTTTCACTTTATCTTGAATATTGATATCCACAGTGTTCTGTTGAATAGTATATTTCTTTGCATTACCTTTTTATTAATAATCAAGTCATTTGAGTGACTTCCTATTCCATTTGGATGTACAACTCTCACCAGAAATCAGTACATTTTCTTGTAGAATATGGCACTGTTTTTTATGTTTGCATTTTTTTCATACTGAGCTTACCACTTTAGGCATGAGGCATAATAATAATAATAATAATAATAATAATAATAATACTTAGGAGAACTCAACATGGGTAAACAAGAATGACATGTAAGTAGACTGGACATTTGAATGTTCATTTCATCTTAAAAGTTGATGGGATATTAAATGAAGGATAGGGAGCAACATCTAGTAATCAGATCTTTCAAAGAAAAAAAAAACAACTGTGAAGGTACAAAAGAATATTCTATGGCATTGATCTTAAAAAGGCAAAGATTTGATCTTGCAGATCTAATACAGGTGTTAGATCTGCAGAAAAAGAGACACTCTCTAGAGTTCATGTTTTCTAATAACTCAGTATTTTTTTTTACTGCCTCAGACAGCAACAAACATTATGAATGGAAAACACTGTGTTTATGTTCTACCTTGAAGAATAGGCATTAAAACATCAGTAGCATCTTTGTAGGATCTCATCAGCTCTTGTTGTCATAATGTAGAAACAACTGGACCTTAGCTACCCAGTCTAAAAGATAAGTGACTAAAGCTGATAGATTAGATCACAAGCAGCACATCTGAGACCTATCCAGAGGAACCTGGGGCCTATATGCAAAAAAAAAAAAAACAACTCTGCAGGCGTATCCCAAGTGCTCTTAGGAACTTTCAAGAAATTATGCTGTACATGGAGGTATATATATGTCTCACATAGACACCTGAATGCATATGTAATTTGTGTATGTTTAAGGAGGGAATTTCCCAGGAAAAAATTAGATTGGGCATTTGAGCTCAAAATAATGGTTTGTGATAGTCTAATGTGGATTGATTTTTTAATATTTATATTTATATAAATTTATAATAAGTTTATAAAATGTTTTATATATATATATAATTACTAATTGTTTTTTTTAATTATTTATTTTTATTTTTTTATTTATCCATGTATTTATTTATTTACTTTTGCAGAGGTGGTTCTTCTAGATGACTTTAATGTTTATTCAGAAGGCGTATACTATATTTACCCAACTCCTTTAGTCAAGAAAACATGTATCACCATTTCTTGGCATTCATTTGCACCACATCCTTCTCTCTAAATTGGAAAGGCTTGTTTTTAACGAGTGAAGTATTTGGTGAATAAGGAATTGGTTGCTAAATCACAGTCAAAGGGTTGTGAACAATGTATGTCCAGGTAGAGGCTAGCAACAAGTGATGTCCTCCAAGGGTCTGTCTAGGGAATGATACACTTTAACATCTTTATCAGTGATATACATGAAGGGATCAAGTGCATCCTTAGCAAATTTTCTGATGACACCAAGCTGAGTGATACATTTGGTATGGCAGAAGGAAGGGATGCAATCCAGAGAGATCTTCATAACATGAATGGTTCAATTAGGTTCAAACCCAATGAGGTTCAACAGGGACAATTGCAAGGTATTGCACTTGGGCTGGGACAGTTCCAGGTGTTTGTACAAACTGTGTAAAGATCTCTTTGAGAGCAGTCCTGTGGAGAAGGACTTGGGATTCCTGGTGGACAAGTAGCTGAATGTGAGCCAGCAGTGTGCGCTTGCAGTCCAGAAGGCCAACTGTGTTCTGGGCTGCATTAAAAGAGGAGTGGCAGCAGGGAGAGGGAGGTGATTGTCCCCCTCTACTCAGCTCTTGCGAGGCCCCATCTGGAGTACTGCGTCCAGGCCTGGTGCCCCCATTACAGGAAGGATGTGGAGCTCTTGGAGTGAGTTCGGATTAGGACCACTAAGATGATCAGAGGGCTGAAGCACCTCTCCTATGAAGAAAGCTTGAAAGAACTGGGATTGTTTATCTTGGAGAAGAGAATTGTGGTCTTCCAGTACTTAAAGGGAGCGTAGAAACATGAGGAGGAAACACTGTTTCCGAGGGTGGATAGTGATAGGACAAGGGAAATGGTCTTAAACTGAGACAGGGGAAGTTTAGGTTAGAAATTAGGAAGAAGTTTTTCAGTCAGAGGCTGGTGACACTCTCGAACAGGTTGCCCAGAGAGGTTGTGGATGCCCCATCCCCAGAGGCATTCAAGACCAGGCTGGATGTGGCTCTGGCGGCCTGGTCTAGTGGTTGGTGACCCTGCACATAGCAGGGGGGTTGAAACTGTGATCATTGTGATCCTTTTCAACCCAGACCATGCTATGATTCTATGATTCTATGATCTCAAGTAGTGATAAATGAAATAAGCAACATATACTCACAGATATACTCTCTGGACCGTACATCTTCAGTGAATATGAATGTAATTTCACTCACTCTATCCAAAACTGACTTTGAAATCTGTGCTCCAGGAGCAGAACTAATTATGCAACCATAGACAAATAAAATGGAGCAAAAAATATCAAAAAGCAAATATATATATAGCTTTTATCCAACACAAACTTTCACAGGAACTTTAGGATTTATACTTGTTTTTTCCAATTTTTGCATCTCCTTCAACATCAAGACTTAAAGCCTTGTAAATGTGTCCTATGTAAGATGTGAAAATATTTTCAGGCAAAATATCCTTTTAGCCTAAACTTGACCTTGTGAAGAGAATTTTTTCTTTTATCTAATCTTTCAAATTAAATAAAACTTATAAACACTTATTTATTTATCTATTTATCTATTTTTTTTATTTATTTTATCTGTTGTTCACAACAGCTCAATTATGTGGAGTTAACACAGTGGAGAATGCTGAAACTGAAATGTTGGAAATGTGTCAGTTTGTGATAATAACAGAAGAAAAAAATTGCTCCAAAAGAGAAACTTGGCCTTTGGGCAAAAAGTGCTGACAATGTTTTGTGCAAGTTTCTGCTTAACAACACTGATAAAGATATATTTCATTAACACACAATGCATATTCCTTCATCTAGAAAATATTAAGACTGAAAATTCGTGAAGAGAGAACAGAAAGCAATCACACTCCTAAAATAATCAAAATCAGATTCAAAAGAAAGAATGGACCAATATAAGATGACTACGTCATGATTGTTTTGCATTTAACACCTGTAATGGTAATTCAAACAGTAGAGACAAAAGTTGCTGATCATTAGTAATTATACAATCTTTGATGTATTTGTAAAGTAAGAGAACGAAAAATTCCTTTCCTATGTCTAAAAAACAACGGTTCTCGTGCTTCACCACCCTGTGTGATTTTGTTTTTTTTCCTAACAACTATTCTCAATACCTCTTATTTTAGCTTAAAATCATTTCCCTAGTTTTATGACTATCAGATAACATAAGAAGTTGTTTTCCCTTCTGTTTATAAACTCCCTTCAAGAACTGGAAGGCTGGAATTAGGTCCTTGGGAGCCCTTTCTTCTTCAGGCTGAACAAGCCCTGCTCCCTCAGCCTTTCTTCATAGGAGACGTGTACTGTCCTCTGATCGTCTTTAGCTTTCCCCTCTCTCCAATAACATCTTTCTTGTGCTTGGGGCTCTTTACTGTTAAAGGTCCATGAAGAATGAGTTCCTAAGGGAAGCATCATGCAAGAGGTTTGATTAGTATTCAGTCATTCATAAATCAACAGCATTTTACAAACCTTGAAGAAAATAATAGGTACAAAAATGTTGAGTCTGACAAAAAAAATGGGAATCCTTACTTAGAATAGCCTGACAAAGAATAATGAAAGATGTCTGAATTTTGTTAGAAGTCCTTTCTGTTAGAAAGCCAATTTTGGGCTGTACTCTTTTTCCCTTGAATATCCAATCATGGAAAATCACGCACAAATTTAGGTACATAGAATGTACATGACTCTGAGGTTAGTTTGCTTCAAGGGATATTAATTGAAGGTAACCAAAGACCCCCCAGGCAGTTTCAGTCTTACTTCTGTCAAAACCAGTGTTTTTTCCTCAAGACCCCTTGAAATGGGTATTTAATATTATTTAATATTTAATATTATTAAATATATTATTGCATAGTATGCATTTTGTGATTAATTATACATTCTGGATATGGCTATCCACGTATAGTATCCATTATAAATACTGACTACAATGTTTCTCTGTATTTTAACATGAAGCTATACTCTTAGAAATTGTTTAGTTGTGAATGAATTACAGAATATTTCATGATGATTTATTCTAGACTTTCAACAGGCAAAGTCTTTCCCTTTTATTTGAAGTAGCCTTTAGGTTAAAAGTTTCTGTTCATATAAGAAGATACTATACATCTAATAAAAGTCTAGCCAGTTTCAAGTCAGTTATCTAAGCTCAAGCAAGTTATCCACACTAAACTGTATAAAGCCAAATGACGCATAAAATGGATGTGACACAAGATCTCTAGTATATTCAAGTTTTCACAGAGATCATACGGAATGCCTCAAGCTATATCTAACATCACCAGATTTTGTCCTGTGAGCATCTGGGTTATCTTTAGTTTAGAACTAATTTAGTGTAGGAGAAAAGTAAAAATAAAAATGCCATATCACTAGATAACACTGGAATAATGGATTAAGATTATTAGATTGAGATTATTTAATCTCAGATAACAAACAAACAAAAGCTTAAACACTAACAACAGCAAAAACAACATAAATATATAGATTGACAGACAAATTCCTTCATATCAATGAAGTCGGTAGTGAAGCTGTTCAGTATGGTTTAAGAAGTAAAAAAAGAAATTCAGCTCACTCTTAAGACACCTAGTGCTCAGTTCACTAGTCTGACTATAACTATTTAGTACATTTTAGATCCCTGAGCATCTATATGTAGTAGAACAAAAAGTATATTCACAAATATCTCATGTTCTCATGAAGAAGCAGCTGAGGATGATAGAGAACACCCAAAAGCATCACCGATTTTGACAGATGCCTCTGTTTGGACAACTGATTTCAACTCTGAGTATGTAAATATCTATTTTTTAATACCGTACACTCTACCTCTGAAAACAAATTAATTTATGAAGAAAGAAAAAACAAAACAAATGTGATTCTGATCTTTCTGTTTACCAATAAACTGCACTTTAGTACTTAGAAAAATAATTCCAAGCAGAAGCCTGCAGGATACTGACTTGAAGGTCTACAACACTTTTTGCTTCTGGCTGATATAATTAATCTCCATTAATCTTTTTCTTTTCTTTTTTTTTTTTTTTTTTGTAAACTAAGTGGTATTTGTTAGCTATATTGCTACTCATTCCTTATGTAGTTCGTGGTGCTACATTTGCATCAAAGTTTTCAGCTTTCTTGCAATGCATGCTGCAAAAGAAATGTGCTTAATGTTGTGTTAAATGCATTTAAACATGCATTTAAACTTTCTCATATTTATAATCCATGACACTGAGGATATATTATCTTCTTTTTAGTAATAAGATGTGACTAATTTCAAAAGAATAGTCATTTATTGTATGTATTTATTTTTTGTAACATTTAAACATGACATATTTCATAAGTGCGATAAATTCTTCATCCAAAACAAAACAAAAAAATACTTTTTATTTAGGAGGTCATACTTTTATTTCCTGCTTTATTCTCACCTTGTTCTTTAGAGTGAGTGGAACTTCATACAACTGTTTGATACTAGTGTACTTCTGTTTATCAGCCAAAAAGGGAAGACTCAAATGAGCCTCCTATAAGATAACAGAACTGTTACCAAGACACATGGACAATCAATGCTTTCTTTCCAGTGTTTTGTTACTGTAAACCATTATGGATGACCTACTTTCTTTATCCTTTCCAGTAATGTAGGAGAGTATCAGATCCACTCAGGCTGCTAATGTGGTCTGTAATTTTCAGTTTAGAAAGTAGACGTATCCCAAAGGAAAGATGGTAGATCGGATTACCATCTCTAGTTGCATTATGCTAGATAACTAAAGTTAAACCACTATAAAAAGTTGAAACCTAACAGCTGACTTCCAGCCTTATATTGCTTTATTTTTTTCAAGTTTTAAATGATTCCTTTGTCTTAAAAAATTAAGTGTGAGTCTGATAATTTAAACCTAATGGTTTAAATTATTCAAAATGGGCTTTCAAAACTGTAGATTGCAGTAGTTTCTCTGTGAAAAAGAAACACGAAAAACATAAACATTTCAGTGAAATTAATTAGTTTATCATTTTTCAGCTAAAAAAAAAAAAACTTTAATACCTACACCATGTTGTCTAAAATAAAAATTCTGTCTTTTAATTCCAATTTGATGTTTCAATTGATGTGTCATTGAAACATAATGTTTCTTCTTTCACTTACACTGAAATTGTGGCTGATCTATGATTTGTATGAATACTGACACAGAACACAGAACACAGGCCCAAGTATTCTTAGACAACACTCAGAGCTGCATAAGGAATACTAACAGGTTCCATAGTACATGAAAATTAAATTTTGTGTTAGCTGAATGACTGTAGAAAATAATCAAGTTGACAAAAAGTCAGAGAAGCAACTATTATACTTGGGTGTGTGCTATTGGGAGTACTCCTTACAGCAGAGAATTCATACCTTCACTTCAACTCCTCTGAAATTCATGGACATTTGATAGTATGGATTCCAAAAAAAAGTCAGCAATTGCTCCTGTTCAGTCTAGACTTTCAATCTGAGATTCTGACAAACAGCATTAGAAGAAAATGGCTATTTATTCAAAGCATTCCCAAAAGTGTAAAGTTGTTAAGTGTATTGTACTCCTATTTCACCATTATTTGCACTCTATTTTGGTTGTTAAAAGTCAAAAAGGTGCTAGACATTTTTAATTAATGTCCAAATGAATTAATATACAGAATTTTATTAAGAAAAAATATGTATAGTTCTGATATATCAGGCTGCAAGTTTGTAAAGTTCTTTATTGAATAAAGCAAATGGAAATATATAGATTACTGTGGCTAAGTGTTATTTTAGGGTTGCAGATGATAAAAAAAAAAAAAATTCCAAATCAGTCTACTTTTCCATTGCTGAGAGCATCAGTTCGTTTCTAAGCATATTTTAATATTCACTATATGTTCAGAACCCTAACATTTCATGGCAGCACTCAGAAATCCTACAGATTTAATTGTATGAATGCTAAGCATAAATTAATTTCAAATAATCTTTTTAATAGTGTATCCCTCTCTATTCCTTTCCTAATCTCTAATGATGAACTGAAATGTTCAGTTGATGAATAGATGAATAGAAAGTTCTTGCACCATCAACTGCTGCTTTAAATATACTATATAAAAGTAGTAATTAAGGAATTAAAACTAGCTTGTTAATTTTTTATCCTGATGTTTTTATGTTGAAGCCAGATATCTTTAAGTTATGTAATCGGTAAGAAAAAGAAGTATGAATTCTGTCATTATCAGCACTTCTATACTTGTTTATATCTGTTATTATTTCTTCAAAAATTTTTATTGTCACCTAAAATTGGCTACAGAAACACATGAAAATTTATTTGACTCTTTTCAATCAATCAATCAATCAATCAATAAAAATATAAATATAATAATAATAATAAAGGAAAAATAAAACGTCAGCAGAGGTAATATAATATAAGGTTGAGCCTTATTTTCATGGTGACAATTTTCATCACATTATGTATATCAGTGTCAGAAAGGTCATTGTTTCTTACTGTCTCCAAAAGAAATCCCATAGCAATGGCACTGAAGAAATAATTCCTTGAAAGTGATGTTGAATTAAATCATAAATACAGACTGCTGTATAGTCTATCCTTCTTTTTCCTGGAAGTTTAATATGGTTCATGTAAGGGTTCTATACTTTACAAATAAGGATAAAAAGAGGGAGATATCATTTGCCAAAGTTTTATTTTAACAATAGTAGAGTTCTCTTATTAATGAATGGTTTTAAAAGTGTATGTCCTCAAGGGATTTTAATTAACCACAGTTATACTCCTTATCACCATACAGAACTCCATTGTTTCTAGAGTTTATGTTGTTGGGTTGGAAGGGACCTTTAAGATCATCTAGTTCCAACCCCTCTGCTATTCACAGGACACCTTCTTCTAGATCAGGTTGCCCAGAGCCCTGTTCAGCCTGGTCTTCAATGCTTACATCTACAGCCTTGATTGGCAACCTGTTTCAGTGTCTTATTAAAAAAAGTGTCTAAGTAATTAAAAGTGTCTTAGTAAAAAAATTTCTTCCTAATATCTAGTGAATTTATTCTCTTCTGGTTTAAAACAGTTTTCCCTTGTCCCATCATTAACTGTCCTTATACAAAGTTCCTCTCCAGCTTTTCTGTAGGCCCCCTTCGTGTTCTGGAAGGCCATTATAAGGTCCCCCTGGAGGCTTCTCTTCTCCAGGCTGAAGAGCTTAAGCTCTCTCAGCCTGTCCTTGTAGGGGAGGTGCTCTAGGCCTCCAATCATCCCTGTGGCCCTCCTCTGGACCTGCTCCAACAGCTCGATGTCCTTACTGTGTTGAGGTCCCCAGCACTGGACACAGTACTCCAGGTGAGGTTGTCTTGCTATAATTTATAGGAAGGAGAGGAGGTTCTTTTAATGTCTGTATACCCGGCATGAGTTTAAGAAACAACAGTTCAAATGTTGGTCCAACCAGTTTATTACAGATCTTAGTTAGGGAGATAGGGAAGGGGAGGACTGACGCTATTATGAATTAGGGTAACGGGGAAGGGAAGGAGGGTGATAGGAAAGATAAGAAATACAAGCAAAGAGTCTTTATAGGAAGAAAGAGGTAGATAGTCACTATCATGGATCCAGTGTGGTTTGTAGTTCAGTCATTAATCTTCAGTAGTGGTTGGGTCATCAGGTGTTGTTCTGTTGAGGATGATGGCGACCACGGCTATGATGGCCCCTTTTCAATGGTTCCAAAGTGGTCAAGTCATCTCTCTTAGGAGTGACAGCTCAAATCCAAAGTGGTTGAGTCAGCTCTCATTGGAGTGGCACCTTCTGGCTCTGGGATCTCAGCAGAAATCCTTTGTTCCCATCTTCTGGACTTTGCCAGCAGATAAGAGGGAGCAGGGATGCCCACCTGCAGCCTGTTTTTCACAGGACACAATGGTATCATTCCCTGATTTTTCCATACCAAGCTGGAGCTATTTAGTCACAGGCCAGATCTTCCACCAGTAAACACTCCTGAGAATTCTCTTCTGGAGACAAGCAGCTCTGGAGGAAGGAGCTTTTAAATGTCCACAAAGTGCTGGTCACACGGTAGCACCCATCACTTGCCTCCTCAATAAATCAATCAGAGTCTTATCACAAGAAATACCTCAGGAAGCAAACTTTGAACCAAAGAAACAAAGAAGGATTCTCACAGGGGTCTCATGAAAGCAGAGTAGACAGGCAGAATCATGTCCCTCAACCTTCTAGTCATGCTTCTCTTGATGCAACCCAGGATAAGGTTGGCCTTCTTGACTGCAAGCACATGTTGCCAGCTCATGTTGAGTCTTTCATTAACAAACACTCTCAAATCCTTCAAATCAGAGATGCTCTCGAGCCATTCTCTACTCAACTTGTGCTTGGGATTGCCCCAGCCAAGATTCAGGATCTTGCAGTTGGCCTTGTTGAACTTGATGATGTTGGTGTGGGCATACCTCTCAAGCCTGTCCAGTTCCCTCTGCATGGCATCACAGATCATGTTGTTTATTACATTAGTGCAAAGGAAGAATTTCAATTATCTGAAGGCCAGAAAAATCTAATAAATCTTCTCAGAATCAAGTTATAAACAAATTTGTCTTATATATTGAATGATCTTCTGAAATTAATTTTAAATATTTATTAGTATATGCCTTATTCTTAAAGTGCTGATGGGGGAAATTAGAATTTACACTCTATCAGGAAATGTAATTTATTTGCAATACGCTGGCATGGTTTTATGACTTTTGGTTATCAGTATTCCACATCATAATATCATGTAGTGCACTGAGAGTTAAAAGTTAATGCTCCAGTTCTGGTACATGTCCTAGAAGAGAAGAAGAACTACATCTCCCAGAGGACTGTTTGCTGTTCTGCCACGCTTTCCGCTCAGAGGGAAAGTGTGGCAAGGAAGGCAGGACTCTATTGCTGGTACAGAATGAAGGCATTTATTGTAGGTGCTCATAACCTTTTATACCCCCATAACAACCCCTTGGTCACATGCACCAACCAGGCACCTCATGCATGTTTCGTTTGGTGCAAGTAGCTACTGAGCTTGTTTACTCATTTGCAAGGTCTTTTCTTGATAATGCCTTTGTCCCACAGAAAAGATCAAAAACGTTGGCAGATCACTTTCCCTCCTACTTTCAACCATCTCTGTTGCAGGTGCTGTATAACCCCAGCTTACTTAGATTAAGGCCTTCAGTTTTTTGGACACTCTCTTTCACTATTTATTAGCTTCAATTATATTATGTTACATTGTATTATAATGTGCTACTGGGCATTCCAATTCTTATTTAGTAATTCAGTTTGTTTCTCCTCAGATTGTTGCTGCGATTTTGTTTTTAGGCCCATCTCCCTACATTTTTCTCCTTTTTCCCCTTTTCCCTTTCCCAGGGTGTAGGTCTGTGTGGCCCCCTACCCCACTAGTCACAGAATGAGGCCAAACCAACCTGTAAACCATTGCCATGTGATTACACTGAATCTTCTTCTATTGGATCATACTGCAGTACTTATGTTGATGATGTGTCATGTTTTAATCAGGAATGTTTTGGTTTTAAGAGAAATATAATCTTGATAACATCAGTGATTCTAATTGTTGCTGGGTATTGCTGTACAGAGCCAAGGGCATTTCAGTTTTTAAGCTTCTGATACTGTCCTGACAGTGAGGGAGGCTGGAGGTAACACAATGATTTGGGAGGGGACTGAATCTGGACAGCTGACTTAAACTACCCGAAAGAATATTCATACTATACTTTTTGTATCAACCTATGAGTCCTACCTTTTTAAAAATTGTAATTATATTATACTATATTATATTTATTTATTTATCTATTTATTTTATTATTACCAGAATCTCTCCCTGATCCCACTGGGAAATGAAGGAGTGAGTGAACAACTGTATGACACTTAGCTAAATGCTGAGTTAAACCAGAAAATGATGTAGAAGTGCACTCACAACAAACAGTTGTACAAGAAATGTAACTTTAATGCATTTGTTTTGGCATTCAAAAACCTTCAGAATTTTAATAGAATCACAGAATGGCTTGGATTGGAAGAGACCTTATATAGATTCTTAGGACTTACCATAAGCCTTGAAAGAATAGCAACAAGCAGGAAGAGTTGGAAGCAATTGTGAATCAGGCCAATTATGACCTTGTTGCTATTACTGAAACATGGTGGGACCACTCCCATGACTAGAGTGCTGTGATAGATGGCTACAAGCTCTTCAGAAGGGACAGACAAGGAAAGAAGGGTAGTGATGTGGCCCTTTATATCAAAGACTGTTTTGATGCTGAAGTGCTTGGGGTTAGTAATGACAGATTTGAGTGTCTATGGGTAAGGATCAGGGGGAAGGCCTGTAGGGATGACATCTTGGTGGGGGTCTGCTATAGACCGCCTAACCAGGATGAAGAGTTGGACAAAGCATTCTATGAGCAGCTCGCAGAAGTCACGCGATCACCAGCACTTGTTCTCATGGGAGACTTCAACTTCCCTGATATCTCTTGGAAATATAATACAGCACAGAGGAAGCAGTCCAGGAGGTTTCTAGACTGCATGGAAGATAGCTTTCTTACGCAACTGGTAGGAGAGACTACCAGGGGTGGTGCCTTGCTAGACCTGATCTTTCCTAACAGAGAGGGAAAGAGAGTCTACATCCTCTGGAAGAAGGGACAGGCTACTTGGGGAGATCACAAGGAAGTAGCTAAGGTATGCAGGGAGGAAGTTAGGAAGGCAAAAGCCCAACTGAACTTGAACTGAGACTGGCCACTGCAGTACAAGAGAATAAGAAATCCTTTTATAAATATGTCACGGCGTTAACTAGATCAATCTATGCCCGTGACAGGGGGCAATACGCCCCTGCCCCTCTTACCCCCCCCCCC
>JAPSGF010000127.1:251867-265748 GCA_035772895.1 Perdix hodgsoniae
TGTGTTGATGTGGAATACTGAAAACCAAAAAACGTAAAACCATGACAAAATATATCAATGGCAAAAGAAGAACCAAGGATAATTCTCATCCTATACTTGATGCAGCAGGGAGTGTAGCCACTGAGGACAGGGTAAGGTCCTCAATGCCTTCTTTACATCTGCCTTTAATAGCCAGACCAGTTATCCTCTGGGCATTTTATTCCCTGATCTGGAAGTCTGGGATGCTACTCAGAAAACAGCCCCAGTGATTCAGGTGGAGACAGTTAGAGAGCTCCTCCTCCACCTGGACTGTCACAAGTCCATTAGACCTGATGGGCTACACCCTCGGGTGCTGAGGGAACTGGCGAGGGTGGTTGCCGAGCTACTCACAGCCATCTATCAGCACTCCTGGTTAACTGGAGAGGTCCCAAAGGATTGGAGGCTTGCTGATGTGACTCCCATCTTCAAGAAGGGCCATAGGGCGGATCCAGGAAATATAGGCCTGTCAGCCTGACCTCAGTACCAGGGAAAGTAATGGAGCAAATCATCTTGTGTGAGATTGCACGGCGCGTCCTTAGTGTACAGGGAATGAGGCCCAGCCAGCACAGGTTCATGAAAGGCAGGTCATGCTTGACCAATCTCATCTCCTTCTACGACTGGGTGACTAGACTGGTAGATGAGCGAAGGGCTGATGATGTAGTCTACCTAGACTTCAGCAAACCCTTTGACATGGTCTCTCACAGGCTGCTTCTGGGGAAACTGGCTTTCCATGGCCTGGACAGGTACACACTCCTTTTTGGTAAGAAACCGGCTAGAGGGCCGTGCCCAACGGGTGGTGGTTAATGGAGTGAAGTCCAGCTGGCGACCTGTTTCAAGTGGTGTCCCCCAGGGGTTGGTACTGGGGCTTATCTTGTTTAATATCTTCATTGATGACCAAGACGAGGGGATTGAGTGTAGCCTCAGTAAGTTTGCAGATGACACCAAGTTGGGAGGTGGTGTTGATCTGCCTGAGGGTAGGGAGACCCTTCAGAGGGATCTAGATAAGCTGGATTGCTGGTGAATGGGATGAGGTTCAACAACGCCAAGTGCTGGGTCCTGCACTTTGGGCACAACAACCCCATGCAGCGTTATAGGCTTGGGGACGAGTGGCTGGATAATTGTGAAGAGGAAAGGGACCTGGGGGTGGTGGTTGATGCTCGGCTGAACATGAGCTGTCAGTGTGCCCAGGTGGCCAAGAGGGCCAACGGCATCCTGGCCTGCATTAGAAATAGTGTGGCCAGCAGAAGCAGGGAAGTGATCATCCCCCTGTACTCAGCACTGGTGAGGCTGCACCTTGAATACTGTGTTCAGTTTTGGGCCCCTCACTACAGGAAAGACGTTGAGGCCCTGGAGCATGTCCAGAGAAGGGCAACAAAACTGGTGAGGGGCCTGGAGCACAAGTCCTATGAGGAGCAGCTAAGGGAGCTGGGATTATTTATTCTGGAGTAGAGGAGGCTCAGAGGAGACCTCACTGCACTCTACAACTTCCTGAAGGGAGGTTTTGGTGAAGAGGGGTTTGGCCTCTTCTCCCAGGCAACAAACAGGACCCGGGGAAATGGCAGCAAGTTGTATCAAAGGAGTTTTAGGTTAGACTTAAGGAAGAACTTTTTCTCTCAGAGAGTGGTCAGGCACTAGAATGGCCTGCCCAGGGAGGTAGTGGAGTTGCCATCCCTGGCAGTGTTTAAGAGGCGTCTGGATGAAGAGCTGTGAGATCTGGTTTAGTGCTTGTGGTAGCAGTGGTGATGTGAAGACGGTTGGACTAGATAATCTTATAGGTCGTTTCCAACTTCGTGATTCTATATTCTGTGTATAGATGTAATTGACATTCACAGGATATATTACTATAGAAATATAAATCATCCTGCTTGAAGGTTTAATATAAAGATATTTGTGGCTGAACTTGACACTCTAGCATCATTTTACAGATACCGGGGGAAAAGCAAGCATATTTAGTGGGCAATTAATTTGAGAAAATGCAGAATTACACTTAAGGGTGATTATGATTTCTACACTGAAAATCATTTCTCTTCATTGTCTCTAAATCATAATTAACAATTGCTGATCAGTGACAACTATAAGTCTCACTCACTCAGTTCACTTAAGAAAACTTAGTAAATACAAACAATACAAACTGAATTATATAGAAGTTGGCAAAATATATTTTTTTTCATTTCTCTCTGCTATCCAAACATGGAAAAAATAAAACAAGCAAACCAACAAAGAAGCAAAAAAATGAAAAATTTGTTAATGATTGTAAATAGTTTCTCTCAGTTTCCTATCTTAGAAAAGCACACTGGGGCCAAAATACTAATTTAAAAAAAATTACTTCTATTTTGCCAAACTTTTTTTTTTTTTTTTTCCCAATCCCATAGCTATATGACTTCACCATTTGATTAGGAATTTCTCTAAAAACCTGAGATATTTTTATATCACAAAGAGATTAAGAATACCTATTATCTTCATACTTCTTTGCATTGTACTTATTCTTTAAGTCTTTGGAAAACATGTTTCTGTACAAAAGAAGTAACCGGTTTCTGAGATATGATTAGTTCAATATTTTCCTTTCTTTGCCTTCCCTTCTGTTAAAAACAAGCAAACAAAGAAACAGACAAAACAAAACAAAAACAAACAAACAAAAAACAGGTCCCTAAAACTTTAAGATAAACTAAATCTATCTTTAAATGTTACCATGGCTTGCAAGAATTCCAAACCATTGTCTTTAATCGTACACTCACTAAAAATGTACAGAAAGTGTTATAAATTATTCACAGCACTAATTCCTTACTAAAATGCCATTGTGGTTTGGGAAGGAAAAAAGTTGAATGAATGTGTTAATTTTCCTTCTGTTCAAGGCATAACTTGCTCATGTCATAGACAATATTCTATCATAGCACTCAATAACAAATATATCCCTGAGAGATACAGCTATGCAGCTGTGGTTCCTGATATCTTACCTAATATATGGTGAATTAGGTGATAGTATGAGAATGGCTCAACAACCACCTCAGCCAGCTCCTTCAGAACCCTGGGATGCACACCATCTGGCACCATAGACTTGTACACATTCAGTCTCATGAGGCACTCTCAGACTTGCTCTGTCCTCACAGCAGAGGCGGGGGAGAATTTAGCGCCCCGGTCCCCACTTGGAGGTTTAGGGATGCAGGGCTCGGGGACATGAGAAATACTGGAATCCTGGCCGCCACTGAAGACCGAGGCAAAGAACTGATTCAGTACCTTGGCCTTCTCTTCATCCGTTGAAGCCAGTTCTCCTTCTACATTTTTCCAAAGGAGGTATACTCACTTTGGCCTGTCTCTTCTGGCCAATGTACATGTAGAATGTCTTACTATTGTTTTTCACCTCCCTTGCCAAGATCAGTTCTGCATGTGCCACAGCTTTCCTGATCCCATGTCTGCAAGTCCAGATGGCATCCCTGTATTCCTCCCAGGTGACACACCCTTGTTTCCAGAGCTTGTATGCACCTTTCTTTGCCCTCAGCGTGCCCAGCTGGTCCTTGCTAAGCCATGACGGTTTCTTACCTCCTCTGCCCGCTTTCTTATTCAGAGGGACAGAGAGCTCTTGTGCTCTCAGGAAGGCATCCTTGAAGAATAGCCAGCTCTCCTCAACATCTTTGTTTTTAAAGACAACATCCTAGGGAATCTTGGCCAACAGCTCATTGAACAGCGTAAAGTTCACTCTTCCAAAGCTCACGGTCCTGACACCACTCTTTGTCAGGCCTACATCCCTCGAGATCACAAACACAACCAGGGCGTGGTCACTGCAGCCCAGGCTGCCTCCAACCATAACACCTTTAATGATCCCTTCCGCACTGGTGAGCAGCAGGTCCAGCAATGCTTCACCTCTGGTCGGTCTGTCCAATACCTGGACCAGAACATTATCATCAATGGATTCCTTCTTGCAGCTTGCTGTGTGGTCTTTCCAACAGATATATGTATGGTTGAAGTCCCCCATCAAGACGAGAACCCAGGAGCATGACGCCACCTACATCTGAAGCAGGAAAGCCTCACCAACAGTCTCCCCTTGATCAGGTGGCCTGTAGTATACACCTGTCACCAGCTGTCCCTTGTTAGTCCCATCCCTAATTCTAACCACAGGCTCTCAAACTGTCCGTGACTGTTTCTTAGAAGGAGCTCCTCACAGTCTATCCATTCTTTGACATAGAGGGCAACTCCCCCACTCTTGCTACCTTACCTATCCCTTCTAAAGAGCCGATATCCCTCAGTGATGGTATTCCAGTTGTGGGAGTCATCCCACCATGTTTCCATGGTAACAACAAGTTCATAACTTTCCAAGCACATCACGGTTTCTAACTCATCCTGCTTATTTCCCAGGCTGTGCGCATTGGTATGAAGGCATTTCAGCTGGGCTTTCCATGTCACCGCCTTTATAGAGGATCTAAGATCCCCTAGAACAGTAGCATCTCTAGCATCCCCCTGCCGCAGTCCATCCCTTTGTGCTCCATCATCTTCACCCATCACGTTTGATACAAACCCTCAAATGACATGCTCAACCCCAGTGGCCGTCATTTTGTCCCCATCTCCCTTCGTACCTAGTTTAAATACCTTTCAATGAGTCCCACCAGATCCTCAACTAAGATCCTCTTACCCCTCGGAGACAGGCTACTTCCATCTGCAGCCATCATGCCAGCTGCCAAGTAAATTGCCCCGTGGTCAAAAATAAATAAATAAATAAATAAATTCCTGTGTTTACACCAACTTCTAAGCCATTTATTTATGAGGTGGATTTTTTGGATCCTTTCAATATCCTGCCCTGCCACTGAAGGTATAGAAGAAAACACCACCTGCACTCCCACTCCACCAGTGACCCACCCCAGTCCCCTGAAGTCTTTCTTGATAGTCCTGAGGCTTTTCTCAGCAACTTCATCACTGCTAGTCTCAACTATCAATAAGGGCTAATAATCAGAAGAGCAAATCAGTCCAGGAATGTTCCTGCCCCATGCCTCAGGGAGGCAACACACCTCCCTACAGGTAGTGTCAGGCAGACACATAGGGCCTTCCATTCCTCTCAGCAGAGAGTCGCCTATAACAACCACCCTTCTATCCTTCCAGGTGGATGCAGTCTTGAGGTATGGGGTTGACCGCTTCACCTGAGGCAACCTCACGGGTAGAACTCCCTCCACACCCCCACTCACCTCTCCCTTGAGTTCCAGAGCCTCAAATCTATTGCACAGAGACACCTGGGGAGTCGAGGTTGGTCGGGATTGGGGATGCCCACTTCACCGAGCCAGTATCCATTTTCACTCCTCCTCCTTTCTCAAGTTGTTGCTAGGGGAGGAGAGGACAGGGGGCTCAGTGCAGCTCCATCTGCCCACCAGTTCCCCTCTCCCACCTGTTTATGAGGCAGCAGGAGGTGACATGCTCCATGTGGAGCTTAGCTGTGTGCTAAGATCTCGGGGCTGATAGGGGCTGGCACTATCAATCAGTCTCCCTCTCACACTCCTTTATGGTCCTCAGCCTCTCCACCTCCTCCTTCAGATCAACCACAAGGCTGAGTAAGTTACTTAGCTGGTCTCATTTTATAGAAGTGCTACCTCCATCGCCGGCACTGCAAAGGCCAGGTTCTGGCACACATGACAGACAGTGACCTGCATACTAGCATCTTGTGCTGGGGCCTCAGTCTGAGTCCCCACACTTGTCTTAGCATCATCTATCCTTTCAAGCACTGTCATGGTTTTATGATTTTTGGTTATCAGTATTCCACATCATAACATCATGTAATGCACTGGGGGTTTGACTGTTGATGCTCAAGTGCTGGGTGCCTGTCTGGAGGAAAAGAAGAACTACATTCCCAGGGGCCTTTGCAGTCAGCAAGGAGATGTAACTCCTGGCAAGGTCACCTGATGTTCTTTTCTTTGCCTGCTCTTATTTGCCTGTGCTTCTCCGTATGCTCTTCTCTGGCTGCTTTTTTCTCATTATATTTTGCTGATACTATGTTTAGTAAATTTGTTTCACCTCGGATCATTGATGCTGTCTTCAATTATTTTGGGATCCCCTGTTTCCCTTTTCTGGAGGCGATGATCTGTGGATCCCTCTGCCCTACTGGTCATGGAACTGGACCGAACCATCCCGTAAACCATTGACAAGCATGCATAGGACCTCAGTCAGGATCTTCCCATTCTTTTTGTCTCAGTCTTCCTTTTGAGTGAACATGGGACTTCTGTCTGGGTCTCCATAGTTCTTGTGGTGGTAGCCTTCTGCCGAGGTGCAACCACTGGAAACCGGCAGGCACACTAACACTACTAGGTAGCCTTAATGGAGTGTGACTGATCAGCCCCGCCCTGCTGCCGGTAGTGCTGGCTCTGTCCTCGTCCCGTTGTCGGGTCATTAACAGGAGCCCCTGCACTTATCACTCACCTGACAGTGATAACATCCCTCCTTGCTGTGTAGTCCTCTGTATGGGTTTCTCCTACAGTTTCTCCTCGTTAAAATAGCCCTCGTGATTCTCACACCGCGACTCCTCCTCTCCCTCCATGAGGATTTTTCTAGGTAGTGGGGGTGGATGCAGAGCCGTCGCTCTGACAACGCCCCCGCAGCACCAGCCGCTCTTGGGAGAGCTGCCCCGCCGCAAGCTGCCCTGCTGCTCTGTTGTCTTGTGGATCCCTGAATGAGGGAACCGACTGAAACCCCCCTGTACCTCGTGGTCAGCCACTGCGGTTCTGGTTGGAGCAGTTCCAAAGCAGGGAATCTCAGTGATCAAGCATACATTTACAATTCTACGTATATGTTTAGAAGGCCTTTTAAAACTCCTTTTAAATCTCTGGCAACATATCCCTAATGTTCCCTAAATGCTGTGTAAAAACAATATCTCAGTGTTGTGTATTTGAAACTGCTACCCTTCTGTTTTCACTCAGTGTCACTTGTTGAATGACTGTTCCTATTCAGTTAATATAATGCATTCATGGTTTTCTAAACCTCAGTCATATTCCTTCTCATCCTACTTCCACAAAAGTTTCAGTTTTCTTTAGCTCTCCTCTTAACATAGCTATATAATTCTGATCAGCACTTTATCTGTCCATTTCTGTATACTCTCCACTTTCACTACAAAGGGTGAGGGAAGTGAACACAGTTCTTAGGATGCTGGTATTTTATTTGTCTGTGTAGTTATCAGCAAAAAATTGCCCTGAAGAAAAGAATATATAATATAATGGAATAAATGCAAGTATAAAAAACAAAACAAAACAGGACAAAACCAGCATATTTACATGGATACATATACTCAGGTGAGATAGGCATAATCAAATTACCTATGTAATAAAAACAATTACATAAAATGTAAGACTTCCTCTGTTTGTGTTGGCCTTTTCATGATCTTATTTGAATAAGAGATTTTATGTTGGGGATCACTGAAAAAGAAGAATATTCATGTAGTGCTTTCCAGCCACTCATAGACAAATTTCTCTTCTCATCCTCCATAGGCAATGCATTGCCAATAAAGTAGAGTATGATTAAAAATATGCTTACCTTTCCTATAATAACTGCAGATAAGTATTACTGGAAAACAAAACAAAACAAATTCCAAAAACAAGGAAACAAAAGGAAAATAGCAATTTGCTAATTCTAAAACCCATCTTCTAAGGTAAGCACAAAGCTGGAGTCAGAAGGAAAAATAAATCAAGGAAAAGATATTGCTAAAATATCAAGATGTCAAACAAATGTCTTTAATAGGTATTCTAAGTCTCTATGTTTATAAAAAAGCAGGATGAAACAGTAACACAGAACTGTGTTTAAAAATATATGGAGCTCTTGTTCACATGTAGGCTGTCAAATTGCTATGGAAAGTTGCTATAATGATAAATTTAACTTTAGTATAAAGATGGGAGAAAGAAAAGATTAAAGGCTATACAGGTCGTATTAAAAAACAAACAAAAAAAAGTCTGCAGTTTTGGGTCCAAATGTAGACATCTGTAGTGACAAACCAATCTCTCTGACAATATAAAGATTGCTTCGGAGACCAGCTTCAAGCAGGTAAAACTGCACTGGGGAAGGAGACTGAAGAAAAGAAAAGTGAAGAAAAGCGACCAGAAAAGCTCTTTTTTCTAGAGTTTTTCTGGAGCCAGCAGCAGTTCTATGCCTGGGCTAGCAGCTGGCAGCTTGTGGGAGGGCTCCTGACTCACCAGGGGCGGAGCTGACACTGCCTGCTCGTTATCTCTGGTAGTTGACCTTGATCAATTTGCTGTGTGGATAAAGAGAGACCTGGGAGGGTGGGAACCGGTTCCCGCCCACACAACACAGGAGGTGTGAAAAGCTGTTCTGAGCACCTAGGGTGGAGGTAGTCAGTGTCTGAGGGCTGCCTGCTCTGCCCACTCAATAAGGCAGTGGTGGGAGTGGAGGCTGTGTTTTGTGTCAGCACGGGTGAGTGCTTTTGTTTGTTGTTTTTTCTCAGATAACTTGCTCTCCTGTTGACAGGCTCTACAGCCGATGCTTCAGAACATGGTCCTCACCAGGAAACGGGCTTCCCACGCGAAGACTGTGGCAACCCAGACAGAGGGTCTGGTCTGTAATGTGGCAGTTCAGGTTTCTGGCTGCCAGGAGTGCCTTAGCCTGCTACTGCCAGGGGAGGATGGAAAGGATGTGACTTGTGTGCGGTGTGAGCAGCTAGATGAGCTGCTCAGCCTTGTGGTGGAGCTTAGGGAGGAGGTAGATAGATTGCGGACCATCAGAGAATGCGAGCGGGAGATTGACTGGTGGAGTGACTCTGCGAAAAAGGCAGAGAGATGGTACTTCCCAGACTGAGGGAGCATTGGGAGTAATGGCCCCTCCCTCTCACCATAGTCAAGCGGGGAGAGGCAGCTTGAGAGGAGAGGAGGAATGGCAGCAGGTCTCAGCCCGGTGTCGCAGGCAACCCCCATCCCGACCTACCTCGGCTCCCCTGGTCCCTCTCTGTAACAGGTATGAAGCCCTGAAACTAGAGGGAGAGGCGAGTGATGATGACATGGGAGCGCTGCTGCCAAGCTTGCCCAAGGTGAGGTGGATGGCCCCACGTTTGAAGACTGCCTCCTCCAAGAAAGAAAGGAGGGTGATAGTTGTTAGTGACTCTCTTCTGAGAGGAACAGAGGGTCCCATATGTCGGCCTGACCCTACCCACAGGGAGGTGTGCTGCCTTCCTGCGGCCCGGGTCAGGGACATTTCTAGAAAACTCCCCAGCCTTATCCGCCCCTCTGATTATTACCCGTTATTGATAGTTCAGGCTGGCAGTGATGGGATTGCTGAGAGAAGCCTGAGGATTATAAAGAATGATTTTCGGAGGCTGGGGAAGTTAGTTGATGGAGCGGGCATACAAGTAGTGTTTGCCAGTATTCCTTTGGTGGCAGGGATAAACACTGAGATAACCAGAGAAAGCCGCCATATAAATACATGGCTGAGAGGCTGGTGCAAACGCAAAAATTTTGGTTTCTTTGATCATGGGGCAGTCTACTCGGCACCTGGCCTGAGGTCGACTGATGGGAATTACCTGTCTCCAAAAGGGAAACGGATACTTGCCCAGGAGCTGGCGGGACTTATAGAGAGGGCTAGATAGGAAGGGGGAAGGGGATAAAGCCAGGCCTGCTAAAGATTGGCCTGGGGAAGTGGTATTGGGATTAGGAGAGAGGCGAGGGGCTCAGCTGAGGTGCATCTACACTAATGCACGCAGCATGGGCAGTAAGCAAGAAGAGTTAGAAGCCATGGTGCGGCAGGCAAACTATGACCTAGTTGCCATAACAGAAACATGGTGGGATTGCTCCCATGACTGGAGTGCTGCAATAGATGGCTACAAACTCTTCAGGAGGGACAGGCAAGGAAGGAGGGGTGGTGGTGTGGCTCTATGTTAGCGAATGCTTTTCTGCTATTGAGATTGTGAGTGGGGATGATAACATTGAATCCCTATGGGTAAAGATCAGAGGAAGGGCTGACAAGGCAGACATCCTGGTGGGCGTCTGTTATAGACCACCAAACCAGGATGAAGAGGCAGATGAGGTATTCTACAAGCAGCTGGCACGAGCTGCATGGTCGTCAGCCCTTGTCCTCATGGGGGACTTCAACTTCCCTGACATATGCTGGGAGTACAACACAGCGCAGAAGAAGCAGTCTAGGAGGTTTTTGGAGTGTGTAGAGGATGCCTTCCTGATGCAGCTGGTAAGAGAGCCCACGAGAGGAACTGCCCCGCTAGACCTACTGTTTGCAAACAGGGAAGATCTGGTGGGAGATGTGGAGGTTGAGGGCTGCCTTGGACAGAGTGACCATGAAATGATAAATTTCTCGATTCATGGTGGAGTTTGGAAGGGGAATAGTAAAACTGCTACCTTGGACTTCCAGAGGGCGGACTTCGAATTGTTCAAGAGACTAGTAGGGGGAGTCCCCCGGCATTCAGTCTTAGCAAACAGAGGGGTCCAGGAGAGCTGGTTGCTCTTCAAGAAGGAAGTCTTAAGGGTGCAGGAGCAGGCGGTTCCCCTGAGACGCAAAATGAGCAGGCGGGGAAGAAGACCGGCGTGGATGAATAGGGAGCTATTCTTGGGGCTCCGGGAGAAAAAGAGAATCTACCGCCTGTGGAAGGAGGGACAGGCAACTGAGAATGAGTACAAGGAAGCCGTTAGGATGTGTAGAGGTGAAATCAGAAAGGCAAAAGCCTAGCTTGAATCTAACCTGGCCGCTGGGGTGAAAAGGAATAAGAAACTCTTTTATAAATACATTAACAGTAAGAGGAGGACAAAGGAGAATATCCACTCTTTGCTGGATGATGCTGGGAATGTGACCACTGAGGATAAGGAAAAGGCGGAGGTTCTGAATGTCTTCTTTACGTCTGTCTTTAAAGGTCAGACCAGTTATCCTCGGGGCACTCCTCTCTCTGACCTGGTAGTCTTGCCTGGGGAGCATGCTAAACCCCCTGTGATTCTGGAAGAAACGGTCAGAGGCTTACTACTCCAACTGGACTGCCACAAGTCCATGGGGCCGGATGAGATCCACCTGAGAGTGCTGAGGGAACTGGCGGGGGTGATAGCCAAGCCACTTTCCATCATCTACCAGCGCTCCTTGTTGACTGGTGAGGTCCCGGAAGACTGGAGGCTTGCCAACGTGACTCCCATTTACAAGAAGGGTTGTAAGGAGGATCCGGGGAACTACAGGCCTGTTAGCCTGACCTCGGTTCCAGGGAAGGTTATGGAACAGATTGTCTTGAGGGAGATCATGCGGCATGTGCAGGATGGCCGGGGGATCAGGCCTAGCCACCATGGGTTCATGAAAGGCAGGTCCTGTCTGACCAACCTGATCTCCTTTTATGATATAGTGACCCATCTGCTGGATGAGGGAAAGGCTGTTGATGTGGTCTACCTAGACTTCAGCAAAGCCTTTGACACTGTCTCCCATGGTATTCTCCTGCAGAAGCTGGCAGCCCGTGGCTTGGACGGGTACATTCTTGGGTGGGTAAGGAACTGGCTGGAGGGCCGGGCTCAGAGAGTGGTGGTGAATGGAGTTAAATCCAGCTGGTGACCGGTCACGAGTGGTGTTCCCCAAGGGTCGGTGCTGGGGCCTGTCCTCTTCAATATCTTTATTGATGACTTGGATGAGGGCATTGAGTGCACCCTCAGTAAGTTCGCAGACGACACCAAATTGGCTGGGAGTGTGGATCTGCCTGGGGGTAGCGAGGCCCTGCAGAGGGATCTGGACAGGCTGGAGAGCTGGGCTGAAGCCAGGGGGATGAGGTTCAACAAGACCAAATGCCGAATCCTGCACTTTGGCCACAGCAACCCCAGGCAACGCTATAGGCTTGGGACGGAGTGGCTGGAGGACTGTGTGGAGGAAACGGACCTGGGGGTGTTGATTGATGCTCGGCTGAACATGAGCCGACAGTGTGCCCGGGTGGCCAAGAAGGCTAACGGCATCCTGGCTTGCATCAAAAACAGTGTTACTAGAAGGAATAGGGAGGTAATTGTCCCCCTGTACTCTGCACTGTTGAGGCCGCACCTCGAGTATTGTGTTCAGTTTTGGGCCCCTCATTGCAAGAAAGACATTGAGGCCCTGGAACGTGTTCAGAGGAGGGCTACGAAGCTGGTGAGGGGCCTGGAGCACAGGCCTTATGAGGAACGGCTGAAGGAGCTGGGATTGTTCAGCCTGGAGAAGAGGAGGCTCAGGGGAGACCTTATAGCTCTCTATAACTTCCTGAAGGGAGGTTGTGGTGAGCTAGGGGTCGGCCTTTTCTCTCGTGTAGACAGTGATAGAACTAGAGGCAATGGTTTCAAACTGCGCCAGGGAAGATTCAGGCTGGACATTAGGAAATATTACTTCTCGGAAAGGGTGGTCAGGCACTGGAATGCACTGCCCAAGGAGGTGGTGGAGTCACCGAACATGGAGGTGTTCAAGAGACGTTTGGATGTTGTGTTGAGGGATAGGATTTAACTGGGGAGTATTGGTGATGGTTGGACTGGATGATCTTTTAGGTCTTTTCCAACCTTGATAATTCTGTGATTCTGTAACATTTGCTTCAAGGTTTAAAGAAAACATAGACATGG
Source organism: Perdix hodgsoniae (assembly GCA_035772895.1). NCBI lineage: Eukaryota > Metazoa > Chordata > Aves > Galliformes > Phasianidae > Perdix > Perdix hodgsoniae. The sequence goes on from JAPSGF010000127.1 coordinate 264,407, forward strand.
AAATAGCAGTAAAGAAGGACATTTCATAAACAGGAAAAGGCAAATGCTGCAAATCAAAAATTAAACTGTTTATCTATATACAAATTCCTGAAAACATTCAGTCAACAAAGGATTTTTTTGAAGTCTTTAGTTTATTTGGCTTTTAATAAGAGTCAAAACTACTAATCTGTTAAGGTATTAATTTTGTTTGTTTGTTTGTTTGCTTGTTTGTTTGTTTTTGTAGCAAATAGCATATCCTGGCTTCTCAGAATGGAGAAACAGAAGGGTCCCTCTGTAATATCACTGGCAAAGGCTATAATTACACATTTTTTCAAACAGTCCAAACTGGAAGTGTTGACAGCTAGATATGTAGATATCTTTCAGCTGTTCAGATGGCTTTTTTTTTTTTACCACCAACAGGTTTTGCTCTTTGTATACTTTTATTATTATTATGAAAATTATGGCTACTTTTAAAGCAAGAGTTTTCTCTTTAAGTGCTTGCACTGAAAGCATTCAATTTTATGTAAGGTATACATATATATATATTTTTTTTTCTTTAAGGATAATTAAGAATTAAATAAAATTATCATTAAACAAGATGTTTTATGAATCTGATAACATTTGAATTTCAAGCAGTGTTTCTAGTTATCACTGACATGGTTGTATAAAATGATAGGCAGCACTTTATCATCTTTCTGACAGAAGTCTTGTTCAGCACTTTCCTAAGCATAGCATGCTCTGAATTGTCCTGGTTTTCCATCTGAACCGTTCTCTGTGATTCAATGCTATGTTGAAAACATAAAGTGTTGTATATTCTGAAGGGTGTACATACTCCAGCCATATTTGAAGCTGTGTTTCAGGTTTGCTGTAGGAAACATTGTGCATTAAAAAACAAAACAAAGCAACAACAACAACCAAACAAACAAACAGCAACAACAATTCTTGATACAAATTTCAGAGTATTTGAGAAGGGGAAGCACTTAGGGGAAAACAGCAGTATGTAATTCTAGTGCTGAGAGGGGCAGCAAGCCCCATAAGCAGACCCATATAGTCTAAGAATGATTAAAAATAACTAAAAATGGTAGATCGGTTCATCTGTTAACGGTCAACATGACCTGTGGTAATTTTCCCATTTTTTATTTTTGGCCTCATTTTTCTCATCTCTAAAAATTAAACAATGTGCTAGAAAAGCAACTTATAAAAGTTTGTTTTCTCAGAAACTGAGGTCTCCATGGCTATTTTCACTTTCTACTGCTTTCACATAAAAAGCTAATTTTAATTGTTACTTCTATTTCTGCTTCAAAGCCATTATGAGCGATAAATTACCTATATATATATATATAATAATATATAATATATAAAT
>JAPSGF010000127.1:270748-282344 GCA_035772895.1 Perdix hodgsoniae
CTACACGACGCTTTTCCTCTAACTATATATTGTAAAAATATTATAATATAAATATATATATATTTAGGTAATTTATCGCTCATAATGGCTTTGAAGCAGAAATATATATGTAATATATATATATTATTTTATATATATTATATTATATATGACTTTATTCAAAGATCATTAGCTGTGTCAGAAGAAAAGCCAATTAAATTTAAGTTTTATTTTTAGAATGACCAAAGTATGTTCATGCATGTTGAGAATATAACTTATATTATCTATATTTTATATAGATAAAATACATAATATATATACGTAATATAAATATGAGTGAATTTCTCAGTGTTACATCATTATGAATTTAAAGTAGTTTCTGGACTGCTTCTTTGTAATAGTTTATCTTTCAGCATAATACTTAACAATGAAGTGAAATGTGATGTGTTTCACTGGTTTACTCACTTTTGCTCCTTCAATTACAGCTCTTCTCTTTCTCTTTTAGAATTCTCAAATGGTTCTAAAATGGTTGTTTTGTATTTATAGATAATCTCTCACAAAGAGTTCATTAAATTTATTTTACCTGCCTTTGTAGGGTCAGCTCACTTGCTTATCAGATAATCAGATTGACTCCAAAATTGAACTGTAATTTAAATAATTCTACAGCAATGATCTCTCAAGTGTTCCCTCAACCAGCAACTAAGATGTCTTATTAATTATGGATTTCAACTTATTGATTTCAGGCAGGAGGAATCAGACAGCTGGCACCTTTAACCTATGTTTTTTTATTTACTTTTAAAGGTGAGTGATAACCTATAATGCTTGAGGATTCTTGAAAATATTCTAGAACTTATTTTGCAAATTAGAAGTCAGTTCAAATTTATTTTATAAAAAGCTTTTTTTTTAATCAGAATCTATTACTGAATAAAAACATTTATTTTTTTTCACAAGATTTTCACTAGAAAGCAAAGTAACTAGAAATAAGTAGAAGCTGCATTTTATCCTCTTACAATTTTAAAAGGGAAGGCTTTCATTTTAAAATAGACCTCAAAAACATCTTAAAATATAAATTAAGTATATGTATATTACTAAGTAATTTCTATAGATCTAAGTAACAATCTTGACTGAAGCAAACTAAATCTTATATAGCTTTCAACCTCAGTTTTAGTTAGTTAATTTCCTCAAAACACCTGGTTTATGAGACATTTGTATGTATTGTACATGAGTTACATTTACATAGTTTTTATTTGTATGTCTTTGATTATTATTATTACTATTATTATTATTCATGTTCTTATGTGTTCTTACATGTTTATGTACAGGAGAAGACAGATAATGTCAAAGAAGAGATTGGCAATAAAAAGGTAATTTTTAATACAGAGTTTTTTTTCTGCAAAAAAAAAAAAGAGAGAATTGTTGAAAGATAGGATTGCAAGACTATGAGGCAGAGAGAAATTTAAATTTTCAATACTAGATTGAATAAGAGTGAACTGAGGAAAAAAACAATAGAAAGGTATTCTTAAACACATGTTTACACAAAAACAAAACAGAACTACATAATTGTCCCTGTCTTCCTGATCCTCTGGAAGGAAACACAGTGCTGTCCTAAATTTAACTGCAATAGTACTATGGGTGTTGTCTCTTCTCCCCCCACCCTCTTTTGAAAGCCATCTTAAAAACTGCACAGTGATTTAAATGGCAGCTTGATGGGAATCCATAGCAAATGACTCTGCAATTAGTAAATCTCTCCTATTGTGACAGCTCTATTATTAAACTGCCACGAATGCCATGCTATTAATCCACTGACTCCTCAATCCTCATGCTATCCTTTCCTTGCCCATCCTTTTCACCGCTTCTTTTCTTCTTGTTCAAAGTTTCTGCTGCCTTCCAGTGGGTGTTTCTGGGGAGGGAGTGGGAAAGTTTGGTAACACCGTCTGTGCCAGGGGAGGTTCAGCTTGGACATCAGGGGAAAACAGCTTCTCCATAAGAGTGGAAATGCATTGGAACAGGCTGCCCAGGGAATGGTGGAGTCAACTGGAGGTGTTCAAGGAGCATGGAGAGGTGGTATTTAGAAACGTGGGTTAGTGGGCAATGTTGGTGATAAGTGGATGGTTGGACTTGGTGATCTTAGAGGTCTTTTCCAACCTTAGCAATGCTATGCTATGCTATGAATTGCAATAACATTCTAATTAAACAAGACTTCTTCCTAATTACAGTTGAACCTCTTAATCTGTACTTTTCAGTCAACTGTTACTCACCGCTACTTTACACATTTACATTTTATTGCATGAAATGAATTATTGATATGTTTTAATAATCATTCCTGCACAAGTAAATTATATTTTCCTTAAGCTGATTTCTGTCCTTTTGACTAGATTTCTCTTGGGATGAACCAATTGAGAATCTGAAATCAAAAAGGCACAATATATGTTTTGCTGGTCAGTAATGAGGCTTTGCTGAGTAGAGAAAAAAATCTCTCACAAGTAGTATATGTAAAAGCTAACAGGAAAAAAAAATGTTTTTTTTTGTTGCTGTTATATTTATTATTATTTTTACATTTTTATTGAAACAATAGCCACAGACAAGGGCAGGTTTGCGGAACTCCCTCCCTCCCCCCCCCCCCCCCCCCAAATAAATAAATAAATAACATAAAATAAAATCATAGCACAGTATTCATTTCCCACCTAGAAGGTATTAAGAGGTGAGCTCTGACAATTGAGTGCGACCTCTCCATTCACAACCAGTGATTCCATTCCAGCACAACCAGTTGGATTTGTAAGATTGATAAGGTTTCTTCAAATCTTTTGTCTTTAATGATTTTCACAAAAATATGAGATTGAGAAAAAGAAAACAGTTCAAAATAAAATAAATTATTTTAAAGATATATAAGATATAAAATATTTTAATTTGAACTTTGTTATACACAATGTATGTGTATGCTGTTTTGTCAGCATCAGGAAGCAACAATTATAAAAATGAACAATAATAATGATAAAAAGTAAACGGATGAAGAAAAAGCTAATTTAAATTGATAATGAACCATTCTCTCGAGCTTCTGACATTCCCTCTTAAGGACTCTAACTTTAATTTGGCTACTGTTGACTTATCTATACTGAGTTTATGTGGCAAGATCTTGGGCATGGGGAAACTGCAGAGTGTCCTCTATAAAAAGAGACTAAAAGCTATCTGTGATAATCACAGGTGCTTCTAGCTGGTGGTGCTCTGTAATACTAAATGTAAGAATGCTTTGAAACCCTCAGTCTTATTGGGCATGTTTATTTTCCCATCTCAAAGAGCTGTTGTTTTGAAAGGAATTAAAACTGTACATGGCTGTATTTGGGTTTTATTTTTCAGTAAACACTCATTAGTGACAGTTAAATAGTATTGACAAATGAGAGTAAGAATGAATTTGAGTGACAGTCACATTTTAGAAATGATTATCCTAATTTCTCCAAACTACTTTTTTTTTCCATTGTTTTTAATTTTACTTTTTGTTTATTGGTCATCCTGTTTTCTCATGTAACTGCAATTCTTTGCATGATGTCTGTCGTTTTTCAGGAAACTTTGTCATAATTTTGTGCAAGTTAGTGAGTTACTATGAGACCAATAATACATCAAGTAAAAATTTGCTGAGAATCTGAAGAAAAGAAAAAATAAAAAACAATTCAAGATCATGCAGTTTGAACGCTGGAAATACATGGATAAGAGATTAGTTACCTTTGCACTCTTGCTAAATCTGAGAAAAAAATCTTGATATTTGTACAAAGCTGAAACAACATTCTCATGTTTGTCAGCAGAATTTGCAAATACATTTTTATAGAATCTAATTGTGTCAAATATACATGAGTAGAACAGGCTGATTAAGAATTAATCTGCATTTATCCACTTTAAGCTTTTCTGTGTTTTGTGAAGCATCACAACCAATAACAGTACAGCAAATAATATTCATCACAGACATCTATTTATTTTAAACTGCTCCAAAAGTAATGCCTCTACAACTATCTGAAAGAAGGTGGTGGTAAGGTCTTCTTCCCTGCAACTAGCAACAGAAGTAGAAGAAATGGCCTAAAGTTGTGCTGGCGAAGTTCAAGTTGGAACTTCTACAAAAAAATTGTCAGGAGCTGGGATAGGCTGCCCACAAAAGTGGTGGAGTCACTTAAACCTCAAGATGTTCAAGAGATATTTAGATGTGGTACTGAGGGACATTGTTTAGTGGGAAATATTTGTGATAGGTAGATGGCTGGACTGGATAATCTTAGAGGTCCTTTCCAACATTGGTGAATCTTTAATTCTATTCTGTGATTTTATTATGTTGACCCACAGTGTTAGAGACAAATGTAGTGGCTGAAACTTTACCAGTATTCCATTATGTTTTGTTGCTGTATGACAGACGGCAGCAGAGAGGCACTCTGACAAAATGATGTCTGACATGGAAGTGCATGTGAAGCAAATGTGTGTAATTGAACTTCTCTATGTGGAAAAAATTGCACCAACTGACATTCATCAGTGCTTGCTGAATGTTTATGGAAATCAAACAGTGGGTGTGAGCACAGTGAGACAGATGTTGGTGTGTTTCAGCAATGGCAGCAATGACAGCGAATCACTTTTGTTGGTGCTGATGTTTACAAGTGTGGCATGCAGGCTCTTGTTCATTACTGGCGATGACTATGTTGAAAAATAGCATTTTGTAGCTGAGAATTTTCTCTATCAAATAATTTTCTCTATCAAATTGTGTTCTTGAACTCTTCATATCTTTCACAGTCCATGAAAATAAATAGTAGCCACTATTTTTGTCCAGATCTATGTAGTTTGTCATCTATGACTTCCCCTTGGTGAATCTTTATTTATACCATACTTGAAATATCTTGATATATACTACCATTCTTCTCCTCTCTGTGCCTGGAAATGCTTTCCTAAATCACCTGTTTCTCTACCCTTCTTGAATCAAAGTAAGGTTGACCTACTTGTAGTTTCCCACACTCTCCTTTTTGCTCTTCTTGTAGATAGAGGTTACAATTTCTTTCCCATAGTCTTGAAGAATTTCTTCCTTTCACCATGATTGTTCAAAGGTTAGAATGACATAATGCTGATACAATACCCCTCAGTTATTGAGGATGCATTCCATCAGGGCCAAGTGTATAATCAAGTGTATAACTTGATCTGATCCTCTTGAAATAGGTGAACCAAGGGCATATCTTTCTTGCTCTCTATCCTCAGGTACCTGGGAGTTGTAATAAATAGTATTGTCAGGAAAGATTAAGGGAAAGGTATATTTCAATACCACCATCTTTTCCAGTTAGTGGAATAATATACCACAATATTATAATCCTGTGTTACTAGGTCCTATGACTTGTTCAGCAGCAGGAGTATATTTTGTCTAGTATTGCTGTTGTTGTTTATAGCATTCTTTCTTGTTTTTGAGATCCCTTGCCAGATTTTGAGATTTGGCTCTTTCAACTTCATCTTTTAATTTCATGCTCAGACAAAGTCTCTCTACTCCTTTCAGGTTACTTATCTCTGCTTCCACCCTCTGTAGGCTTTCTTCTTGTGTTTGAGTTTGGCCAGGAACAACTTGATAATTCTTGCAAACTTAATGACAGTTTTGACTGACTTTTTCTTTGTCGAGATGTATCTTCTTGACCTTGAAGGATGTCATTCTCAAATATTAGCAAGTATTCTTGAGCTGCTTCTTCTGTCCAGAGCCTAATCAATCATCCAAGCATATTTTGAAGAATCGAAAGCCTGCTTTCCCAATATCCATCACTGTGATTTTTGCTTTTCACACTCCTCCCTGCTCTCAGGATCCTGAGCTCCACCATCTCGTTGCCACTGAAACCAAATTTGCCTTTTACTGCCAAGTTTGCCTTTTACTGCCAAGTTTTCCCTGCAAAGACCCTCATTGTTGGCAAGTACATGATACAGCATAGCACCTCATTATTGGCTCATTTTCATGGAGGAGAAGGTTTTTGTCACCACATTTCAGGAAGTTCTTGGATTGCTTATGTCATACTATGCTGTCTCTCCAACTTCATCCTAACTCTTTTATCTCTTCCCCACTGTGCAACTCAGGAGAAATGGAAGTCTGTGATGAGTTCATTACACTTAATCACCTTTCTCACACATTTTCCCTTCCAGAGAATACAGTCCTTCACCAACTGCTCTATCATGGGTCTCCACCAGACTGCAGTTGTTGCCAGATGACCTGTTCTTGCACCCTACAGGCTTGTAGCTTACATATCGGCCTGTGGGAGCATGAGGTCCTTCATGGGATGCTCTTTGTGTATCTATTCTGACATGGTGCATCATATACTACAGATGAACATGGTCTTCAGCTATTTATTTTTTTTTTCCCTTTTGGAAAAAAAAAAATATTAGCCTGAAAGCATCACAAGCATCACTTATTAGCTCTGCCTTGACCAGTGGTGTGTCCTTTTTAGAATTTCATGCAACGAGCTCTTTGGGCTGCTTTGGGTCTCCTCTTACAGGTGTTTCTCCTCCTGCTCCTTCAGTTCCACTGCTACTACCATAAAAACTGCATAAAATTATTTTAGGATATTAGTTACAAAATTAGCATAATATATATATTCAAATGTTTAACAAATAAAAAACGTGTAATACACAAAATTATGAGATTTTACAATCAAAGGTCACCGGAAATTGTACATAGAAGGTATGGCGATAAGTTCTGTCTAGTTCAGATGTAGTCAGTTTGTAGAAGTTTCAATTTACTTAGTGCAACTTCAAGGCAACTCTGTATAAGTTGGTATATAGATACATCATAATTTGGTACCATGAAGTTTCTGTATACTTTTGTCAATGCTTTATGGGTTAATTTGTCCCAGTTCCATGACTAACGGGGCAAAGAGACACACAGACCTATTCCCTGGGAAAGAAAAAAAGGGAAAAAGGGGAAAAGGGTTGGAAGATAGGCCTAAAAACAAAATAGTGGCAATGAACTGAGAATAAACAGACTAATTTACTAAATAAGATATTGGAATGCAAGATAACACACTATAATACAATATACTACAATATAATTAGAATTGAAGCTAATAAATCAAATATAATGAGAGTGTCTGAAAAATTGTAGGCCTAACTCTAATGCTGAGGTGAGTTGTACAGTCAAGGTGAGCAGAAGGGAGGAGAACTCACATGCTGCTAAGACCAAAAAGGGATGTCAGGTGACCTACAAGGCCTTTCATCTGTTCTTTCTGAATAGAAGTGATGACAGAACACTGAACAATCCTCTGGGGTATGTATTAGTTCTTCTGGGATAGGTATCCGGACCCAGAACATAAATTTTTTAAACTCCCAGTGCACTACATAATGTTATGACGTGGAATACCGATAACCAAAAATCAAAAACCATGACAACTTTCAATAAAATCTGAGATGATGGAGCCATGATCATAATCGTTTCCTTTTATTTTCATGCTATGCTCTTCCCATTCTGTGTGCCTGTCCAATAATCACAGTCAGTATTTTTGCTGTCAGTGTTCTAAAACTCTAAATATTCTGAAACTCTAAATCTAATTATTATGATGTACAGATTCCTCTTAGTTTATTGTAGGTTGTTGCTAGTTTTCATATTTCCAACTTGGAATCGTAAAATATAAAAATGAATAGTTAATGATAAACAAACAAACAAAACCCAAGCACATTAAATTTACATGTCCTCATAAATGTAAAATAAAATAAAAAAATAATTTAAAAAAAGTTTTTATTTTCTTTTTCCCCAGGACTTTTCTTACTTATTTCAAACTGTGAATCTAATCAGCATCATTTATATGACAGAACAATACTCTGAAAAACATATTTACTTAAAGATTACTTTAGCAACCAAAACCCCAAACACAAACATAAACAGAAAGGGCCGCCTATGACTCATTGCTCTGTTTCCATTATAATTAATGACAATATTTTTTTCAAAATCTTTCCTTATAACAGAAATAAATGGTGTAGCATGCAGCCTTCAGGGAAGACATCCAGGAGACCTGTTTGGATGAATCTTCTTCAAAAACTTAACCTTGGCACCCAGAGCAAATGAGATACTTGGCTGAAAAGGAAGTGGCCACTCAGAGACATACTGCCTCTGGGAATCCATCAGAGAAAGGGGCACAGCAAAGTCAGGCTTTCCTTTTATCCTTTTCCCACGTGTCATCAGAAAGACAAGAACATATATCCTAGCTCAGATGGAATGTCAGCAGCCACAAGCCAAGTTCCTCATCTGCCTTGTTTGAAAGACAACACATTGTTCATTTTGTTATCTTCTGTATACAGAATAAATAAATAAAATAGTAAGAGACTAAGCATTTTTTAAAAATGCACAAAGAATCAGGTATGAAGTTTTTATACTACATATTTAATTTTTGTCTTTCAGAATAGATGCTTTGGTTGGATTTATATACTGTTAATGACAATAAATAAACAAATAAATAAAAATAAATGAATGTGATAAGCATTGCAAAATGTGTTGTATTTTAAAATTCCTTTAATGATTATCCAAAAGATATTATTGGAGCCTTAGTATGAGAGAATTTGTTTATATGTATGGCATTTAAGCCTGCACTGTATGAAAGACTTTCAAAGTGTAAAATTATGAATGGACAGTACTGTTGAGGTTATAATGATCTGTAAAAGTCAGTGGAGTGCCAGAAGCTGCCAGCTGGAAAGAAGACAGGAGAATGTCAACAGACTGCATTCAGAAGGAATCCTGATGTGTCGATGTAATAGCTAGATAATTAAATGATTTGACTGCCTTGAAATTCCATTTACAAAGAAGTCATTTGGCCTTTGAAGTGGAAGACTTTAGAGATCATATAAACATATTCTAGATTGAAAACAGACTCTTTAACTGTATTAGATTTGCCTCTATAAACATTAATTCTGATACTTCAATAGCTAAGGTTGTTACATTTAATAAACATATAGAAATGTATTTGATATCTTGCTAGCTATGAAGTTAAAAACAAACAAACAAACAAAGAGTTCTCATTTTCAGTAAACTCTGGAAAAAAAATAGATTTATCTGTCTAGACAAGGGCAAGTGCATTGTCCTCACATGAGTAGAATAACAGAGTAACTGGAAAGTTTTGAAACACAATGTAGGAAAAAGGAGTATGGTTTTCGAATTGACCTGTCTCATCAATCAGACTTGTATCCAAAATCCATTTAATTAAAAATTTATGATTTTAAAATAGTTATATCAGGTCATAAAGATTCAAGTTTCAGCTAATAGTGGTGAGAAGAAAGGTATATTTATGTTTACAGTCTTCATAGAGCAATAAAATTAAGGCAGTTTTATTTATGTGGCCAAAACTATGATTTCCACTATCTCATAAAATTTGACAAAGCCCTTCATTATTGTTCTTTTACTTGTAAATAAGGCTGGACTCATCTCAGAAATGTAGAATATTATATGATGCATACCACATATATTTCATTACTTTATGCTGTCAAACAATTACATTTTTTATTTATGTTTCAGAACCTCTACTGCATAAATGTCCAAACTTTTGGCTTGCCCGGGCCACACTGAGTGAAGAGGAGCTGTCTTAGTTTCCACATAAAAAGTATAATATAGTTAACATATCTGCCTACTATATTAATACTGGAACAAATTAGATATAATCTAAATACAGTGAAACCAATTCCTTTTCACAATACAAATCTTAATATGTCAAATATATATATATATATATATATATTTTAAATTGTAGTTTCTAGTAGCCTCTGAAGAGAAAGAGCTGTGCTCAGCAAAAACAATTAATAAAGCTTTTCTCATGCAGATTACAATTGTGTGGCAGCCTACCTACAAGGAAGGATGACCGTGGTGATTTCAATCACTGATTCTACAAAATATCACAACTTTTTAAACAATTGCTCAGTAATATCATAACAGAGAATTATTTTGAAGTAGATAAGAGTGAACATTCCAAATTTGCAAAAGAACTTTTCAAAACATTACATTCATTACATGCAGAGGCCCAAATTCAGTTCATGGTGTACAATTCATTAGCAAGTTACTGAGTTTACGAAAAGCAGAGACCTAATTTTGGTTAAATGATGAATGCTTATATGTATATATAAGTTGTTGAAAAATCTGCAGTATCTGCTACAGAATTTAGAATATAACATTGCAAAATATTTACTACATGAAGAAAACTAAGAAAATATATGACAGTGAATGACAGTGAAAACAAACAAACAAACAAAAAAAAACCCTTTTCATTATTATCAAAAACATACATGTCTGTGACCCCACTTTTGAAATAAATGACTGGTATCAAATATCATGTTTTCCACAACTCGGCAAAATATTTTTTTTCCTGAAGATTAATACATTTTTCCCTTGAGCGTAATAACCTATTTTGACAAAAGCTAAAACAGAAATTGTAGAACAAAAGTAAGTAATTCATCATCTTTTATCCAGAGATAAGATTCAGGTATGGAATCAAGAGGTGATCTATTTTTGAAATTTGTATTTCAAATTTTAAATCTGATATAGTTTAATAATTCAATTTAGTCTACTTCAACAAAAATCAGAATATTCCAAATAGAGAGCAGTCAGCTTTTACTTTGAGTAACACCTTACTCAGATTAAAACAAACAAACAAACAAACAAACAAACAAACAAACAAACAAACAGATAAATGATTAGATAGAAAGGATTATGTATCACTACTGGGATGAAACGAAAACAAACAAACAAACCAGACAGACTAATAAAAAACAGAGGGAGAGAAAAGAAATCCATTGCTATTTCTAAACTAAATCAAAGAAAAAGAAAAAAGATGTGAAATAAAATGATTATTCCTAGAGAGGTTTTATACGTGTAAGTTTCTATTTTGGGAAGAATAAGAAAGAAAACTAATTTGGGAGAGGATGATTTCATTTCAACTGCAACATAACTAGTTCAGTTATGACAAAAGTAGACAAGTATCTGAGATGTGTAAATATTTGTTATGGGAGAACTTAGGATACAGAAGCTGTGAAAAAGTACAAGATTAAAAAAAAAAAAAAAACAGGAAAAAAAAGAACCACACCAGTCAGAGATATAAAAATTATTTATTTATTAAATAGTATGTACATAGCAGACAGACATCAGTTTCATTTCTTAAGTTTGGTTCTGGGATTCAATAATGAATCACTTGCCTAGCTGCAAGGAGCACTTCAAACATGTTCTACTCCTGGATGGCAGCCTGACTATTCCAAATCTTATAATTGCCCTTTTTCATGTTGTTAAACATATCGTATCCATGTGTTTCCCCCATTCTACAGGATATTGTTTTTGCTATTGCTTTCCAGTTAAAATTGTTGCCCTAAATTGATAATAGTTTCCTTGTTCATGGGTCCAAGGGTTGATTTCCCTCTCTCTAAAAGAAAGATCATTTTTTACCTGAGTTACTATCACATCTGTCCTCTGCTCCACATGCATTAAAAGAATGCAGAGTTGTTAAAGTTTATCTGTTTTTTGTTTCTTTCCCACATTTGATTTCCTTGTGAGCAAGGCAGATGAGTTTAGGTTTAATTTAGCAATATATACAGGAAACACCACAATGATAGCTGTATCTTTCTTTCTTTCTTTCTTTCTTTCTTTCTTTCTTTCTTTCTTTCT
>JAPSGF010000127.1:285758-345915 GCA_035772895.1 Perdix hodgsoniae
GGAAAGGGAAAGGGAAAGGGAAAGGGAAAGGGAAAGGGAAAGGGAAAAGGAAAGGGAAATGGAAACGGAAACTGAAGGGAAAGTTAACTGATACTTTCAACAAATTTCAGCAATCTATTTACAATCTAGCTCAGAATATGTAAGCATAAGGGAGAAATTTAATTATAGTTAAATAGGAAATCATTCTTTAGGAACTTTTAAACTATGGTGTTTACAAAATTATAACAGTAATAAAGTTATTGCACTAGATAATTTTGCCTTTCTATGTATCTATGCATGTGAATGAACATAAACTACGTAAGTCTAGAAAATAGTACAAATTAACCCTTCTTCCCTAACTTCTTCTCCCTTGCCCAACTCTCTTGTGTCTTCTACCCCAAACCATCAACCAAGCAAAACTACAGGGTAAATAAGATTTATATCTGATGGGATACATTTATCAATCAATAAATAAAATAATTTAATAAATGAAAGATACTACAGAACAATGAGGAAGAATATTTGGAATGCTAGATAACCTTTAACGGTTTAATAGGGAGTGTTTCTCACTGACCTGAGTTTTTTCTGTGTGAAAAAATAAGGCTTACACTTTGGTTTATTTTACTCTCCTGACTACTTCAGATGGTGCTTCTGGTATTCTTGTGTGTTTTGTTTTGTTTTTTTTTTCCTTCAGCCCACTTCCTTGTCTATTCATCTCTATCACGGGAATTAAGTACTTCTGAGATAAACACCAGAATACTTAGCTTCATAATTCTAATGCATCTAGGCATCTAGATTCCCTTGTATCAATTGTATTTTATTTTTATTCTTTTTTTACCTTGTCTATGATGGAAATATTGTGCATGCAGTTCATGTACTGATATATCTACTGTAGGCTTGGTCTGCTTTAATTCCATAGTTCACACCTCTACATTGTTGATTCTTTCCTGTCCAGCTTCCGAGATGTCTTTTGGCCCAGACTTTTTCCAGACTAAGCTACTTAACAAAACTTTTATTCAATTTCACAAATGTCCTCCTTTATTTATCTTCATCTCCTCTATTATACAGGCTCCTTGGATGCCTGGAAAATCACCCTGCAATTTAATTAATTGACTTTAATTGCGTAGTTATTGATTAAATTTATGCTTTATTACATGAAATTTAGTTAGTAAATGCATTAAAAATGATTATTTGGTCCAGAATATCTAGAAGTGACTAATAATTTACCCTTCATTAGATACTCTTGGGATGAAATTCTAAATCTAATATAAAGCCTTGACAAATACTGATTTTGGTAACAAACAAGATATTAGTAAACTCAATAACTCATATCAGAAACTTGTAAAATCCCCTCTTCACTTAAGTAACACCACAGTGACACACCAGTTCACCATATTTTACCACATTCTGATTTAGTGTTTTAAGTTCACTCACTCATCACTGTTGATAGTATGAACAATGTTTTGGTGGGAAGGTTAGGCCAATTCAATTGCATTCATCTATACAGTAATATTGATGACAGAAAGAGAAAAGCTGTTGTTCTTTTATTACTGATTTATAACAGAGAGAACATGCTTTCATCATAAAATCCTTTAAGATAATCCAAGACCTAATCCAACTCTACTAAAATTGAACATATTTCAGAGTGTTCAGTATATAAATGCCTATGAGGCACTGCCATAATTTATTATCTTGAAAACCCTTCACTCAGTTTTCCAGGCAGAGGCAAAAATATTTTTACAACTTTGCAAAACAATGTTTTTTCCATGATTAAACAGGATACTATGGCTGCAAGAAGATTTTGTAAATATAGCAATCTGCAGCCGTGTAAAGCACAGCTAGATATAAATAATACAGACATACAAATTTAATCCCTGTGAAGTTATTGGACAGTGTTCGAAATTTAACTACTTATATATATATATATGTATATATTCAAAATGCATATACTGCCATATTTTCAGTATCATTACTTAGAAATGAAAGTTGATTTAAACAAAACAAAATTTATTCGTAAGTCAGAGGCTATTAGCAACATTCAATGTGAGGATTAAAGAGCTCCCTTCATATCTGAAATTCTTAAAGGGCCATTTTTGTATCTCCACCTCTGAGTAAAAAAGACACATAAAAATCCGTGCAATATTCAGTTTCTCATAGGCTAGTTATTTTACAAGACATCTAAAAATAATCTTTAATTTCTCACAACATAGCAGCGTTTATTGAGGATGTATCATGAAAGCTAAACAACTTTCATGAACTGGTGCCATGCTTCAATGAAATACCACAGAGATTTCTGTCATTCTGTTTTTCAAGTAAGCAGAGGGATTCACATATTGTTTGAAAAATTCAGAGCCATCCTCTACTGCTAATAGCAAGATTGTAATAGATTCCATTCACTGTAGCCAAGATCAGAATAATTTGTTATTTGTGGTATTCTGAAGTTATTCTGGAAGATGTTGAGGGTTTTTTTGTTTTGTTTTGTTTTGTTTTCCTAAAAGAAAAGAAAGTGCTGTGTCAAAATATGTAGCTAAAGATCTGTAGTCAAAAGAACTCATCTGTGAACTCCAAAAAATTAAATTATTTTTTTGATACCCAAGATCCGCATGTGGTTAACTTGCTCTCTTCAGAACACTGAATCAAAGGCATCGCTGAGAAACAGAGAAGCATAGGTAGGGTAATAATTGTTGCTTATCAACACAATGACGCTACAGCCTCAGGGAGCATGGCAAGCTATCAAGCACAAAGTAAATCTCTGTTTAAATGTCCTACATTTGCTATATTTTTTAGGAAAGAACATGAGTTCCTGTGTTCTTCAGCAGCAACGGGAGCGTTCTCAACATTTTCTGAAGTTGAACATCACTCTCACTGTCTCTAGATGAAGCCTTGGTACCTACTCCCTATCCCCTCATTAATCTTCTATATGATCTGTTCTTTCATATAATAAGCGTCTAAAATAATTAGAAGAAATGACACCTGCCAAATCCCATCTCTGAAAGACTGGAGTAGTTGTTAATGTAACTTAAGTTTTCTGCTGTAAAGATAACAAAGTTAGTTAAGGTTTATCTTGAATATTCAAAAGACTTTTATATGAGACAAATATAATTTGTTCAGATGAAGAAATCTTTGACGATTTCATACATTTCATCCCACTAAGGAGTAAGGTAATTCTAATCATACCTAATATAGGAGAAAATAAATTATGCTTCTTGGGGTATCATGAATGCAGTGTTATTCAGAATTACAATAATAACTTTCTGAATTTTTCAACATGTTATAAATTAGAAATTTGCTTTGAATATATGACATTTCTAGTCAGGGGGGAAAAAAAAAGAAAAAGAAAGGAAAAAAATGTTCAGAGAAGTTGATTAATATATCAGTGGCACATCATAACTAAATCCTTAGAGCATGAAAAATGGTGGGTGTCACTAGGCTCCTACTTAAAGGGAGACTGAAGATACGGACTAACAAATTGAACAGAGACAAAGAAGATAACAGAACTGTGGTTAGTAATGACCCATGGGAAATAAAAATCAGTATCCTAATAGTTTATCCATTTTCTGTCTTTTTTGCTGTACTGTGTTCTTCCTCGTCATGAAGAGCTCTCATCCAGAACTCTGGCCAGAAGGAGTTTTGCTACATTATCAAGATCAAGATCATTTCCAAGCCTATAAAAATAAATATCCTGGTTTGCAGGTGCTCCAAAAAAAAAAAAAAAAAAAAAAAAAAAAAAAAGATAACAGATTACACTGCAAATGTTTTTATGAGCCAGAGCATGATATTATATTAATATTGAGGAACACATAACTATAATTTCAATGAAGTTACATTTTTTAACTGGTTCCAACTTGCAGCATCTGATGCATGGACTCAGATGTGAATGATCCAAATTATTTATTACAAGTTCTCACATCACTTATATACTTCAACTCAACAAGTTTTCTTTTTCTAGCTTTCCCATTCACCCCTAGAACTTTCCCATCCACATTTACATGTCAACAGAGTATTCTACAAAACACTCTTCAACTGTACATGTAGGCACTTATCCAATCAGAGCCATGAGCTTTCTTCTTCTAGAGGTGTCCTTGGTTCTCATGCTGTTAATCTTGCTCCACAGCTTCTGGTCTGAACAGTTTTTCCTGTATTCCTACACCAGCTAGCACTGTAAGAAGCTACAAGTAGACAGAGGTCACAGAAACAATTGGTCTCTGATATCATCTATAATTCCACTACACTACATTTGAATGTAATGGGATTACTCATGAGGAAAACTTTTCTCAATTTGATCGATGATAACATGCAACCAAAATTACAAACTTCACAAAGGCATGAAAACAAAATATAACAGGAATAGAAATGCAAGATTGCATGCAGAGAACATCTTAATGAACTGAGAGCAACACATTAGCTCTCTTCCAATGTGAAATAGACTGCATGCCACATCATTTTATATGAAAACGAGGCAAACAGCTTTTTCCACAATGCCATTTTTCATTCCTTGGTATAAGTTATTCATGCCTACAGAACTCCTTTTTTCAAAAGTTAATAATTACAGAACAGTCTGTCCCTCTCTAGTACCACTTTCAAATATTTCTAAGAATTGTAGTTTCCACTCTACTGTGTCTAACAATGTATGTAGCTGTTTTCTTCAAGCTCAAATGAAGCATTCAAATACATCATATAAAGTTTCCATGCCAATGCTGTTGATGCTAAGAACGGCATCTGTCCAGAGAAAAAAAAAAAAAAAGAAAAGAAAATGAATTTTCAGCAACACCTTATACTTGTGAAGGAGACATTATTGAAAAAAAAAATATATATATATATATATATAGAACATATATATATATATGTTCTAAATAGCCATAATTTTATCCTAATTTGACCTGTGATGTTTAACATTATTTTACCAGCTCTGAAAGAAATGCAATTAGAAAAGACTAACAACAAGATGAAGATCCACTTTTCTCCCTTTGGTGAGTAGATGTCTCTGTGAAGATCTCAGGGTGTGACAGAAATATTCTTAATAAAGTTACCTTCAACTCTGAGCCCTCCTTGGTTATGCCTACTTTAGCAAGTAAACTGGCCCAAGGAGCAGATATGTATAATGAACATTACTGTTTAAGACAGTAATCTGGAATCTTCAATTTGATCACTTCAGAGATTTTAGTTTAGATTATCTCTAAACTGGCATATACAATATACCAATATATTGATATTCAGTATGTACAAGAAAGAGAGAGAAAGAAGAGATAGAGAGAGAAGAAAAAGAGAAAGGGAGAAAACAACAAACAACCACAGAGAGGTTTCAGTATTTCTCAGATCCAGCATTATCTTGTGCCTTATCTGTGGATGGCAGGTGAACAGAGGTAAAAGTCCACACTCAATTTTATAAATTATCATTGGATCAAGACTGCCCTTGGGGCAGCAATTCCATTTGATCTATGTAATTAAGTTTCCTGAAAGATTCAGGAGTATTCAAATAGAGTCTCTGGTGGCTGTGGAGGATCTCTGGTAATCGATTATTTTTCATGTTCAAACTAACACTCTTTTCCTTAAGCTAGCAGTTTCATCCATAAGAGGAAATGTTAACCATAAAAGGAAACAGAGAAAAGCAGTTTGCCATTCTGCTTCCACATGGCTCAGTCCACTTCTACCTCCTCTCTTGCAGCATTTCATGCTCAAGTCAATTGTATCAGCACAGGACAAATTCCTTATCACTTTCAACTGAACACACTCAAATTTCAATCTGAATTGCCATTTGGAGTTTTTATTTCTCTAAGAAATTATTAGGCAGAATTACTATTATTATTATTACTTATTTTTTCCCCCCAGAAAGATCTGCATATTCTTCAGCATCTTCACTCATTCTCCACACACACATATATATATATTTAAAAATAAATAAATAAATAAGGAAAGTTAAAGGCAAATAAAATCCATGTGCAAATTCACTCAAAACATTTTCTGGGTATTGCTATTCCTACTCTCTACATTAAAGTGAGGTTACATTTATCTGAGAGTTTAACTGATCCTGGATATTCCAGCACTATTTCTGAATTTTACTGATTGTAGAAAGCTTCAACACTTGGTTAAAATAACTGTTGGTTCTTCACTTTTGTCTTGCTGCCTAATTCTTTCACTCTTCTATTAGAATTTGCTCCCCCCCCCCCCCCCCAAAAAAAAAAAAAAAAGATAATCGTAAGAAAGCAATGATGGAAAATATTGCATTTATTTTGATTTATTCTTGTAATATGCTAATTGATAAAATAAGATGTGGCTCTATAGTCAAGACATGAGCTAAGTCAGTCAGGTAAAGCAGCATTCTGAAGTGAAAGAAAATGTGTTGTTTGAAGTAATAAATAAATAAATAAAACATCATCCTGAAATCAAATCAGAAATTGAAAATGTGTTATTATTATTTCTTTTTCCTTTGTTGTAGATATATTATGGGGTTTTGTTGTTGTTGTAGGTGGGTAGGTGTTTTTTTTTGTTGTTTGTTTTTGTTTTTTAATAAACAGATATATATCTAGACCATCAGAACAAACAATTCAACAATGATTAAAGGACTACCTTTCTCTATCTGAAAGCCTGTCAAAGCCTCTCAAGCACTTGGTTTCTGATTAAATTCCAGTTTCTGAAGGTAAATAAGTGAGGGATTTTTCTTCACCTATTTTGACTATAGTTGAGTCTGACTGGATATCATGTAGCAGAGAGAGGGAAATTGCTTTGAACAAAGAGCAAATGCTGAATTTGTGCCCAGGTAAATACTCACAGAAAGCTCTTGTTCACATGACAAGCTCAAGCTTGTCATATTTGTGAAGTATGGAGCTACTATGCTGGAATAAGACCTCTGCTTGAGGAAAACAAGTGGAAGACTTTTCTCTCTCGTTACATTCTTTTAGGAGCCCAGAATCTAAGTTAGTCTCAAGAACAGTGCTTGTTAGAGCAATGCTATTCTACAGGGAACAGAGCAGTTCCTTTCATAGAGCAAGCTAAGCTTATGAATAGCACCTTTAAGTAAACTAAGCACCACATCCTTCCCCTTTATGTACATTGTACATTTTCATAGAATTTGCAGTCTCTGACATAATTGTACAGCAGCATGAATATTAAATGCTTGTGAACAAAGAAATTCCAAACAAGTAAAAACAAACTTATACTAAAACAAATACCTCTGTTTGCTCATTTCTTCCTCACTACCAACAAATGCAATTTGTGTGGGAGATATAAAGTCAAACCTCTGGAATGTACTTATATTCTTCCTTGTCAGTTATATTGAAAATATATACATTAATCTACAGCATCCAGATAACTACACCAAACAAATCAGCATAGAAAATAAGAGCCATCAGTCATCTTCTCTCCATCCTCTTTATTTAATCTAGGATAGCCTGTTGTAGGGAAAATGTAATTATGAATAAATAAACATTTCCTGCCTTTCACTGGGCTTCAGTGTTATACACAAGATGCAAGAAGTACTGTTGTTATAGCAATGCACTAATAACAAAAATGAGTTGAATGATGACATCATGGCATTAACTAGATCAATCTATGCCCTTGACACGGGGCAGTAGGCCCCTGCCCCCACCAGCCGCCCCCCAACCCCACAAAATGGGAAGAATGGAAGGGAGGAGAAAAAAAACAGCGGCAACCATCTATGGAGGAAAACTTACTTTACTAACTATGATATTGGAATGCAAGATAACACAATATAATACAATCTAATTGAAATTGAGACTAATAAATAAGATAGGAGAGAGAGAGTTCCTGAGACCGAGTCAAAACTGAAAAGCTTGGAATGGCTAGGAAAGCACCCTCCAGCACCCACTGCCAGGCAGTAAGAGACTGCCCCACCCCCGGAAGGGTCAGATCCCATGACTTCCATAATGTATAAGGATAGGTACATGGAATTGGAGCATTAACACTTTAGTTCCAGTACACCACATGATGTTTTGATGTGGAACACTGAAAACCAAAAAATGTAAAACCATGACATTCCACCCCTTATTCGACATCACTACATCATGCTTTATATATATACATGTATACAAACAAAAAATGATTAAAATGCATTACACACATGTCTATATACATATACATATACATATACATAGAATTACTATCTGCACTCCCCCAGCATCAAGTTCCCTTGTGGTACACATTGAACATCCCCATTTTTCTGCACCACCCACCAAGTGGACCCTGGTCCCTGGGCAAAAACAGTACCATGGAGAGGTTTGCCCTTTCCAGAAGTTGGAAGAATCCAGACTGCTTTTCCCAGCATGCTCTTCACATGTACAACAGGGACTTTATCTCCCTCTACGGTATGTAGGGAGCTGGATTGGGAAGGACCGTCACGATTGATAGATCCTCTGGTATTGACCTACCAGGTGGCTTCCGCCAAATGCTTCTCCCAGTGCTTAAATGTTCCACCACCCATTGCTTTCAGCGTAGTTTTTAACAACCCATTGTATTGTTCAATTTTACCAGAAGCTGGTGCATGGTAGGGAATATGGTAAATCCACTCAATGCCGTGATGTTTGGCCCAAGTATTTACAAGAGAATTCTTGAAATGAGTCCTGTTATCTGACTCAATTCTTTCTGGGGTGCCATGTTGCCACAGGACTTGTTTCTCAAGACCTAATATGGTGTTTCGGGCGGTAGCATGGGGTACTGCATGTTTCAAGCCACCCCGTGGTTGCCTCCACCATGGTAAGCACATAACACTTACCATTGCGAGATCGTGGCAAGGTGATATAATCAACTTGCTATGCCTCCCCATATTTATACTTTTGCCATCGCCCTTTCTCCCAGAGTGGTTTCATCCTCTTGGCTTGTTTGATTATGGCACATGTTTCACAGTCGTGAATAACCTGTGCAATAGCACCCATAGTTAAGTCCAGCCCTCGGTCTCTAGCCCACTTATATGTTGCATCTCTCCCTTGATGGCCCAAGGTCTCATGGGCCCACCGAGCTAGAAATAATTCACCCTTGTTCTGCCAGTCTAGATCTATTTGAGCCACCTCAATTTTGGCAGCTCGGTCTACCTGATGGTTATTTTGCTGTTCTTCAGTAGCCTGACTCTTGGGTACATGAACATCTACATGGTGTACCTTCACGTCCATATTCTTTATTCAGGCAGCAATATCTTTCCACAGTTTAGCAGCTCAAATAGGTTTACCCCTTCTTTGACAGTTATTTTTCTCCCACTGCTGTAACCACCCCCACAGAGCATTTGCCACCATCCATGAATCAGTGTAGAGATAGAGCACTGGCCACCTCTCCAGTTCAGCAACATCTAAGGCCAGTTGGACAGCCTTTACCTCAGTTGGCTTGATTCTCCTTTCCCTTCTGTGGCCTCTGCAACTTGTCGTGTGGGGCTCCACACAGCAGTTTTCCATCTGCAATGTTTACCCACAATACTACACATCTGTAAACAGGGCATTCTTTTTTTCATTTTCTGCCCCACACAGCGATATCATCAATGTACTGCAGGTGCCCAGGAGCACTGCCCTGTTCCAATACAGTTTGGATCAACCCATGGCAAATGGTTGGGCTGTGTTTCCACCCCTGGGGCAAACGGTTCCAAGTATACTGAACTCCCCCCCAGGTGAAAGCAAACTGTGGCCTACATTCTTTGGCCAAAGGAATGGAGAAAAAAACATTAGCAATGTCAGTGGTGGCATACCATTTGGCTGCTTTTGACTCCAGTTCATACTGGAGTTCTAACATGTCCGGCACAGCAGCACTCAGTGGGGGTGTGACTTCATTCAGGCCACGGTAGTCCACCGTCAGCCTCCATTCTCCACTGGCTTTACGCACTGGCCATATAGGGCTGTTAAAAGGCGAGTGAGTTTTGCTGATCACTCCCTGACTCTCTAGTTGACTTTTAATTCCAGTACACTACATGATGTTTTGATGTGGAATACTGAAGACCAAAAAACGTAAAACCATGACAGATGAAGAAGGAGGGAGGGCCCTCATTACTGGCAATCTTATGATGGCAAAGTGCTTATACTGCTCTACCTGAATTCCCAGCATGATTGCTCCGGGAAATATATACCACCTCTGTGTATATGTGTTATGCTAAGTATTTCATATTTGGTCTACAAGGAAAGCAGTATTAAAAAATACAGAAAATGTTTTTACCTGTATGATGAGAAAGGATAGATGAATTCAGAAATATCAGACTAATTGCTTATTGGTAGGTCTTACTGAAAATTGATTTTACTCTAGATTTTTTAAACTGTATGCAGAAAGGAGAAAATATATTCATTAAGACAAGATGATTATCAAAATGCTATGAACAGAATAGCATTTCATTTACAAACCTAACATATTAATGTCTAAAGGCATATACAATGAAAAGGTGCTGCTGACTGAATTTCTATTAAATATTTTGTCTAAGAACAAAAAAGTACAAAATATCTTGTGTATATTTTATATATTTTATATATTTTTTATATATAAATTTTTATATTATATATATTATATTTTATATATATACAGAAGATATATAGATTATAGATTTATAGATTTTCTAAGAACAAGGAACTGATACTACGTTTTTGTTGTTTTTTTTCACATAAATCTTGAAAAATCCTGAGATTTTCAACACAAAGGAATTTTGGAAGCTTGATTCTATTAAAAAAAAAAAAAAAAGAGCTTTCAAGAACATCCAAAAGCAATAATACCTCAGTTTTTCACTTCCAACAGCTAGTAAATAGCATTTACCAAAGTACATAAGACTCATTACACTGTCCCACTGTTCAGTACGCAAATCCAAAGCAGAGATAGTATAATAGCATACTTCCGTTGAAGCTGTTATGCATAAAGAGGATCATCCACTTTGGAATTATTAGCATAGAATTATTTGAGATTGATTAAATGTCAATCTTCAGAGTTTGGGGTAGAAAAAAACTGAAAGTAACTCCTAGCTCCTCACTCTACGGGGATATTTCTTTATACTTGAATTCTTCTCCTGTCATTTGCACATAAAAGGACTAATCAACTTAGAATCTCTGGAAGCCTTAAAGCAAGGTAATTTCTCCCTTGACACAGATCTATGATAAGAGGACCTAATGGGTGACTTATCCTATAGTATTTAGTTCAGTGAATGCTTATTGACAAATTGTTAAATTAATATTGAATATTGTATATAAGTTGATAAAGAATTTATAAACCTGTGATTTCTTGTAAAATCTTATAAAATTTCTAGCAAATTCTTAAAAAAGAAAAGCCCCATTGCAAGTTGTTTTAGAAGCAGCCACAGCTGTTTAAGATGTGCTGGGAAGTGATAATGGCAGTGCTCAGCACTTCATTACATGTCATTAATTCATGTCAACATTGTGCTCTTCAATTTACGTTGTGCTGAAGCATAATTTTTCTGCTTAGTTTCCTATCAAATCCATCCAAGTATTATTTCCAATAACTTTCAAAGACAGATTTTTTCAAATAATAGTGGAACGCCTGTTAGCCCCTTATATGGGTATTTGATGATTTTCTTTTCCGCTTCTTGGAATCTTGCAGATATTACTAGAAAGCTAATCAATGTCAAGTTAATTTAGCATCATCTTATTCAGGAGAAACTATCACAGTCTCTGCAATGTATACAGATTAATTTCAAGAGTTTTGATGCCTTATCAGGAATATAAGGTGTGTTCCATTGGTGGGAAATGGAATCTCATACTTTAGGCTGTAATTGTAAATTGTATTAATCTCATCATTCTGATATTTGGCATAAAAAGGGTCACTGCTTTACCTGGAAGGAGAAATAAAACTGCATTATCTCTCCTGAGGCCAGAACTAATGCTAATACTTCACTAAATTGCTCAAGAATGATGCAAACTGCAAGAGACTGAAAAGGTCACCTTGAAATGCCTCCTGTTTATGCCCAGTGAGCAGTAAACCTGAGGCTAAGTAGAAAAAAAAATTCACGTCCCTAATAAACGGGCAAGTAATCCTACCAAAGGATCCATGAGGTAATTTCATTAGCTGCTTAGTTTTTTAGTAATCTATTCTAAAAGATATGACTTTTGTAATTAATACTTGCAATTAGTATAGACATTATTATTATTATTATTATTATTATTATTATTATTATTATTATTATTATTATTATTATTATTATTATTATTATTATTATTTTCTGTTCCTTGCTTCATGTATTGTTACCACTTCAAAACTGTTCTGCTCTTTAATTTTAATCTGATAAATTTGACTGGCAATGTATGATCCATATCAATTTTAGCTTTTGGGTGACTATAGTAGTATTTTGAGGGATTAAAACAAAGCCAATATTACCACATTAAATAAATATCTATATTTTGTCTTGAGATACATACCTCTAACACAGGTACTTACATCTTCAATAGGTTTCATTCAAACAGGATGTTCAGTCCTAATTTAAATGAGATCACATGGACTTGCAATTAAATACAACTTTGAGTCATCTACAGTGGTCGGGAAGTAGAGAACTGTCAGAACAAATTCTGTGTCAAGAACTATATTGACACACTATGTAAATATATATATTTATAATGTATTTATTAAGAAAGTTAAGTTTCAAAATCTTTCATGCCTAAGTATAACTTGTGCTTATATAATGTTAAAACATTTATGACGTTGGAAAGATTTTTTTATTATTATTATTTTTATTTTTTCACAAGAATTTTTAAGTAAACCATTAATTTTTATTAAAAAAAGAGACCCAGGAAAATTTCAATATACTACACTGTTGGAAATTCTACTTCTTTATATCTGCACTCTGAGAATGCAGGAAAAATAAAAAAAAAGGAAACTTCTGACTAATACTCTAAAGTCCTAAGCTGAAAAATACTGGGGATATATATGGAGTCTGGCACACTGTTGGAGTCCAGTAATATCTGAGCAGGATCTTTTGGATATTTGACATGTGGAGGGGGAAGGGTCATTAAATAAATAAATAGATAGATAGATAGATAGATAGATAGATAGATAGATAGATAGATAAATAAATAAAAATCCCATGGGACAAAGCACAGTAAGAAAGTAGTCCCAAACATACAGAAATGTAATTTTGCAAAATAAATAAATAATAATTATTATTATTATTATTAATGATAATAATAATAATAATAATAGGAAGATGACCCCAGGACTCCAGGTGTTTCAGAATCACAGAATCATTGAATTCTTTAAGTTAGAATGGTCCTTTAAAATCATTTAATTCCACCCTCGGGGCAGGAACACTTTCAACTAGACTACATTTCCCAAAGCCCCATCCAACCTGGCCTTGAGCACATTCAGGGATGGACATATACAACTTTTCTGGGCAAACCATTCCTGTGCCTCAGCACCCTCACGGTAAAGAATTGCTTCCTAATGTCTAACCTAAATCTCTCCTCTTTCAGTTTAAAGTCATTAATCCTTGTCTTATTGCTACACTCCTTCATAAAAATGCTTCCCTACCCTTCCTGTAAGTCTACTTTAGATACTAGAAGGCCTCTACAAATTTTCCTGAAAGCCTTCTCTTCTCAAGACTGTCACCCCAATTTTCTCCCCAGTGAATGCCACTCCAGCTCTCCAGTCCCATCATGGCCTCCCTCTGCACTTGATATAGTATGACCACGCACTTCTTATACTGGGGGCACCAGAGCCGGGTGCCGTATACCAGATGAGGTCTCATGACAGCAGAGTAGAGAGATAGAATAACCACCTTTGACCTTGCACATTTCTATCTCTTACTGAATTTTTAATCAACTAACACCTCCAAGTCTTTTTTCTCAAGGTTGTTCTCAATTTGTTCCTCAGAAAGCCTATATCTTTGCTTTGGATTTCTCCAAGCCAGGTACATGGCCTTGCTCTTGGCTTTCTTGAACTTCATAAGGTTCACATAAGCCCACCTCTCCAGTTTGTCAAGGTCCCCTTAGGTGACATCTTTTTCCTTCAGGGTGAGGGCAACACAACTTGGTATCATCTGCATACTTGCTGAGTGTGCACTCAGTCCTACTGTCCATGTAACAAACAAAGATATTAAATAGTGCTGCTCCCAACACTGACTCCTGAAGAATATCACTCATCACTGGTTTCCACCTGGACATTGAAGCATCAACCACAATTTTTTGAGTGTGACCATCCAGCCAATTCTTTTTTTAAGTAAATATCCCAAACCAAAACAACAACAGCAACAAAAACTGTAATGTAAAGATTCCTCCTCTTTATGCTTTTTAAAAATTTGTTCTTTAAAAACAACAAGAACAATGTGCAAAAGGAAAAAAAAAAGAAAATAAAGAGAGGAATCAAAATAAAAAACTCACCAAATTTATAATTTTGTAATAGATTATTATCATAGTTTAAACACAGAAGAAAAATAGCCTCAGGCAATCTATGTCATTACTGACAGGAGAGAGTCTCTGACTGGGTTTCAAATTTTCAGCCAAATTGAATTTACATTAATTCAGCTGAGTGAATCAGTGAGAAAATGGGTTCCACATATATATTCCCCTTCTCACATGAGATGTCTTAGGGCTTTCTCTTGATCAGGATGCTGATTCAGTATTATCCTAATGTTTGTGCCTCGTGTGAAAATTTCCATCTGCTCAGTGAGATTGCATTTTCTCTCACAATGCAGAAAAAGCATAAGAATTGGAGGCCAGAATACTATATATTTATACGAAAATATTTTATTTGGAGACACTGTTATTTACTGGATGTGTAGACAGTTATAAAAATAATGATGAAGTAGTCAAACTCATCCTACTTCAGACACACAGGCTCCCACATACACTTAAGTATTCTCATTAAATGACTTCTGTATGGAGCTTGTGATACATGGTTATGATCTCCGCACAAAGCTTTTAAGACTACAATTACTGGTTCCCGTTCAAGGAAAAAGATAGATTTGCAGAGAATATCACTCTCTCTCATCTAGGAAAATATAGTAATCTCTACACCCAAGGTGCTTTTCCTGCTATGAAATATTTCTGTTTTATAGAATCATAGAATCGTTTGAGTTGGACGGTACCTGGAAAGGTCATCTAGTCCAACTCCTCTGCAATGAACAAGAACATCTACAGCTTGATGAGGTTGCTCAGAACATGGTCCAGAATGACCTTGAATGTCTTCAGAGATGGGGCATCCACTACCATTCTGATCAACCTGTTCCAGTACCTAATTTTTTCACTATATCCAGTCTAACCTCTGTCAGTTTGAAACTATTTCCCCTTGTCCCATCAAAACAGAATTTACTAAAGAATCTGTCCACTTTTTTCTTACAGTTCCCTTGTAGATAATGAAAAACTGCTATCAGGTTTTCTTGGAGCCTTCTCCAGGTTCTCTCAGTCTGTCCTATCTTGAGAGATTTTCCATTCCCTGTGTCATTTTTGTGGCCCTCCTCTGGATGTGTTCCAACAGGTCCACGTCTTTCTTGTACTGAGGACTTCAGATCTGGATGCAGTTCTCCAAGTGAGGCCTTAGCAGCACAGAGTAGAAGGACAGGATCAACTCCCTTGACCTTTTTCAATGACATAGATGATGGCATCGAGTGCACTTTCCGCAAGTTTGCAGATAACACCAAGCTGAGTGGTGGAGTCGATACACTGAAAGGAAAGAAAGCCATCCAGAGAGACCTCAACAGGCTGGAGAACCGAGCCCATGAAAACCTAATGAGGTTCAATAACGCCAAGTGCAAAGTGTTGTACCTGGGTCAAGGGCAATACCAGGTATTTATACAAACTGGGGGAAGATCTCCTTGAGAGCAGCCCTGTGGAGAAGGACAGGGGGGTTCTGGTACATGCGAAGCTGGACATGAGCCAGCAGTGTGCGCTTGCAGCCCAGAAGGCCAACTGTGTTCTGTTTTTTTTTTTTTAAAGTGGTGGCCAGCAGGGAGAGGGAGATGATTTTCTCCCTCAACTTGGGGGCTCTTGTGAGGCCCCATCTGGAGTTCTGCATCCAGACCTGGGGCCCCCAGTACTGGAAGGATGTGGAGCTCTTGGAGCGGGTCCAGAGGACGGCCACTAAGATGATCAGAGGGCTGGAGCACCTCTCCCATGAGGAAAGGCTGAGGAAACCAGGATTGTTTATCTTGGAGAAGAGAAGGCTCTAGGGAGACCTCATTGCAGCCTTCTAGTAGTTGAAGGGAGCATATAAACAGGGGGGGGAATGGCTGTTTATGACGGTGAATAGTGATAGGACAAGGGGGAATGTCTTAAACTGAGACAGGGGAGGTTTAGGTTAGAAATTAGGAAGTTTTTCCACACATTGGAGCATGTTGCCCAAGGAGGTTGTGGATGCCCCATCCTTGGAGGCATTCAAGTCCAGACTGGATGTGGCTCTGTGCAGCCTGGTCTAGTGGTTGGTGACCGTGCACATAGCAGGGGGGTTGAAACTCGATGATCGTTTGTGGTCCTTTTCAATCCATGCCATTCTATAATTCTATGATTCTATGATTCTATGATTCTATGATTCTATGATTCTATGATTCTATGATTCTATGATTCTATGATATGACCTGCTGGTTATGCATCTTTTGATTCAGCCCTGGATAAGTTTGGCTTTCTGGGCTGCAAGGGAACACTGCTGGCTCATATCCAACTTGCCATCCACCAGTACCTCCCAAGTTCTTTTTGGCAGGGCTTTTCTTTATTGTATTCCAGAAGTTAGGTTGCTGTGACTCAGGAGCAAAACCTTGTATTTGGCTTTGTTGAACATCACAAGGTTCTCCTGGGTACACTGTTCAAGCCTGTCTTGGTGTTTCTAGATAATCTGTCCCTCAGGCATTTGAACTGCACCACACAGCTTGGTGTGACCAGCAAATTTGCTGAAGGTGAGCTTGAGGAGAAGACCTTAGAGTAGCCTTTTAGAACTGCTGAACTACTGATTAAGCAATATAGTATCTTCAGCATCTAATTATCACTTTAGTTACTCGTATGCATAATTATTTAAATATCTTCACAATTACTACAAAGTTTTGGACAGAAACTTTGAAGATTTTAATATATTCAAACAAAACTCAGTCATTTACTTGTATTATTATACTGTGATTTTTCATACATGTCTTTCAGAAAAGCTCAGTTTGCATAAAAGTAGGAGAACATTCTGGTGAAGGTCATGGCAGCCTGGTGAAATTGCCACTGATTAGAAAA
This sequence comes from Perdix hodgsoniae, assembly GCA_035772895.1. NCBI lineage: Eukaryota > Metazoa > Chordata > Aves > Galliformes > Phasianidae > Perdix > Perdix hodgsoniae. The sequence continues at coordinate 302,858 of JAPSGF010000127.1, forward strand.
AAAGGAAATATAAAACCCATTTTCAAGAACAGGAAAAAGTAATACCCAGGGAATTATAGGCCAGTCAATCTCACTTCTGTGCCTGACAGTATCATGGAGCAGATCCTTCTGAAGGCCTTACTAAGGCACATGGAAAATAAAGATTAGGTGACTGATGGTAACCAACATGGCTTCACCATGGGCAAGTCATGCCTGACAAACTTTCCCGCCTTTTACAATGGAGTTACATTGTCAGTGGTTAAAGCAAGAGGAACTGATGTCATCTACCTGGACTTATACAAAGTGTTTGACATTGTCCCACATGACACTCTGGTCACCAAAATAGAGAAAAAGAGATTTAATGGATGGACCATTCTCTGGACTAATAATTATGTGGATGGTTGCACTCAGAGAGCTGGGGTCAGTAACTCAATGTCCAAGTGGAGACCAGTGATGAGCAGTGTTCCTCAGGGATTGGTGCTGGAACTAGAGCTATTTAATGTCTTTGTAGGCAACATGGACAGTGGGATTGGGTGCACCCTCAGCAAGTTTGATAATGACAACAAGCTGAATGGTGAAGTTGACATGCTGAAGGGAAGGGATGCAATCCAGAGGGATCTGGACAGGCTTGAGAAGTTGGCCCATGCCATCCTCATGAAGCTCAGTAAGACCAAAAACAAGATCCTGCACCTGGGTCAGGGCAATCCCAAGCATAGATACAGGTTGGGTGGAGAATGGCTTGAAAGCAGCCCTGAGGAGAAGGATTTGAGAGTGTCAGTTGATGAAAAACTGAATATGAGCCTTCAGCATGTGCCTGTAGTCCAGAAGGCCAACCGTATACCGTGTTGCATCAAGAGAAGTGTGAACAGCAGGTTGAGGGAGGTGATTCTGCCCCTCTACTCTGCTTTCATGAGCCTCCATATCCAGCACAAGAAGAACATCAAGATGTTGGAGTGGGTCCAGAGGAGGACTACAAAGATGATCAGAAGGCTGGACCACCTCCCCTATTATAACAAGATGAGAGAGCTGGGGATCTTCAGCCTGGAGAAGGCTCTGGGAAGACCTCATAGCAGCCTTCCAGTACCTGAAGGGGGACTACAGAAAAACTGGGGAGAGACATTTGTAAGGGCAGGTAGCGACAGGACAAGGGAAAATGGTTTTATACTGGAAGAGCGTAGATTTAGATGATATTAGGAAGAAATTATTTTCTTTGAGGGTGGTGAGACATGGAACAGATCGCCCAGTGAGGTTGTGAATACCCTCTCCCTGGAAGCATTCAAGTCCAGACTGGATGGGGCTTTGAGCAACGTGGTCTAGAAGGAGGTGTCCCTGTAAATAGCAGAGGGGTTGGAACTAGATGATCTTACAGGTCTATTCCAACCCAAACTATAGTCACCCAGTGCCATATAAGATATAGACTAAGAGTTTGAGTAACATGTCATGTCAGAGCAATAGAACCACTGTTTAGAGGTTTTGTTTGTTTGTTTGTTTTTCATTTTAAGGAGACAGAATTGAGGACATATGGTATGACATTACATCTTTCTCTATCCAGACTTTAGTGGGAGAGAAAGCTCCATAGCTCTTTCTCCCAGTCTAGCCTGATGATGTTCTTCCCTTTACCACTGCACAGCCACTGTTGAGGACAGAGTAAGCTGGGTCTATTACATGTCTCATTGGGAAATACAGGAAAATGAGACAGAAGAAATAAGTTCATGGGGAAATGAGATAGGAACAATTAGGAGCAGGTTTGTCTGTGATATGGATGGCAATTTGTTAAATGAGGAGTCAGAATAGGAGAGAGCAGGTAGTAGTTTTGTAGTAGCATCCCCAGATAGAAAGAACAGGGTAGAAAAAATTGAAATCTAAAGAAGAGAGAGACTTCCACCAACTGGTACAGTTCTTTGAATCCATATTAACTGTTCCCAGCTCACATCCTGCAAACTCTGCTAACTTTTTCAAACATCTTCTTGTTCATAGCATACTGGAAAACAGCTCTAGACTTAGAGAAATCTTTCTCTGCTGTCATAAGCCTTCTAAAATACCAATAAGCCTCACTTTCTCCTTAAATTCATTTTGCTGTCACAGCAGAACCAAACTTTACCTTCAGTACTAGGCCTTGAGATGTTTCTCAGTGTACTCAACAGCAGATCGATTGGAAAGCCAAGAAAGCAGTTATATTTCCTTTCTTCAACATCCTGTAATGAAATGATGTAAAGCAGAAAAATAATTTATATCCTTCCTGTCTAAACACTTCCTGACAGCACATTATGATTATTGAATGCCAACTGTTGAGTTCAGTCATGTGCAAACATATGGAGAGAAATGGCTCCTGTACAAGATTCAACTGGTTCAGACAAGTAACTTCAGTGAGATGAACATAGGTTAAACAATTTACATAAATATATACACTTGTATGAATATACAGGACCACAGACACTGCTTTAAAATTCCATTTAAAAATCTAAACTTTATCAGTGGCTCATATTACACACACCACCCTCTGTCCATTCAGAATACAGATACAATACATTATAGTCAGAAATACTGGAGCACAGTGCCAGTTTGTTTATGAAAATATACACATGATTCAGGATCACTGCCATTGTGAACAAATATCCAAACAACTGAGAAGATACTTTAAAGAAAGCAGTGTGATGGAAATGCTTGATGATAAAACAACTCATCATCTATTCAGTTCTGTTGTACTGCAAGTCAAATTCTGCCATTTGGGTAATAGTAATATTAAGTATGTCCTTATGCATTAATGTTTTTTGAGGCATCTAAGAGGTACATGCTATTTTTTCCCAGATTTAGTAGTTTTACTTCAAACACATACTCTGTTAATTCAGCAATTACTTTAAAGTGTACAGTTCTCTTTTTCAGTAGAAACCAGCTCTCTTCCAGTTATTATTCTAAAGTACTTTTTATATTTTCAGACATATTTATCAATTTATTGCAGCAGTCCCTATGCATAAAATAGATGGTCCAAACACTTACTAAACACTTCATCTTCCACTGGATTTCCTTATGCAGAGAATGAATTGGAAGTAATAACTAGAATCTTGGTAAATGCAAGAGAATCTTATGTACCTTTACAGCCAAAAGGCCCAAGAGGTCTGTGAATCCACCTGAAGCTCAACAGGCTTTAGAGTCCTGTTTTATCTTTAAAAGGATAGATAGACTGATGGAATATACTAGCAACAAAGATGATCTTTGTATTTTAAAATATTTTTTTAAGAAGTGTTTTTTAATTATTATTTTCATTTATTTATTTATTTGTGACTGGTAGACACATACTTATGGAAGAAGTCTTGTTTTTTTTTACTGCTTTTGTAATCATGGAAATTTTTATTATGTTACCTTCACACATATTTTGTAATCTATTTTTTTTTTTCCATTCATTTTGTCCAAAGATGATTAATGACACCAAATTATTACCTAAAAACAAAGTCAGTCTACAAAATAGTTATAAGAGAAATAACCAAAGAGTAAACTAGCACTTAGCTTATCAGTTTAAGCTTCACGTACTATTTCAAAGTCCGATTGTGTTACATATGATACGTATCTTTTAATATACCCTTAAAGCTTCCATCTACTGAATATTTAAGCTTATGACTAAACCACCCCATTTCACTGACTTGATGACATGTACATATCTATAATTTCCTTGCCTGGATGAAAAACAATCTAGCCTGATACACTGTTTTTAAGAAAAATGTCAAAAGAATGTCATGTAGCTGTTTAAAATACATCTGACAAGTTGTAACTTCAACTAAATAGCTTCATAGATAGAATCAACAGTAATCTCACAGTTTAAAACTATTTCAGAACTTAAATATTTATATATATATATATATATGTTTGAATTGAAGTTATGTTTCAACTAATATAGTTTATCTGGTGATGCTGCTATAAGCCATATGGAGTGAGATCATTATGAGTAAGCACACAAGCATTTCTAGTTCAAATACTGAGAAATGTGTGTACTGGGGATAGTTCTTCTTCTAAACAAAGTAAATGAATTATTCACAAAAGGTGAACAAAGATAAGCTCATTGAAACTCAAAGCAAATATTTGTAGAAATGTATTATTTTCTCTATTTTATTTAACTTTGAAACAAAACAAAAACAAACAAACAAAAAGACATGAAATGCCAATAATCTAAATAAGGTGAAACTGCTAAGACAGAAATGTCATTGTAGAGAACTGAAAAATAACTACTATTATTAGTTTTAGAAGTCACTAGTAACAAAGGTCACACAAAAAAAAAGCTGTGTGTTGGAAGTATCATATAAAAAATACACTTTATGAGTCTCGATATTTTAGGTAGATTAAACATGTAATTTCTGGTCGTGTTCCTTCTGAAAGAGGAAATTTGAAATTAAATACGAAAGGATTTTTAAAATATAATTTTTAATTCACTATTGGAGCATACTTTAAAAGCATTATTTCCTATGAAGTTCTCAAGCAAATATTTGCTTTATTTGAGTCATGGACTTTCTATTTATTTCTCTATAAATGTCAAATAAAATCTGGTGGAAGTTTCTCATTTGTACTAGGCCTTGATGTTATTGGCCTCTAAAATTAATCTTGGCAAGTTGTTACATTCTCAAACTGTTCTCAGAAATCAGGCATACAGATGTTTCTCTGCAACGTTTACTTTATTTGGATTTTGGATTTTGAAGATAAAAAGCACTCTAACTTTAGACCACATCAAATGTCCTTTCCTTTAGAGAAACTTGATCACTTCTTTCAGATTTCTATTGAGGTTTCTCAGGAGTCTTCCTATTTTGCTATTTGTTCTTCCGATTATTATTGTATGAATAGAGCATTCCTCGTTACTTGCTCAGAAGTTTATTTACTCTGGATAATTTCACATCTGTCCAAAATTAAATCTGTCTTTCTTGCAAGTCAAAATCCTGATAGGTTTGAAATAGCTTTCATACAAGTTAACCTCACTAAGTTCAGCTTAGAAATTGTATACTTTTATAGAAATTGCTGAAGATTTCTAATGTCGTGTCCATGCCTCATACATGCCATGTGGATGTATCTAAGTGATCTGCACACTACCACTTAAACAGAATTTAGCAGCCATTATTCAGATGAGTTTATCCAATCTGCTTAGCATATGGGAAGCCCTATCCACTGTGAGGAACTGTTCATCTGGATAAGAGAATGTTGGAGACTTTATCAGTACTTATGGATATATGATAAGAGAGGGTGAAAAAGACATAGAGAGGCTATTTTCAGAGACATCCTGTGATAGGAAAAGAAACAAAGGGCAAACACTGAAATACAATTTCATTTAAACTTAACAGAATAATTTTGTTGTTGTGGAGTCTTCATTCGTGGAGATACTCAAAATCTAACTGGACATATGTACATATATAAAATATGAACTGAATGGACATTACTACAAATAGTAGTTGTCACTTTGAATGACAAAATATTCAAAATAATTAATAAACAAGGTTAAAAAACAAACAAAAAAAAAAAAAAAAAAAAAAAAAACCCACACAAACATATTTAACCCAGAAGAAACAATTTCCCTGTTTGTCTTGGTTTTGAATAGAATGAGGTCATTTTCTATTTGTTTTACATGTTATTACTATGATAAAAAAATATCTTTATTCCAGCTGAAACCAAGACACTGCCTTTAGATATTCCCTTTTTAAATTCAAATTACCCTGGGTACAGGTTAGAAGGAACAGGTTTTGATTTTTTTTTTCTTTTTTTACTTTGTTGTTGTTGTTTTGTTTTATATGCCGGTTAATTGGTTAATTTGTTACCTGTGCAGGATCTTGTCTGTCCAACCTCCTGCTCAAAGAGTAACACTTGAGATTAGACCAGGATGCTCAAGGCTGTGTCCATTTTTTGTCTAGAAAAGCTTTAAGGCAAGAAACAATATATTCTGCCTCTACAATACGTCCTGTTGCTTGGCTGTCCACATGGGAAATTTCCCTTCTTTAACTCATGTTTGTGTCCTGTGGGCATTCACTGCTGTGAAGAGCCTCACTCCACCTACTTGCTATTCTTCACATAGCTACTGGAGATGCATCCCACAGACTCTCAGGCTGATCTAACACTGAAGCTTCAATCTGTCTTTAAAGAACAAGAGTTCCATCACTCAGCCATTTTGGTGATTCTCTCCCTGACTGATTCTAGTATAATGATATCTATTTTAAAATCCAAAACCAGCTCTATTAAGTTCATATTATCAGTAAAAAAGAAAATACGTTACACAGTGTAAAATATTCTACAATTTAAAAAGAGGAAAATAAATATCTGTTTTACAAAAGAAGAAAAACAAACAAACAAACAAACAAACCAAGATGTTCTGTCTTATCCTTGTATAGTAAGTTTTGCCACATATTATAGAGCAAATATTTTAGATGCTAGAATTGGAGTGATCTAAAACACATTAGTATATATGATTGTACTATTCATATTAATGGAATACAATTGGGAAAGTTCAATACATCTTTTCAGGATGTGTAAGCTTATATTCCTCATGTTTATGAAGATGAAACTGTGATCTTTTTCTGATACCAGAAAACAAAGCAAAACAAAACAGAACAACAAAACAATAACAACAACGACAACAACAACAACAAAACAGAACAAAACAAAACAAACAAAAAAAGATTAAAGAAGATGTGAGAAGATGTAGTCCTCGAAAATCAGTATACAAGAAAATCATAATTGTACATCAAAACAGTTCATTCTTAGCTATGCATATTCCTTTTCTGGCTGTAGTCTTTTCTAATGAGTTAAGTATTTTTAGAACACCTGTCCCTATGCTCTAAAGGTCCAGAAGAAAAAAAATTGCAACATACTTTTAAAGAAGGGCTGAAAGTTCGTTATGAGATTTTTAGACTAAATTTAGTTCTATCTATCCACTATAAAGGAAATTAAAGAGAATAACTTGCAGTGTGCACTGATTTTATGAAGTATGTATGTTGCTCTGAAAGTAATGCATACTATTTATTTTCATGAAATCTACAGCAAAGCAAAGAGAACAATAACAATATTTGATAGAACAAATTCTCAGCTACGAAGCACTATTTTTCAACATGGTCATCATCACTAACTATGCATTTTTTACCTGTAATTAGTAATAGCCTGCGTGCTGCACTTGTGAAATTCTGCACCAGTGAAGGTGACCCATAACATTACAGATGCTAAGATGGCAAAAATGTTCAGAAAATGCCCATTCAGTCTATCTTTCACTGACCTGAACAGATGAAAGTCAGAATGTGCCAAATCCTATAACTCAGGTAGGTGCGGTAGAATAATCCAACCAAGACTGGCAGTCTGCTCCACAGTCTTCAAACTGGCATGGAACCTAGTGCTATTGTGTTGTGAGAGAAAAATTTCCTTCTCCGGACTGACTCGAAGTTCGAGCCTTCAGCTTAGTCAGTGCTGTGATGTATAGATTTGTCTGGGTTCCAGGAAATCCAGAAGGATCACTCCTTTCCTCTCCCAAACAGTGCACGACTTTACTTGGTGAGAGCTGTGTCTTGAACTTTTTTTTCAATGAGGAATTGATATGTGATATGGACTGACATTTTGACTATGGCTCATAGTGGTGACAGCACATCCCATCGTTGATAATGATGTGATCCAGGAGATGGTTTCCTTCAACAAGTGTATCTTTGTGATATTCCTGCGTTGCCACCATTGTTTCTAATGCATTGAAACTGATACTCAGCTCTATACACAATTCCCTGTCTGCAGCCTTCCAATTTCCAAGCATGACATGGTCATTTTGTGATGTGACAGCTGTGCCTGGCCTCCTGGAACATGTCTTGTCTTGATGTTGCTCTTGCAAGTGCTGAAACACACAACCTATTGTCTCACTGTGCTAACGTGCATTGTTTGGTCTCCATAAACATACAGTATGTGTCAATGAATGTCAGTAGCTTTTTTTTTTTTCTTTTTCCCACATTCAATTACATACTTTGCTTCATATGCACTTCCCTGTCAGACACCATTCTGTCAAACTGCCCCTCTGCTGCCATCTGTTACACAGCAACATTTAATGGAATATCAGAAGAAAAGTTCAACCTCTGCTGCCATACTACTGATATTTTTTTACTCATATTTTTTGGCAATGCAAGCTTATGCTGCCTATTGTTCTGTCTTACTGCATAACATCTGCTCCTTTGTCAACATTAGTAGTTCATGCATTTGTTCAGAAAACTCTTCTAGTTGGATTTTTAAATTTAATTTTAATTCACAATACACAATGCACAATACAACAAAAAATGGTTAAACACAAAAGGAAATGTGATCAAGTGGAAACAATGACAGTAAATTTACTTCAGTATTTATACATGTTGTACTATCAAACAGAATCTTCAGTGAATACTTTTTTTTTGCTAAATTTGAATGAGAAGAATCTCCTTTAGGGAAAAAGAAATTATAAAAAGAACAAAAACAAAACAAAACAGCCATAAAAGGATAAACTGTAAAATTGATGGGGTAATATTTAAGGAAATTATTTTTTCTTCCAGTTGATAACATTTATTTTAAATCTTAGCTATTCTTTCCGTTCCTTTAGAGAATGAGGGGGGGAAAAAAAAAAAAGCCTTTAAGCCTTTTAACATTATCTAATATAGCATTTTAGAATACAACCTTTAATGTATATGTGTATAATGTAGTGTCATTATCTGCGTCATAGTTTTATTTCAATTTTTATTAATTACAGGATTAATGAGATTATAATTTCTAGATCGTCTAAAAGGTAGGGGAAAATTATCATATATTGCTCTTGTTCTCGTATTTGAAATCCAAATTAATAACTTAACAAAACTTGATTGACCTTTACCTTTAAAGTCCTTAATAACTCTATTTCTCCAGGCAAAGAACAGTTCATTTTATGCAGTGTCAGTTTTAAGCCTCACCATTACTGTTTCCGCAAATAAATCAACAGCTGAAATAAATTTGCAAAACAATTAGAAAAAATCTATCTGAGATTTATGTCTCAAATTTATCTCTTGGTAAATTCAGTGGTTTGTATCAAAGTGGAAAACTTCCTCATGAGAAAGAATTAACCATTTAGATTAAACCTTATGAGAAGCTCCAGAAAAGTTTTAGAGGTCTCAAATAAGACTTATGTCAGAAGTGTCCAACGTGTGGCCTGCAGATTGCAGGCAGCCTGGCCATGTCTTTTATCCTGCACCACTGCGGCAGCAACTGTTCCCCACTGAGCAGCCCAGCCTGGCCTTGGGCAAGCATCCGTCATTCAGCAACAACCAAACGTCAGTGTGTGATTGGCATTGTCTGAGCTGAAACATGGTGAAGGTGCAGTTCAGTCCTAGCCCAAGTTATGGCAAATAATTTCATAGAATCATAGAATCATACCATTACCAAGGTTGGGTAAGACCTCTAGCATCAACCAGTCCAACAGTTTACCTATCACCAATATTTCCCCACTAAAATATGTAACTTAGAACAACATCTAAGTTTCTTGAACACTTCCAGGGGCAGTGACTCAACCATCTTCCTGGACAGTCCATTCTTGCACCTGAGCACTCATTCAGAGAAGAAATTTTTACCTATCTTACTGGTGAACAGTATGCCTCACTTCACAATCACACCTCTTCTTCATCCAATGTGGGCCAGGCAAACCAAGAAGTAAGTCGCCCATAACTTAGGTGGAATGGAAGTAACTATATGTAACAGTAACCCGAATCTCTGATTTAGCTTCTGTCCATTCTCACAAGTTTTGTTAATTTAATTTTAAGTAAATTTTAAGGCATTTACAGAAGTGCTGTTTTGAATCTTGATAGAGCTGAATGCATTGCCATTGACATATTTGTTTAAACCATGATGTCCAACCTTTGGGCTTGCCTGGGCCACACTGAGTGAAGAGGAACTGTCTTGTGCTGATGCTTTTGTTGTTTTTAAGTGACAATTGTACGCCTGGGGCTGGGCTGGGCCACATGGTGGGAAAAAACTGTCACCATGGCGCTGTGAGGAAGGGATGAATCTAATTGCTAGCTGTCCCAGATCAAATGGAGCCCACAGATGATGAGTTGAATATGCCTCAAAACTTGAATGAACTCTGCAGTCTTTTCATCATGTCCAAAAATTAATTGTTGTAACAATTGTTCAAAGCATTCTTGATTCTTTCCCACTGAATTGGTTTCCACTAAAATACAGTGTGGTTGGTCTGTTTAATACACAAATGTGTTCAGTGTCCCTTTTTGTTATTTTCTAATGGGTAAAGTATTTATCTTGCAAGTCTCGCCCCTTATGCTTAAGGGTCTTCAAATCTCCTAAGCTATAGTTCCCAAAGAAATGCTTTGTCAACTAAATCAAAATTTAGAATCAGTGTATTGAAGATATCTGTCTACTTTTCTGAAAGTGCTTCATCGTGCGGTAAAAATATCTTCATCATGCAATAAAGAGTTCAAGGTTTTTGAGTGGCAGAAGCTATATGAGAAGGACAAAATTATAGTAACAAACTATCTGAAAGACAATTTTTGGTTTTCACATTTAATGTCATCAGGCTAGGGGAGAGAGGAAGGAATTGTCCATTTTTTGCCTCCTAATTTTCTAATTTACTTGAATGAATGAATTTAAAAATTGTTGAATTTTTAAAGTAATTTCAAAATGAAGACTAAGATTTCTCAAACCTCATGTTAGAGAGTCGTCTTTTCTTTTTTTCCTGTCTGAATAAGGAGACCTGGAATAATTTCCTAGATAGCAGAAAAAACTCCCAGAAAGGAAAAACAAATTACTTTTTCTTTACCTTGCAGTCAAAGTAGCCTTTCAGGAAAGGTTCTCTCCTTTTCAACAGGAGAATTCAGTTTCTACTCTTTTGAAGTTCAACTCTAGTCTGTAATTTGCTGAGCTGAGAGGCGTAATGCAAGTTATTAACCTATTTTACAAAGGTAAGCAGGTAGGATTTATCCAAAGTATTTTAACATTATTGCTGTTAAGATTGCAGACAGATGCATAAACTTTGTCCTGAGGCATACCTAACCAAACAGATGATGATAAACTTCTGGGTACAACATGAAAGACTGCATATGTCAAATAATGATATGAGAAGCTGACAGAAGTTAGAAATACTGTTGGTAGATGTTGCTGGATCACAGATGATTTGGGAAGCATGCAAAAGATGGCAGAGTTTTTTTGGGAAGCACTGTGGGTCTTTTGGGCATGAGAATTTCACAAGGTCAGGAATAGGTTGGTAGCCCCCTCAGTATACAACATAAGGCTGAGGTATTCTAGGAAACAGCAATGCTGTTTGCAACATAAATTGAAAGGGGAAAACAAAACAAAACAAATTGTTATTTTGGGAAGGAACAAGAGTGGAGAAACTGAAGGATTAAAGTAGATCAGGGTGAATAAGCATGAGGAAAAGGACAGAAAGGGTCCAGGTTATAAAGTAGCTACCTGCATGTCAGCATACTTGCCTGCCTAAGCCTTGCATCTGAGCACTGCATTCTGCCCTACCTTCAGTTAATATCCATGACCACCTTTGTGACTGTGCTATGTGTCTTAAACAGAGTGACCCTCTAGGAGACTACAGGATTAGACCATGATCAGTGGGTTAGCAATATTTAGAAGAACTCAGTGTCAGTGCTGAAGGCTGGTCCAGGGCTGGGGTGTGAATGACTGTTAATGCTGGGCCAGAATACAGAGGAACTTACAAGTGGGAGCACACACATACAACTTTGTATATCTTTCACAAGTAAACATAAAGCAAAATTAGATGAGAAAAGTAACTAATCAGTTCTTGCTGTTGATTCTTTTATGTGCGCCTGAAACACCACGCTTCTCTGAGTTAATCTTCCTTCATGGCTGGCTTCATTCATGGGTGTAACCACGTGTCAGTTAAGAGCATGACCTCAGCTATTCTGCTAGATGGACACATGAACAGAGAATAAGTCCAATTTACGAAGTGATATTAACCAATAAATAACATGGCACAGGATACTGTCTACTTAATGTAATGGCTATATATACTCTAAAAAAAAAAAACAAAAAAAAACCTTGGAGTATATAGTAAATGAAAAAGAAGGCTGAATTTACAGGAATTAAGACACAGTGAAAGAGATTTTATATGTTAATACCACAAAAATGTTGACCACTTCAGTCACAGATACATTTTTGAGTATGTCATTGAACTGCTGGAAATAGAAGGTATTTTCAAGGAATTGAGCAGTAGAAAGAAAGTAATAGACTAAAAGTGTTTGTGTGAAGATCTAAGATATTCCAGAAATATCTGATCATTATGGCTGTATAACATAATGTAATTAAAACTTTTTTTTTCTTTTTTTAATATCCAGGCATTTTCATAAAGCTAGTCTTTACTATTGTAAAGATGTATTATTGATATTTTTTCCCTAAAACATGGAACACAGTAGATTAGAACAGCCACGCTACATTCACAAACACAATCTACCATAGTCTTTGCTTTCATTCCTTTTCCCTGCCTTGAATATTACCTAATTATTTCAAACTCTTTAAGAAGTTGTATCTTTTTTCTAAGTCTGCACATAATGATTTTTCTTTGTTGTCTTAGAAGCAAACACTGTCTCCTGCTTCAATGTAGTTTTAGGTTTATTTTCAGTTGCCCTAGGCTTCTATGAATTGAACCCAGATGCCTTTTCTCTTTGGAGCTGTTGAATATTTTGAACTAAATATGTCCCTCATGCAATAGTTGAGTGGAAGAAAAATGCTTTAGTTCTATGTTGATACGTTTCATGGCTCTTTACAGGCTTGTTTTAAAGGCAGCTTTATTTAGCTACAAGACTATTTTTTTCATATTAAAAAGACATCTATTTATCTATCTATCTACATACATACATACATACATACATACATACATACATACATACATACATAATGCTCTAAGCCATAATACCAAGATAAGGACTTAAAATATTCATTGGTTTGGGGCATTTCAATCTCAGAAGACCAAAATAGATTTAACTGAAAACAGGCACATCAGTATTGCCATACACACTGCCAAGTAACCAAAGCCTGGAAATAGCTACCTGGCTTCAGTCAGATATATAGGATATGGAGGACTGGACTGCAAAATCAAACAGTGTGTGCTGTTACATAACTATGTGATATATCTACTTTGTCACTTCTGGCTTTTGGCAGAATGATGCTCTACTTTGCGTATCAATCCCTCCTCCTGCTTGCAGAAAATATGCATTCTTCAGTAACATTTCTGCTGTTTCAGCCACTCTAGGCTTTACCTTGTGGAAAGGACCTTGCATGGAGTTGTCTTAGGCTCTTTCAAACTGTCACTAACCATAGTAGCATACTTCCCACATCCCTGAAAGGATTTATGTGCTTGGAAATTAATTCAGTCTCCAAAGGACCTTACCTGGCAAAACTTTGATCCATTCATTTATTATTCATTTAAATTGTATCTTTTATAAGTAGTATTCTTATTGACATAGTGAAAGACTAAAAAAAGCTTACTGCATTCTTGTAGAAAATTCTTACTAGTTCTCATATGAATTATTAGGTACATTCCTATTATGAATTCTGTGATGCAGATAATATCTTTGTTGCTTCCTTTATATTCATTATGTTGTTTTATAGAGGAGATTATACTTCTGTATTTGAGTAAATTCACCTGTCCAGAACAACAACAACAAAAACAAAAATAAACAAACAACATCAACAGTAGTTAAGTAAAATAAAAGAAATAAAATGATAAAACAACAGAATCAGGAAGAACTATCAGGGAATCTCTTTGGACAGATGATTTTCTAGTAATAAGCAGTGGAGGTAATCACACAGTCAATGGTTTTATTTTAGCTTTAATTTTGGCTAACAGAGTCTGACAACCTTTTGCATAGTCTCTTGTTCTTAATTGTGCTCCAGATATGACTCTGCTTTTGTTATGTTAGACATGATACTGATATATTTTAAATGGCCTAGTAATTACAGCAATGCCTTTAGGCTACTGCTAATTTCAGTTTCAGCTTTCATCTAAATTTACTTGAGAGTATGTGTGTGCATATGAAAAGGAAAGCATGTGCTGTCTTTAAAAATCTGTCCATTTTAAACTTTTTCAAAACAATAATTCATTAAACAATCCTTAGAGTAGGCTAATATTTACAGGCTGCCAATAACCAAATTCTACTTAATCTATATAATTTTTCAGTAAATATGTCAAAGTAGATTCACTTTAGCTGCTCACTGTACTGTTTTTCAAGCTAATTGTATAGAACTATCAGTGGGTTAAGTACTGTGTAATCACAAGTCTGGGACTCTAGTAAAAGAAGACAGAAATGTTAGCAAAGTTTTCCTAGTTTAAAATGTTTTAAGAGGTCTTTTAAAGAAGAAATATAACAACTACAAAATTCAGTCAATCACTCAGAACTTGAAGTCCTGTGATCCTCATAAGTATATGAAGACAAAATTAATCTTTTTCTCTTGTTCATATATTAAAAGACACAATGCTTATGTGTTGAAACATTTACAAGTTCTGACTTGTATCAAACCAACAGCATCAAAATTTCAGAACAAATTTAATCCTATCCATCCACTATATATATAAAAAAAGAAATCTAAGAGAATGTTTTGCAGGTTTTCTCAATCAGTGGAACTGAACTCTGAATGGAATATATACAGAGAGACAGAAATGGGTACTGTGAGCTTGCGCTGCCATCGAATACTTCTCTTTTCATTTTCAGAAGTTTATAAAAACAAAATCTTGAAAAACTGGTTACAGTGTACTGACTTTATATCCTCTATTGGTTTTGTAAAATGCAGTGAGTAACTATGACAATGTGTATTTTTATCAGTGATGCTTCCATTGTTTTCTTAATAATAACTTGAAAGGTATTTATGCTCATTGTCCTTCATATTATCACGTGAAATTCTTTACATCAAAGCAAAAGAGATGTGACACAAGAGGGGGAATGTACATGCAGTTTCTTCATTTTCCCTGTATTTATAAACACAAAGTGTGGTTTTAATTTGTCAGTCTGTCTTCCTATATTATATTATTCAAATTATGTAAGAAACAGACTTTCATAATTGTTTGTGGTTTCCAAAATAAACAATCTAGGTATGAGTCTTTTTGCTGACTTATAAAGAGAGATTCCCTCCAGCATTGTTGGATCAGCCCTATGAGAAAGCTGTCACACCTTTATAAAAATGTAATAAGATGTGTAATGAATGTCTAGTAGAAAGGATATTTTAAAAAGCTCTGATCTTTCTGTATCCTAAAGCATCTTAGTATCTTTTATAAAAGCCATATAAACATTAATGACCAACAGGATAGAAACTTAGAAAGTGGAGGTGGGGGAAAGAGAAAGAAGAAAAGCACAAAATTCCCTGATGACTTCAAGAAATGTTTAGCCTTATCTTTAAGAAGTGTAGGCTCAACTTTGGCAAATCAGGGACTTATTCTGTACCATGAGTGTAGTGCCCCTTTGGTTTAACAGGGACTAGCAGAGTGCAACAATAATTTCCTTCAAATGGTAATTTAATTGAAACAAAAGTTGGGGACTGGGAAACAAAAAACTAACCCCCTTTCTGCTTATATAATCAGCTGTTGGTATTTTTACTGAGGTATAAATACCAAAACTTGAGTAAAGGCGGATCTCTGTAAAATCTTAGCTGTAATATCACTGAAATAAAAAGATATTTTTATTAAAGAATTCCCAAAGGAAGCAGAAGCCTGATACGAGAAGTGGATATGTAAAAGTAAGCCTACTAGCTGACTATTGGGTACTTACTTCAAACCTTTCAGCAAAAACAAGGAAGAAAAAGAAAAAAAAATGGTTCCTTCCCTCTGTCAGAGACTGATGTATGCTGTAGTCTGAAGACTCTATATGCCTTACATTAGCTGGTGAGGACTCCTGCCCTTCTCTGATCTTCCAGAGCACATTTAGCTGTGTTTGATATCAGGAAAAATATGTTTATATGTATGTATACACAAACAGAGCTTCAGAAATATCATTCAAAGTACAAATATATTCCTAATACACAGGAGGAAGATGACTGTTCGCTTCCAGGTACAACTTCTCTCAGGAAAGATCTTTGAAGCCTGATCACCTTGAACTTGGTGACTATGGGTTCCTGAGAACTGCAGTTGAGAGTACTGTACTCATAGTTTCACAATTTCAAAGATGGTCATAATAATTTGTAAGAGCTAACCATTACTATGAGTTGTGCTGATAATGAGTGTCTATCTAGAAACGTTTGGTTTAGAAGTTGAAGACTCGTATTATTTATCATTCTTCTGAAAACTCACACCACAGTGGTCAATTAGCTCATGAGCACTTTCCTTAGGAAAAGGAAATCTGACTGTCTTAGAATCTGGTACTGAATGACAAGCCCATGCAACTTGGATAATAAACAAAGCATGAACAAATGTTCAGGGGAAAGAGATAGACAATATAACTTAGAGATAGACAATATAACACAGTTTTTAGGTGCCATTTTCAGCTTTACTGTATC
This sequence comes from Perdix hodgsoniae, assembly GCA_035772895.1. NCBI lineage: Eukaryota > Metazoa > Chordata > Aves > Galliformes > Phasianidae > Perdix > Perdix hodgsoniae. The sequence continues at coordinate 319,289 of JAPSGF010000127.1, forward strand.
AAGTTTTAATCATTCATTACCTTCATAACAACGCAAGGCCTATTTGTTCATAAGTCACACTCTTATTGTTAGCAAAAATACTCCCCACCCGCGTTATGAATCATCCACACTATTTGCCACTTAAACAAAACAGTGACAATAAAACAAAATAAACAAACAAACAACAACAACAAAACACAACCAACTAGATATATCTCTGAGGCAAAAAAAAAAAAAAAAATTAAAACAAAAACAAACAACAAAAACTTTATGATCCTTTATATTCACTAGTTTTGATATCTTCACTTTGTGCCATTTTCACCTGCATTTTGAAAATCTGCAGCTAGGCAAGGCTGTTCCTAAAATATAGTCAATATTTCCACCTTAGTTGAGATGGTGGAATTTCTCCTCAATCTGAACAAACACAAATTAATGGCTATATTATTTGTTCTGCTATGAAATATAGGAATAGACTAAACATCTAACATTCTTGAATAGTTTTTTGTTTGTTTGTTTGTTTTGTTTTTGTTTTACTATGGATGGTTTGATGTAGTCCATGTCAAAGAAAGAAAGAAAGAAATCTTATATTTAGGATTATCTGTTTCATTACTTATTTAAGGAGTACTTACATAGGAGATAGATTTTTCTTCAGTTTTGTTTTGACAAAAATTTGAAAATATTTTCAAGCTCTTGGGAATCTTGTGCTAAGTGTAAGATATTTCCCTTGGGTACATCTAAACAATATGCAATGTTATATGTAAATAGGATTCTGAAGTATCTACACTATATGTAGCATCTGAAAGATTATATTCTTCATTTACATAGCTGATTTTTGGCTCACCTTCCTATATTTCATTTATAAAATTCTACTTTTAAAATTTCTTTTTGAAGAAATTTTAAAATTTTAAAAATTTCTAAAATCTTATTTTCTGACACTAGCAAATGCTCCTTCTTCATACACTGAAAATGATATTTAATGCATGTTTTTCCCATTCTTATCACTTCACACAAATTATTCCTGTATTAGTAGCTTTCCATGGTATCCAAAATAAGATACTCATCCAAATGTCTGTTACAGTATATTCTGACCTTAATACCTATTTCTTAGAAATTAACAAGATGTGAAAACCCCAATTCTCATCTGTCTTTATCACAGCCTATACAGGTAATGTTTCAAAGATTACCTTAGGGCTTTCTGCCATAATGTACCTCATACATGCAATTAAATTTTAAGCAGCAACATAGACAGCTCATTGGTCTTCCTAAAATGTTATTGAACAAGAATACCTGGGATATTAAAATGGCAATGGTTATAAAGCTATAGTTCTATGAGCTACAGATGTTTACAGAGCATTTTTGGCATTTATCCTGCCAAAAATGTAATGTCCTTTACAATCCTTGGTTCCCCAACTGCCTTTATTGCACAAATATTCCTTTTGTGTCTGGCTCTTTTTCTTGATTGCAACATCTTGCTTCTTTTGAAATAAAACCCTATGTGAAGTTTGCAGATGCAGGGATCACTATCTCAGAGTGGCAATACAGGCAAGTCTCAGACACTCCATCTGCATCAAAAATAGAAAAACAGTATATTTTTTTTCCCCCTCCACCCACTCTATAAGAATATTGATGTGGCAAGCTCTGATTCAACCATAAGATATACCACACTGAGGAGCAGGACAGTATAATTCTTGAGGAGAGCCACAGAAGTTTTGACCTGGGTATAAATGCTATGCAGTATGGAGGTAGCTAATCTATTTGAAGTACTTCATCAGTACTGTGGATGTAGAACAATCTGCATCCCCCAGCATAAAGGCTGGGGTAGGTTTTATGGTGTATTTAGCAATGCAGCTGTAGTCTGTTTTGCATCTCACTTAGTAGAGCTGTCTACAAAGCCAAAGAAATTGAAGCTGAGGTACTCAGTAAATGTAGGAGGAAGAGCACTTAGAAACAGTCCAGTGTAGAGGCTTCCTCTACTGACAGAGAAGGAAAGTGAAGCATATGGGTCTCTTAGAAACGTGGTAAATAGCTCTGAATGATTTTCACCCATCATTCATGAAGTCACAATTTAAACTTCTGACAACTAGGATTTCTAAGATAATGTATTAATATTTCCCTCAATTCCGCATGAAACTCAGATTTTATGAAAAAAAAATAAAATAGATCTTGTTAAAAATGGATTCAAACAAGCTTAATTTATCTTTAGAATTAAAAGGGCTTATTTATTGTTTTTTTTTCTTTTGTTTTGTTGTTATTGTTTTTTATCATAATGGAATGCATGAGTACAGCTCCTACCAATTTTCAGTTTCATTTAGAGCATGATGTTCCCTGAAAATTTTAAAATGCTTCCCACAGTCACTTGAAATGATTTTATTTTTTTTTTACAATTTGTTTGAAAGATTATTTTACTACATACAGAAAAAGGCTGGTTTTGAGCAATTAAGAGATGTGAAAAACATGAGCTGAAGACAATCATTTCCTTTACCGTTAAAAAATGAAGTATTCCTTGTAATTCTTGCCTTTCTGTATTACAAATATAACTATTGACTAATACATAAGCATTTCTTTTTGTGTGTGCTCCAAACAGAGGAAGTTCAGGTGTAGCTGGGAGGACATACAGATGTGTTAACATAGAAAAATATAGTGGGCTATATTCCTTGCGTATATGTGGATTCACACAGCAAATGAGGCTGTGGCATTTCCCTGAAAGGAACAGAGCAGAGTGAATAATTCAAACAGAAACCCTGCTGACCAGATCAGAGCTTTAAGTGATTGTTTTTGACAAAAGCCATATAAATAAATATAAATATCCTTTAAAAACAAACAAACAAACAAACAAAAAACTGTTCAAATCAACCTAAGTAATTCACAATAAAATTTGTTCCAAAGTAAATGCAGTAAATTTGTTTATAGTTCGAGATTCAGTAATTCAGGCTTTCCTCTTGAGGTAATGTATTTTCTGGTGATCACCATTTGGAGATAGACCGAAGGAGTTACATCTTGACATAGTAACTCTGCAATTCAAATCTGCAAATTAGAAAATATGTTAAAATTATATTTTCAGCAGATTTTTATAATTGCACTTATAGGTATGCAGAAAAACTAAAGCTTTAAAGTAAAAAATGTTCATCTAGAATACGAAAACTTCTTTGTGAAACGGTGTCTGGTAAGATATATGCTGAGCAGTGGTGATGGAGAAAATGCATTTATCCATCACTTTTCTTTAAACGTGCAGAGCTCATGAATGATGCATATGCACAGGAAGGTGTCACGGAGTTAACTAGATCAATCTATGCCCGTGACACGGGGCAGTAGGCCCCTTCCCCCACCAGCCGCCCCCCAGCCCCACAAAATGGGAAGAAAGGAAGGGAGGAGGAATAAAATAGCGCAACTAACTATGGAGGAAAACTTATTTTACTAACTCTGATATCGGAATGCAAGATAACAAAATATAATACAATCTAATTGAAATTGAGACTAATAAATCAAATAAGATAGGTGACACAGAGTTCCTGAAACCGAGTCAAACCTGAAAAGCTTGGAACGGCTAGGAAGCCGTCCAGCACCCACTGCCAGGCAGTAAGAGACTGCCCCACCCGGAAGGGTCAGATCCCATGACTTCCGTAATGTATAAGGATAGGTACCTGGAATTGGAGCACTTTAGTTCCAGTACACTACATGATGTTTTGATGTGGAATACTGAAAACCAAAAAACATAAAACCATGACAGGAGGTCTTGTCACAATGCAGGTGTAAACTTAGAGATACATAGTCATTGTAGAAATGCGCAAGTTGTTATCTAGGCCACTAACGACAAAGTTTGGGTACTTTTATCTTATGCATGTAATGACTTTTACCTGGGTCAGACCAATGTAATGTGTCAAGACTATTTTTCAAGACAGATGATTTTTTTGTTTGTGTTTGTTTTCCCTCCCAAAGGAATTTATACCTTGAGCACCTTAAAATGTATGATCCAAGCTTGATAGCTTCTGGATTGGATTAAAGATCATCATTATGTACAGCCTAAATGCTAACGTTCTCATACATTTACTACAGTAGTCTTTCAATTCTTAAGTTATTGATCACATTTATTGGCAGTAGGACAACATTTTGAAGAGCCCAACTGTATTGCACTTTTATTTACTGCCTCATCTGAGATAAGACCACATTACTAGAGAAAATGCTTGTTCTAATATTAATGTGGTGTCATTTTTATACTAATATATAGTAATACAAATTTCATGTTAGGAAATACTAAAAACAATGTAGTTTCCAGATGTCTCTACACTTCCTTGTGACAAAGTACCGTTTCTCTTTTGAAATGATTATATTCAGAAATAAAACTCGATCAATCATTGATAAGAATTTCTTCCTACTGTGAAATAATTCAACGGAAACAAAAAGATGAACTGAGGAAATTCTGATATTCTGACAGTCTTTAATTTATTTGAAAACAGACACACTGACTACATGAAGGTCTTTGAATGTGTGCATTATAAGCAGCTAGAGAGCTATTTTTCTATGTTAACCACCTATGAGGTCAGTATATGTGCTATTTGTCCACCTCAACATTATTTTGAAGGCACACATGTGAAAAGTGAAGCATAATGATTTACAGATTTTAAAGCAGATTTATTTTAGTGGGATATTTGACTGTTAAAATTGACATCTTGGCTGCCAATTATATAATCTAACTCATAAATTGCTTAAGTGAAATGTTCTGCACCTTGTGACAGTATTTTATTGTTATAGTTGTTTCTTTGTTTGTCTTCATGAAAGGGTTCAATCTGAAATTTCAAACTTTTGTATGTGTTTAAATTAGTTGTAGATATACTGTCTGCATTCAGCCCAACAGGAAGATGATTAGCAAATAAGCAGATGCTACTGTGAAAAAGAAACTACTCTAGCAAGTTAAAGATATAAATTTCATCACTTCTGTCCTTCAAAGCCTTTTGACTATTTTTATTTTTCCATGTTAAAGCTACAATTCTGATCTGGAGTCAAAAGCAAGTGTGGCCTCAAGCATGAAGTCTTATTAACAGTATTATGTCCTTGTCCTGGAATGCGACGTGTGTGTATGCTTGTAAACAGATGCAGGCTGACCCAAAAAGAGATCAAAAAAGAAAAGTGTTTCTGCTCAGTAATATTTCATGTGGTTAAAAGAATATCTGCCAACATTCAATCTTCTTGAGCTTTTAATTAAGTATGAATATGAAGAAAAAGAATTCAATGTATATGTTTTCCTCATGCAAAACATTTATGTGTATTCATAAACTATATTGTTTTCAATAAATAGGGATCCAGAATATGAATGCTTTTACAAGAGTTAATCCTAAATGTGAACAAATGGGAGCAGATGTAGTATTATCTCTTCTACATCTTATTATCTTATTAGTCTGTGTTGTGCCTTGAAGGTTACAGACAAATTTAATTTCAGGCATCCGGTACTCTTCTCCTCCTCAAAAAGCACATTCCACTGAAAGTCCCTTTCCAAAAGCAGCTTTCCCTCACAAAGAAAAAAAAAGAAAAAAAAGAAAGCAAAAAAAAAAAAAAAAGATTCAGCATGTTATCAGTGCATTCCTGAATTAGAGCTCTAAAAGTAGTAAATGTGTATGACGTACTTGTATGAACTGGTATGTAGGTCTAGATCAGTGCTTTTTTAGTTCAGAAATTGTCTAAGTATAAATGAGCTTCTGATTTCTCAGTTTATCAAGAGATTATGTAAAAATTTTATGCATAAGCTTTATTTTTTGATTTAGCCTTGACACTGAATCCTTAAAGCAAAAATAGATTAAATATTTATGCATATTCTTTAAAAATAAACAGAGACCGCAGAATTTTTTCAGTAGTGTGTCATGCTTTGCTTAAGTTAATTGGTTAAATAAGAGCCGAATTGTCACTATTCAAAATAATCAGATACAAATATCACCTCAAGACAAATGCAAAATGGAGAATTTATGTTTAGATTGATTGTTATGTTACATAAATTTAAAATCGACTTGGACTGACTTCCAGCTGAGCTTTAGAAGTTACGGAAGATTGTCCACACTGCAAATCATTGTGCATATAAGATGAAGATCAGCAGGATTCCACATGTGGGTGCAGAGTCTCAATTGCATTAAACATATTTAGAAATCTGTTCTTTGTTCAGATGTTACATGTGTCAAGAACATGTTGGCTCCAGTTAGTAAATCCATCCACATGATGAAGCTTCTGCTGATTTATTAAATTCAGTATTGTGACCAAGCAATAGTTATCTCACAAATGAAGGCTTTCAAACTTCTGTCAAATAATAATAATAAAAATTGTAGAAGTGGCAGAAAGGATGCTGTGGAAACACAGCATCTAGGGAACTTAGTTTTCATATATCACTTTCTGACAGTCCCCCCCCCCCCGGTACTGGAAAAGCTGTTGAGGCCGCTGTTCAGTGATGCCTGCCATTTGGTTGCCATTCACCAGTGACCTCTAGACAAACTGACAGTGATGAAACAGTAATGAGAATCAAAGAGCAAATCCCCTCTCAGTCCTCCACAGTGATAAAGATGGAAGGAGCACCCTCAGTTGTCTGAGATGCTAGAAAATCTATCCTAAAATCCAAATATTGTGCTTATGCCAGTATTGCAATAGCTTATTATTTTAACAAAAAGTCCTGGTATGTACTTTTAACACATTTATCTTGAAATGACTCAATTATTTTTAAGTTTCAACTTAGAGTTATAAAAATCTACCTCTGGTCATGCAGAAAAGGTAAAAGCAAGTTCAAAACTGTGAAAAATGTATACAGTTCAGCGTTTAACCATTCTAAAAAAAATTGTATGAAAAGAACTGCAGAAACATACAGTAATCCACCACACCTCCATTTAAGGCCAATTGTTGTCCTTAAAACATATACTTAAATAAATATTCAACATGTTAATGAATCTGATCAGAGCATTTTTCTCCTTTTGTTATTTTATATAGAGGACTAAAACAACAAAATTTTGTCTCCTTGTCAGTCATTCTTTCTCAGTGTTTCTTCATTTCATAAGCAGAATCTCTTTTAAAACAGGAGTAGCTCCTAGTATTTATACAGCCTGTGCCATTTTTTATGTTTCCATGTGTAAAGAAGAGTCTCTTTATCAATATCTCTTGTGAAATGGGCTACTGGGGTGCAAAAACATTGATCTCAAATTAGGTTCTAATAGTCCAGTGTGGTTTTGCAAGTACTTCAAAATATTTAAGCTAGTTTTAATATAATGCTTGTTCTTTTTTCTTTTTTCTTTTCCTTTTTTTTTTTTTTTAACCTGAACAAGTTAAAATAATTAGACAGTTAAAAAAAGTTAAATAATATGTTCCACTTCTCCTAATGTACAGTACTATGGGAGAGCATGCAAAATTAATGAACATGACCTATTTTATCTGATTATACAAAGTTATAGAAGAAAAGACTTTTGTAGCAATTATCACAGCTGTAAGTGATTTGAAGAATGATAGAATTATGATTGGAAAAAAAAAATCCCACATTTTGAAAAAAAATTAATTAGAAGACATTATTGGGTTTACTTTTGAGAATGGGTACATTTCCTTGTACTCTGAAATTCAGAGTTACAGTCAGAAAACTAAAAAATATAAAGAACAAATTTACTAGAGCAGAACTTTTCAAAGAGGTAATGTTATGTTTTAAACATTTGGAAATCAGTGTCAGAATACTGATAATTGATATTTACTAATAACTAAGGGCTTCCATGAAGCTATACAAGACTTAAAGTGTTGTATATATTATAGTTCTCTAATTGTTCTATCAGTGAAAAGAACACAAAGTAAAGTAGGAATTAGAATGAAACGGAAGGTCTTTGTGATTTTCTCAAACTCATTAACATACCTTTAAATAATATTTCTATTTGAATTAGTAATATGAACAGAGACAATATTACTGTGAAGAATAATTCTAGAAAGTGTTAATATATGTTATGTTAGCATATACAATACATTTTCAAAATAACTCAATAGTGTTGAAAGGGAATTAGGTATTAATGCTGGTTACTTATTTGTACTCCAGAAAAGTTTACATTTCCTAATAAGGATCAAAAATTTAGTGTATGGTACAAATGGGCAAGAACACACAGAAACAGAGCCTTTGCTGTCCTTCAACTTTATCAGGGAGCTGAACTTTTCACTTAAAATAGTGGTAACAGATTTTTTCTTTGGTCCATATGTAATAAAAGCTAACTCCAAAAATCATGAAAAAAAATAATTTACACTATAATCCCTTAACATTCATTTTATAATAAATATGCCACACTATAAATAATATCATTTTCCAAGTTGAAAGAACAATAGTACAGTATACAAAACATTCTTATTTTAATTTTCAAATTATATTATTTTTTCGGTCTTCTTTGACAAGGTTAGTATAATTCCCTCAACACGAGGATAATCATGAACTTTTATTTCCAAAGGAAATTAGAACTGAAGAGAAACTGCTTTGTGTTTATGTCTCACTCTCATTAAAAATCATTGAACTGTAGTAAATTGTGGGGTAACCTAAGAGTGCTTCTGACTACTCTAGTTTGGGTATGACCATTAACACAGGGAAAAAAAAAGTGCACACTTAAGGTACTTATTTTGCAGGGTGCTTGAAGGCAAGTTGTCATGTAAAATCCATTCCAATGGTTTGTGCACTGAATTTCCAACATGGTTTATTTAAAAACTCATGAGATAATTTATCCAATTAGCATTCATGTTTCTTGAAGACATGATAAGTATATCAAATTTTATTCCTCTAGGAATTAAAAGTTGATGTTCTCTGGGCAAAAGTTATTAATATTAAGTTGTTATTCTTCTATAAAACTTAGATAGGAAGAAAAATGTCAACACCTCTGCTTGTACTTTCTACACAAGAGAAACATTAGAACAAGCAACATGTCATAAAAAGTAGTTTTAAGCAGTCAAGTATGAGCAACCTAAAGTCTCTGCACCAAAGCAGAGACTTTTTAAGCAAAAAGATGTTAAGGTTGACAATGTCCCTCTAAGCAAGACATGTCCTCAATCTGAAGCATCTAATCTCACCCATCAGAACAGAGCATTTCAAAGAATCTGTGAAGAGGAAGTATTTGTCTTTTTTTTCCTTTCTTTCTTTCTTTCTTTTTTTTTTTTTTTCTTTTTCCCCCAGACTGTCAGCCTGATGAAAGGGTTTTGTTGTTCTTCAGACAATGCTCAGACAGTGTTGCCCAACTGCACAAGATTCAAATAGTTTTCAAACTTTAAATGTATCTATTAAAATATATATTTATATATTGTACATTCATCTTCTGGCTGCAGGCTTTCAGAAGTTGGAGAAAGAGTATGTGAATACATGTTCTTAAAGTTCTGCTTTTGAAATTATTTCTATATTACTGCCTTATTTAACTCCCCTTTGAATCCCAGGGTGACAATACAGAATGTCAGGTCTTCAATTTCTTTTCTAACATAATGTCAGCAATTATCACCATGGAGCTTCAGAAATGTGCTCCAGACTTGAAGAGGAAGAACCAACGTTGATACTATACAGATTCTGGGAACAGTTGTCATGAAATTCACTTCACTATATTAACTGATCAATTTGACATAAAGGGATAGTTTAGAGTGAAAGATTAGCAATGTGAAAGATATAGCTCAGGGAGCATAAGATGTAATTTCACAACCCTGCTATTCAGCAAAGATAATTTATGAGCTGTCCATCTTGTCTCCATTTCTGCCCTTCCATGGATGTAGCTGACTGAAATTGGAGGGGTCAAAATTATCTCTTATTCCCAATGCAAATAGCTTCAGTGAGACAGTTTACAGCTGTTGCTCAAGTTGTTGCACAGGTGAGCTATGATCAAAGGGAGTGAATGGTACAGCTACTCCAAGCTGGCATTGAAATAAAAGTCATTTTCCCATGAAACTACACACTAGTGGGAACAGAGAGAAAGACAAAAAGATGTAACTAAGCCTTGCAGAATAATGAGGGGTTAGCAGGAGATGGGAGTGAATAATTTGCAGAGAACCATAAACTAATGCAATTTAGAAGTCCACTGAGAAAGGTAGATCTGGAAGATTTTATTTTTTTATATTTTTATTTCTTCTCTCTCATCTGTAAGCTATTCCAGTATTCCAGTATTCTTATTCCTAACCAGTTGCAACAACAAGACCAAAATTATCAAATGATGGTACATTTTTTCAAAGCATAACATACCTGTAACATTAAAATAAAATTAAAATATTTAATTTGATTTTTTTTCATAATTTATTATGAAAAATAATTTATTATTATTTTCATAATTTATTTTCTCTCTCTCTCTCTTTCTATATATATATATATAATTTCTCCGTATCTACTGATGTACTGTAATCAAATTTTTGAAAGAAAGTATGGAGAATTGGATAGAACAACCTTTATATACTCTGCATTTTCTTTGACTATGTGTTTTCTTCTAGTTTCCCAGAAGTTACAATGCAAACACCTACGATGCAATGTCAGAATTCATTTATTTTGCTTAAATTTCCTTAATTTCCAAAAGTTGCCAGAAATATACTTCTCATTAATGAGAAAAAAAATGATGTTTTAATTAAATCTTTGGTTTGGTATAGTTATGGTTGATGTAAATATACATTAGTATTGACTTACAGATAATTTGTAAAATATGTTCTGCAAGTTGGTCACTGGATGTATACTTATTCAGTGTAATTTAAAGCACATAAATATCTCAGGCTACATCTGAACATAATAAAATTTTGTTGTTCTCTTAATATATTATGTAATTTTTATTATTTGTGCATTTTTCTAAGAGGACAATCTATGTGCATTTACATAGATTTGCTTCTGTTAAAATGCATATCTAAAGAGATAAAAAAGAAAATAGGATATATTTTGGAAAGGAATGAAAAGGGAATATTTTAGCTATATTTTACAATGAATACTAGTACAAAAGTATAAAAACATAGATATTCATATTTATGCATTCAAAATTTTGTATAAAATTTTTACAAGCTTACACAATACTTTTAAGGTAAATATTGCAGTACAGTTTTTAGTTACACTGTACCGATCTTTCTATTCACCTGTAATAATCAAATATCTAGTTTTACGTTACTTAAAAATGATACATAAATAGTCTTAGAGTGTATTGAAAATTATTAAAATTCATCATTATCACTTGCTTTTGTATTATCCTTTTATGTTTAGTCTCTGCATCTCAATCTGGAGTAAATCACTTGAGAAAAAAAAGGTTTTGGTATGAGCTTTATTTCACATAAAAATTATCATCTAAACCAAGACAATAAGCATACTAATCACGAAATCACAGCTTCTTTTAACAAAAACATACTTTTTCATTGGGGAGAATGATTGTTCTGTTAATTTGATTGTGTCTCTTAGAGTTAGTACACTTTGTAATCCAAAGTGTGCAGGTGACATCAGTATGTTTGCAAAACTACAACTTGAGGCATTATTGAACCAGAATAAGGGCTGGGATAATAATCATCAACATAGCCTAAAAGCATTTCAGAAACTGTTTAAACAGTTTAACATGACATGAAATCCCAACCCTAAAATCATGTCAGGAACTGAACAGTTTAACACAATGTGAAGTCCCATTACAGAGTTTCAAATTGTTCCAAAGCATTAGCTGGCATACAAGTATACATGTAGCCCCAGTGGTTTTGTGAATAAAGCTTCGGCTTGTTGTCTAGGTGTTAAAATATATTCAGTTTTTACACATTTTTACAGGAAATGTTTTCTGTTTTCACAGTTTCCCTATTGCAGATTTGGTAGGAAATGAAATTCATATTTACTCATGCTGTTAGACTATACTGCTTGCCATCATGATCATTATACACTCATTTTGTTTTGTCATGATTATTTGACCTTGTTCAGACTGAGAACTCAGCAGTCTGCATGTAATGAGAAGACCATATGCAATGAATAAATATTTATTCATGAATAATCTAATGTCTAAATTAGAATGAAAATGTCTCCTAGGATTAAACATCATTCAGTTATAAAATGGAAAAATAAGTATCTAAATTAGTCTCAGAATTAGCAGGATTTCACTGTCAGATGGTAAGTTTCCAACATAAAACAGAGCAGGTCAAACAAGCCTAAGATGCTTTGATTCTTGTTTGTTTCTGCATGACTGGATTCTCCTTACACTTTCTTCAGTTTATACAGGATTTTGTGGGCTTTACACCATTAATATTGGAATAACTCTTTTTCCAGCATGGACAATATTCTGAGAATGGAATTCCCAAAATAGAGGATTAGTGCCTGGAAATGCAGGTTCTTCACTGTCTCAGTTTTGTACAATTAGTTTGAAATTGAGAGTACACGGTAGAGAGTAGTTGTGCTATCATGTATGAAGAAATCTACTGTAAAGCTGTAACTAGTAAAGAAATTTTACATCAGTCTAAATTTGAAGAGAAATACATTAGCCTCAAATGTCAAGTAGCGGAATAAGCATGAACAATAAGATATCAAGACACAGTAGATTAATTCTTCTTGTATGCTAATACATTCATAGCTTTTGTCTTACTGGGAAAGAAAGGAGAGTTTATTATTATTAGTTATTTGAGAATAACCTCTGTCTGCTAATTTTTTATAATCAAAACAGAAATTTTTGATGAATGGATCATCTACCTTCATAGTTTTCTGTATCAGGCTTACCCAAAATAATCTACTTTCCTGAACTTCTAATCTAAACTGATATAGAAATGAAAAGCTAAAGAATAAATGTTTGAATTCATATCATCTAATATTGGAAAAACAAGGCAGCGAGATTACTGGGAGATACAGCCAGATATGCTTCCTGACCATTCAGGATGTCCTCATTTTGCTTCATCAGCTGAACAGACATTTTTTCTAGTCAGACCAGACCATGTGTTCTGCCATCACAGTAATCAGTTGTTCCTATACTATGGCATTGTTCCCAGACAATGGAGTCTAGTTTATTCAAACTTGACATTTTAATTTGACAGTTGTATGAAATATTTTGTTTCCTATCCCTTAAATGAAATCATGTGGTAAGCAACTTTTTTTTCTCTGTAAACCAATTCAAAATTAAAAAGCATCCTCATCTGTCTATTTCTTCTTTCTACAGTTGATACAGTTTTTCAAGTCTGTCTCATAACACAAGATGCTAGTATTTTTCCTACTGTTGTATCATTGTTATTTGATATGGTAGACAATGGTACATTGTAATATATAGCATTACACGTTTGCTAATTAGTTGCAAAATACCTTTATTCATTTAACATGGTAGTTATTTTTATGTATTTCATGTTTGAATATATTCCAGGTTCCAGTAATGTTTTAATGTAGATAAATATATGGATGTCAGTCATGAACTTGCTGCAAGTCTATGTCAGCTTAATTCAGTTTCAGGTCTCCAGTTAATTCATCAGCACTGCTCAGAATTATTCAACACAGAAGAGAATTTCTGCTAGACCCATCAAAAGTAATATGTGACTTCAAGGATTCAAAAGTAATGCATCCTATTCTATTATTTTATTATGTTTGCTCAAGATATCAGAGGAAGATATTGATGGTTTGACATTTCTCATTAATATTTTATTAAATTTTGTTGTCATGTGACAGCAGCAGAGGGACAATGTGACAAAATAGCATCTGACTTTGAAGCACATATGAAATAAAGATGTGTCATTGAATTCCTCCATGAGAAAAAAATCACCCACTGACATTCATCACTGCTTACTGAACACTGATAAAGGCCAAGCAACGTATGTGAACACAGTGAAGTGGTGGGTGACACATTTCAACATAGATGTCAGCAACATTAAAGATGAATCACAGACAGCCATGCAGGTGTTTATGAGTGCAGCATGCAGGCTGCAGATGTTCAGGTCATGATTCAACAGTTCCAGTACACAGTTATATAGAGAATATAATATAGAGAATAGGAGAAGAATAGTAGTGGTGCATATTTTGCTGAATTACATTAAACAGTTGTTTTGTGTGTGTGTGTGAAATGTCCAGTATTTCCTGTACATGAATTCAAATTGTTTTCTAGATATGTATGTGTATGTACTCAATTAACTAAAACTAAATTTCAGAATTAATATTGTGTATGCTGGTATAATCAATATATATGGTCTCATTTCAAAATCCTAACTTAAGACTGAACATGTGATATATAAAATCAGGCTGACAATAAAGATATATTATAAATATTTTTAATATATATAAATAAAGGCTACATATTAGGATCATTCATATTAATTTTTGCTGGGCAGTATTTTTTTCTACTTACTACTTTTTTCCAGTATGTCCTGATAGATGGGCATGAAACCATCAAGTCTGCCAAAAATCATGTTTACTACTCTGATTGTTTTTACATGTCCACAGGAGAGTTTAAGCACTCGTGTAAACATGTCAGACATTAAAAAAAGTAAATTAGCATTTGAGGGAAAATAAAAACAGTCATTGAATCACTGAAGGGGAAATTAAAGGAATAGAAGAAGGAGAAGGTCTAAAAAATAGAGTCTTTCTTCTCAAAGTCATATAAAGAATGGCAATAGCTTTGACAATGAGATGTTTAAGATAATGGCTAACAGAAGCTGTTAAATTTTGCTTATGAACTGTATGTTCCAGCTTTAGCATTTTGGGGAATAGGATTTTCCCTTGTGGAGAGTTGTAGCAGCATTAATACACAAGTGTTAATCTGCCATAAATTCATTGCTTCTGAGAACTTAAATAGTTAGAAATTACTGAAAACTTAAAATGAACTGTTATTATTACTATTTAGGTCGCTGAAACTGCAAGAATCTTTCAACTGGAATAGCTGGAATCCAGAGTCTTGCTAAAAGAATAGTTTAACACTTTCAACTTAACACTTATTGCATTACATGTGTAGCAGAGCTGGGAAAGAAAATGTGCAGAACTGTGTCTTCATTCCTAGTCAAAATCAGGCTCTTTTGTTTTCTTCTTAATGCATTAGTTTTAGATTTCTAAGTTTCTAAATTAGTAGCTCTCTCTTCAGATCTTTTGTTGCTTGCCAGATGGCTGATAGCAAGCAGGCCTACAGCTGAGTTCTTCTGAGAGCTCTGCAGTAATGAGGTTCACACTCATTACACTCGTTGCCAGTTTTTCAACTTCAGAAGTCTGACTATTCCCAAAAAATCCATCATAAATGTTTCAGTCTTGGAGGCACAGGGTTTCTTTATGAATGTGCGATAGATCCAGTAGTGATGACTAATTAAAGGAAGGAAATACATCTTCTGTCTTCAAGTGAGAGAGAACTGATGTGGCAAAACATTATTAAAAGCACAGCCCAAAAGTAAGTGTCCTTCCTCCTTGTCAAACAGCTTCTGATGGAAACGGAAAATTCAGGTCATCCCAACTCACCTAAAACATCTCTAATTATGTAGTTCTGGCTGAAGATTACACAAAACACCCAACATAGGTCCATTCATTTTTAAATTGCTGGACAAATGCCTACTGGAACCTTGTGTGTAGATTACAAGCCTCTTCATGGCAATGCTTTCACAGAAAAAAAACCTTGATAAATTTAACACTTTGTTTCATGTTGCATGTGTGTTTTTAATCAGTTTAGGATGTCAACAAAAGTTGAAATATCTTAAGGGCAAAATTAAAAGAGACAAAGAGAATTTTCAGCAGGTAAAAAAAGGAATACAGGTTTTTATATGCTCGCCCATTTTAATCAGGATTTTGCTAGATCTCTTATATAATTTTTTTTGCATTAAAGTAATATTTTTTACTAAAGCAAATCTTAACTGCAAAATTTGAAATCTCTAATTATAAGAGTGAAATGAATATAATATACGCCCCTCACTACAGGACAGACATCGAGGCCCTGGAATGTGTCCAGAGAAGGGCAATGAAACTGGTGAGGGGTCTGGAGCACAAGTGTTATGAGGAGTGGCGGAGGGAGCTGGGATTGTTTAGTCTGGAGAAGAGGAGGCTCAGGGGAGACCTCATTGCACTCTACAACTTCCTGAAGGGAGGTTGTGGTGAAGAGGGGTTTGGCCTCTTCTCCCAGGCAACGAACAGGACCCAGGGAAATGGCCGCAAGTTGTATCAGAGGAGGTTTAGGTTAGACATAATGAAGAATTTTTTCTCTCAGAGAGTGGTCAGGCACTGGAATGGCCTGCCAAGGGAGGTGGTAGAGTTGCCATCCCTGGCAGTGTTCAAGAGGCGTCTGGATGAGGAGCTGCGAGATCTGGTTTAGTGCTTGTGGTAGCAGTGGTAATGTGAAGACAGTGACTAGATGATCTTATAGGTCGTTTCTAACCTTGTGATTCTATGATTCTATGATTCTATGATAAAAAATCTCTCACCGTATATTGTCTCTATATCATGATAAATTAGTATGCTTACACATTTCCAGGTATTTTGCTCTCCCAAGTATTTATTACAAGATGAGGATTAAAGATGACTTCAGAGGCAGCATAAAGCAGCAGAAATAACTGCTCCAAACATTATGTCATATATGAAGATAGAAGGAGAAGCAACTCTGTGCAGTTACATACCATGTTATATACCATACAAAGATAGACATAATACATTTAAAAATGTATTTTTCTCATCTTTTGATTGACGTTTTGTTCAGAGTCATAGTACTCAAAAATTACTATCTTCCAAGAAAAATGACAGTAGTATGAAGACACAATGCCCTTTTCAGTCCCAATAATTACTGTCGATAATCTGAATAGAGTATCATCTGTAATTTGAATCAGCTTGACTTACGTTTCTCATTGCTGATTCTTGGGATGATCCAAGAAAATATTCCCCATTCTTTTGCACCTTGAATTCATTTTCTTTCTGTAATCAGAGAAGTTATTGATTTGATGAGTAAACAGTGGAACACAGTAGTCTATGATGAGCAAGTTGTCACATCTGATTAATATATTCTGACTTCTCCCATTAAGTACAAACACTCTGATTATGCTCTGCCTTGGAGAAAAAGACCAAATATATATTTATTTCTTTAAAGAAAAGAAAAAAATATTTCTGTCCTTCTTTTTGAAGGGATAATAAAACCTGTCTAGCTAGATTCTTATACCTCCCCTGCTTTACATGTATTTGAAAGAAATTAAATCTCTTCATTCTACCAATGTCTAAACTGCATAGGAAAAAAATAATAATAATAAAAAAAAGTACACTTATTGCACTTAGTTTCCTTGTTCAGCTAGAATATATGCAATTTTAATATGTACAAGTGATTATTGAAATGCAAGCTGGATATAAAAAAGCTGAACACATTATTTAAATCCTGTTGTGTGCAATCATCATCATAGAAACCACATGTTAGACTCAGAAATCCTGGAAATCCTGGCTGGAGGGTATCTGTTTGCCCTAACTAACTGAACTAGAGAGAAGCTCATATTTTTGGAGCTTGTTATGACTACTATTTCTATTCTGATATAAGTTGCACAAAAATGTTTGTAAGTTTCTACTCTGATTATCTCATAAAAACAGAAAACTCTTCTTCTATTTGACTAAAAATCAATGAAAACAAAAAAAAGTTCAAGTTTGTTGTTGTTGTTGTTGTACCAGACTAAAGTACTATGGATTGGCCTTACTGGAGTTTTATACATTCAGATTTCTTAAGAAAAGTAAGCTTTCGGAAATGATATGCACCATAAGATATTAATAATAAAACAGGGTGACAAAAATTAAGAATGTTGGGATGGAATATTTTTGCTGTTCTTTAAATTATGCATATTTTTATTTTCCTTAAAAGGTTAATAGAATAGGTATGTTTTTATAAATTCAGAACTCTTTTTGGTCTTCAAAGTCACACTATATGCACTTCTATTCATGCTTCAAAAATTGCAGACATTTTAAGAATTTGTGCCAAACTCTTGTTCATGAGATTAATCAAATTTCTTTGTTATCTTTTTTCCTAATAACGTTACATTTGAATCAGTGATGAGTAAGTAGTAGTATTGCTTTGCAGGGATTGTATGAGAAAGATAGCAATAGATAATCAATTTTTAAAATTACTAATGTAGTCATTTATCTTAGTAATTAGCATAAATGTGTAAACTTTGGAATTAAAGTGATAATTATAACAGATACCGCCAAATGTAAGATCTGTCAGAATAGACCTGAATTACTTAACATTGGCGAAAGGACTCCTTATAGTAAATAATCTTCCTTGTCTCCAAGAGATCAAGGGGCAAAGAGGATGAATTTTGATGTTTGAAATAAACGTCTGTATGGGGGTCTGTGGATTTAATTTAGTGCATCAGAGAACTTCTGGTATATTCGGTTACAGATCATGCCTTTGCTGCTTTTGCCTTTCCATTTGATATCCGGAATGACCAGGCAAATACCCACATGGTTGTAATCTGCAAACTGCATGTACATTTTTTCTTCATTTCACTAGGAAAAATGAAAAACTAATTCATTTATTTATTATTTCAAGTAATTAACTTTGCTAGACAGACCATGAAGAAGAATAAATTAATTATTCTTGGTAATTTGCATCCAAGCATTCATTATATAGGGTCGTACATTGAATTTCATGAAAAGATGTATTATTTACCTTTCTGGTAACTCTTGTTTGAAATATTGTATCCAGAGGAAGTCAGAGAATACATTTAATAAACATGTGCAAGCTTTGATTAAAGCGGCAGGATTATGTAAACACAATAACGCATTTCCCATATTCTCAGGTAAGCATAGAAAAGGTGAATCTGTCAGCATTATCTTTCAGTTTTATTCCCACCTAAATAGTATAATTCCTCAGAAGCAAGAAGGAAATATAGGGATATATATCTGTAGCCTTCTGATTAATGCTATTTAACATCTAGGTAAGACTTACTCTGGAAGCAATTCTGATAGGAATGTTGGCAGTGTGGGAACTTTGCACTTTATCAGTCATGTTTTAATCCCCTAGATCACTGTAGTAGCGGTAGTCATGGTGCAATACACTCTACACTTCTGTTCAACACTTTGCAGAGTAAATAGTTTCAGATGTCCAGTCCGATAAAAGAAGATACGCAATTCTTCAAAATTCTCTATAACCATAAAAGAGAATAATCAATTTAAATTCAAATTCTTTTTTACTCCCTTAAACAGAAAGATGATACAGAAAGAGAACCACTCCAACCCAAACTCCTGTACACTTCATTGTATTTAAGGTTATAGAACTGATCACTTTGTTACATACTATGTAGATGTAATTTACTTCTCATGAAATTGTTTCAGACTTACTTTACAAAGTAGAAAATGAAGCTTCCTGCTAGCAGATATATTCGGAGAGTAGCCTTCGCTTCACAAAGCAGACTTTTCTATTTATGTAAGATTAATTTTCACAGCACACAAAAAATGTAATTGTTAAATTCAACAAAGACTTCTAGAGAAAATGTGTTTTATCCCCAAGCAACTTTAATGTGTCTATTGAACATACATTTGTACAGATGAATTCCCCAACAAAAGAGGAGAATGGAAGAAGAAGGAAAAAACGTACATTTATTTAGAACTATAGAAATTAAACGCAAAGGTAAAACCAAAGAAAACAAAACAGCTTATGTGCATGAATCCTTAGGTTAATGAGAACAAATATGTCTTAGAATTATTCAAATTATGTAGAAAGAATGATTTGGTTCAAATATGAATGAAAAATATCATAAAACGATGGAAAGATTAGATGAACAACTGAAAATGATAATTTATAGGAAAAATACGTTTTATTTTCATAAGTCACTGACATCTGAAAAACAAATGATATTTAATACTCATAGGCTAGAAAGCTAAGAAAAAGATACCTCATAAGCCATGTGAACATGCAGGAGAATAAGAAGACCACTTTATTAAATCCTTCACCATGTGCAATAAAATTTTTATTTTGGAAAATTTTTCATCTCATGCTATTAACATTTACATAGGTTTGGAGACAAAAAAATGTTTTTTAAAATAAATAAGCATGTTGAGAATCAGAAAAGTCTATGCTTTTAAAAGAAAAAAAAAAAAAAAAAAGAAAACCTCCTAATTAAAGAATTAAAGATAAAACTCATGAGATAGTCATAAAAAGAAACTAGGGATGTGGGTCTCTGTTTTAGCAAATTTTATTTATCATTATGAAAATTTTGAGGAACCAGTAAGTAGACTACTGCAGGAGAGAGAGCAAACAGCTGTGTAATGCTTAGCTTCCTCATGGATTAATCCATAAGAGAGAAAAAAGATGGGTGACATCTATATCAGGCATTTTTTGTTTTTGTTTTGTTTTTTTTTTTCCCCCACTTCATCATAATTAAAAGGCCAGTAAAGGATATATATTAATATTAGAATTTTAATATTTGCAGATTACTGAATTTGAAAAAAGAAAGCTTCTGAAAGACTTTGGATGATAAAGGTAAATTTTCCCTAAGTGTCTGGAACTGATGAAATTACAGTTGCCCAAAAGAAAAACAGCATGATGCCAGTAGCTAGAAGACACAAATAGGGTGAATCAGATCATTAAAAATCCACGAATAGGGTCAGTTAGACCATTACAGTTCTGACACTGATCCCAAAATAATGGCAGATCTGATACGAAATTAGATTTTCTGTATCTTCACTATTTCTTCTAATCTAGATTTAATGTAGTTAGGTAGAAATATTGGATTTATTCAAACACTGGAAATTGGAAGTTTAAGTACCAGATTTAGATTAGCAATTTGACATGAAAAATAAGATTATAACTCTTATTATATATAATGAATTATGTGTCATCTAGAAATTGCTGATGTACCATCTGTTTTCAGTAAATGATGCAATGCAGTTTAAAGTTCTTCATATGTCTACAAAGTCTAATTATTTTATTATTGACTCATAAGGAAAATGATCATTGATGAAATCTGTAGATGGCTTTTGTGAAAGTTATAATAAAGAAATAAATTAGAGAGATTAAAAAGCCTTCTTTCCATGGTTAAATAAGCATGGATAAGACTTGTTTTTCTGTGGACTACAGTGATTTCTTGTATCTTAAATGTGAGAATGCAGATAATACAGGTTGGAAAAGGCATACATTGAAAAGTAATCCCAGCAAATATACAAAGTCTTGAATAACAAGTAAAACAAGAAGTGATATCCATCTCCTATACTTAGATACTACTTAAAACCAGCAATATTTACAGGTCTTATTCTGGCTTATACCTATCTTGTGATATTAGGAGGTTAGAAACTTTCATACATGAGTGAGGTGCTACTGTTTTCATTAAATTAACATATATTTATTGATTTACTGCTCAGTACCAGGGCTCTCAGTCAGCACCAAGAACCTTGTTTTTAGCGGTGTGTGAATAGAACACAATCAATAACTAGTGAAGCCTTTGTCTTTGTCAAATCAACCTTTATCAAGAATCTGTTGTATCAGATTTTTGACATAACTCAAATAGATTCTGCTGAAGTAGAAAGCCGTACCTGAGAATTTATGACAAGGTCACAACCCAATAGTGTCAGGGACTTCTCAGGCCTGCCTAAGGGATTGGCAGGACATTGACCTTGAGAGATTTTCTGTGTTTAAACAATTATTGCCTGAGGAGTAAGAGGAAGTAGAGAGGGGCTAAAAAAAAGTGTGGGTTAATGTCACAACTGATGATCTCTGATATATGATTTTTTTTTTTTTTAATGCCAATTTATAGGAAAAAGCAATGAAGTGGTAGGGCAGAAATAGTAAAAGTATGTTGAGAAACAGAAAAGAAGTGCAAATGTTATTTATACTATATTGATTAAAAAAAAAACAATGCTACTATAGTATATCTAACAATAAGGTATAATGCAATGTATTAAAAAGCTGTATACATTTGAAATATTACTGAAAAAAACTACAAATCCTTAAAAAAACCAAATAAATATTGAATAAGTATGTTCCCTTTTACGTGTTTTCCCATTCATCTCCTCATTCTTTTAGTGGAGTGACAGCACAATCACTGCAGCTAATTGAAGCATTTCTAATTGTGATTACAGTGCTATTTCTTTCCTGTAGCCAGGCTTTCCTCCTTATATTCTCCACAGAATGTCTGTTATAATGAATGAGGGATAAAATATGAGTACTATGTTCATGACATTAGAGAACAAAGAATTTTTGCATTGCATCCACAGGAGTTTATTCTGTCACAGGAAAGATATAATGTTCTTTAGAAATGTCTAATGTGATTGTATGAGAAATACTAATTTTTGTTACCTCATATCAGAAAATTGTAACATTTGGAGCTTAATTTACAAAGATTTGGGGTGACTCAACAACTACACGGATGGAAAAACTGGTAAAAAAAATGTAGGAAAGATTGAAAGATTGAAAGACACATGCATTGTAGCTAAGAGATGACGATGGTGATGATAAGAGAAATGCTAGAATATGTAGCAATTTAAAAATAAGGTGAGATTTAAAATATATAGTAGAAAGGAGAACAGTCAAATTGAACAGAGTTAGATGACTACATGTGAAATGATAAGGCATTGTGGAACTAACTCTTTCTAAACTGATAAGAAATTTCTCTTAGAAATTTACTTTAATGGACTTGTACTACTTAAAATTAAGAAATAATTGATCTTTGACAAAAGGATTATCCTTCTCTGTTCACTCAAGTCATTAAGTTCTATGGACCTAAGCAGCTCTGCTGATTTACACTGAGAGCCTAGTCATACTACTTGTATCATGTAGCATAAGAAAAATACAAAGAGAAGTACAATACAGAGCTTGGATGGCATTTTTGTAACACAAAGATTAGTGCAACATCACACAAGAAGACATGAACAGCACTGCCACTATAATATTTCCTCTTCTTTATTCTAAATTGTTTTAGAAAAGATATTTGTTTAGTCTACAAATAGCTATTCCATAAGTACAGTTAATATTTTTGATACCACATACTGAGCCTCTCACTCATAATGCATGTTTTAATCTTTTTTTTTTTAATTTTTATTTTTTTAAATTAGTCTGCCTGTCTAACTCACAAGTCATATTAAGATTTATTCTTGCTTAATGGTTATGTTGTAGGTTACATTAACCTGGATAATTGGAACAGAGAAAAATCATAAATTTCACATACATTTTTGTGGTCTTTGTGTGTGTGTGTGTGATAAACAGATATTGTGTGAAATTTCACCTGAATTTAAATTGTTGTTATATAAAACTTATCTTTAAAATGTTAGTCATTAAATTAATATTTTTAATTAATATTTTTTCTGGTCTTTTTGTTTGTCAATAATTCCTTATTCAAGCACACACCTATTTGTGGAGAATGGCTGCTAGGGGAAAAAAAAACTATTTTTTAACTCCTCGACTGTAATGGCAATTCTTACATGAAAAAAAAAAAAAAAATCCTTTCCCTCTGGCCAGACAGAATTCATATACAGAAAATGGATAGTTTCACTCTGCTTCCTCAAACTAACTAATTAACTAACTAAATAAAATAATATAAAATAAAATAAAATAAAAAATCATTTTCACATCTGAACTGCCCCTCTGAAGCTAGCAGCAACACCTTTTCAATACTTTAAATGGCTCTGCAAGTAATGCCTACTATTTCTTTCAACAAAAAATACGATATCTACAAAGTACAGATTAGCGTTATTTGATAGAGCAAATTCTCAGCTACAAAACAGTTTTTCAACATAGCTTCCCCCACTAGCTATGCATTTTTTGCCAGCAATCAGCAAAAGCCTGCATGCCTCACTCGTAAAAGTCTGTACCAGTGGAAGTGACCTACCATTGTTGTCTTTTCTGTTGAAATGTATCACCCACTACCTCACTTAGCAAACATCCATTACTTGATCTTTATAAATGTTCAGCAAGCATCGATGAATGTCAGTGGGTACAATTTTTTTACATATGGAGGAATTCAATTACACACCTTTGCTTCATATGCACTTCCATGTCAGGCACCACTTTGTCAGACTGCCCTCCTGCTGCCATTTGTCACACATCAACAAATTGTAATGGAATACTGGTGGGAAGGTTCGGTCTTTATTGTGATACTACCAACATATATCCTTGACATTGTGAGCAAATAGAATAAAATAGGAGGCATTGCTTTTGGAGTAGCTCTCATTTGTTTTCAATCATAACTTTTTCTCTTGAATTCACTATACAGCAACAGAGTACACAGGCACCAATGTTTAGCACTATCCTTCTTTGGAGATACAGTCCATCCTCAATCTCTTCCAATAAGTAACTAGAAATGCAGCATCCAGAACCACAGTGATATTCTGCATCCATTATATAGTGGCTCCCAGTAACCAGCTGTACTTGTAAAACATAAGAGGTGAGACAATATCAAACTTCTGTAAGTTCCACATAAAACTATTTCTGAACAGAAATTCAGAGCTACAACAGCAGCTGTTGCAGACCTCTTTTAAATTGCGTTAAACTATGTGTACTATGTGTGCAGTAGAGGAATAGAAAATTAAATTTTGTTTAGTCTTTGATCTAAGGCAATAATTGAGGTAAGTCATTATAGGTGGAATAATAGAGGTTAGTATTAGAGAAAATTTTAGTCAATGTTGCTCAAAATATTGAGGTTAGACTTACAGATACCCTTTAGGCATTATCACTCAAAACACTGCAACATAGGACAACTTAGCCTCTGTTTTTAGGAATGAATATCAATGGGCATTAAAAATGGGGTATGTCAGAAAAGCTTTGGAAGCATCATGTTATCACGCCAGGGATGGCTGGGCAACCAGACACTGAAATTTCACTTGACTGGGGTATCTGTGTCAACTTCAAGCCCTGTAATAGAATGTTGCAGTCTGACAATCTCAAAAACATTTTTTCCACTCAATGGCCCTAATGATTAAAACACTTAGGGAGCTGGAGACTTTACGTAAGTTTTTCCCAACCCTCAGGGCATTGCATCTTTCTGTTTCCACTTTCCAGAGTCTGCTCTCATTAACAGATGATAAACAAGGCCAGTTTGAAGAAATGAAAGGGGAGTAGAAACATACATTCATTATTCCTCTTGTTGAAAGTTAATTGCCCTGCAAAGAATGCAAGACTGACAGCATTAGAGAGAATAAACAAGAGGGAGTCTGACTCTCCAGGCCAATCGGGAAAGTGTCTGAGCTACCCCAGTACTGAGCAAGGCTAAGGACCCTCTGCAAGATGTAGTAAACTATCCAAGAAGGAAAACAAAAACTGGCTGAGATTGGATCATAATCAGTAATAGTTTTATGAACTATGCCTTAAGTTATATCAACATGTAAGAGAGAGCTATCTATCTTATAGAGGAAAATATACCATCTCACCGCAAGAAATTACTGTGGAAGAAACTGAACTTATGAGGATATTATCTGCTTCTAATCAGACAATACTCTTCTTTTGTTTGGAGAAAATGGGACTGACATCATTTCAGCCTGTCACTTTGGTTGCAACCCTGTCGTACACTTGCTGCAAATCTATTGACCAATATCAGCTCTCACAAAGACTGGAAATTATTCTTCAGAAGAATTTGACTAAAGAGTTATTTTCCAGAATTGATTACTTGTATTACCTCAATGGAGAAGAGTTCAAAATAGTTTCACCCAAGATCACCCAATAATGACACACTGGAAAAAGAAAATAGATATCCTGAATGAAATTGACCTAATGACAAAATGATTAGAGACTGCTGAGTAAAATCAAGCTTAACTAATAGTAAATAATAATAATAATAATAATAATAATAATAATAATAATAATAATAATAATAATAATAATAATAATAATAAAAAAATAAAAATATATTAAAAAAATAGAATAGCTTTAGATAGATAATTAAATTGTCACCAGAAAAAGTGTGGAGAGACATACAGTGACGATGAAAACACCTATAGCTAAAGAAAAGGACAGCAAAAGAAACTGCATGTGTTAAGACTGGAGATTAAATTTTCAGAAAAATTCAGTTTCACCTATTATATTCTTGAACAGCGGTTAAACATGTCACTTTAGGGTTTTATATGATGTACTCACAATATTTTTTCAGAGCAAAATCCTCTACCACTAAGCACCAGCTTTGCAAACTCACCATGGGGTCTATGTATTAAAGTTGACACTTTCAGACTTACTATCTTTATTCCAAAACCTTAGATTTGGGATAAAAATTTAGCTGAGAGTTTTGTTTATGTGTAACCCAGATTTGTCCATTATGTTTAGCCCCAGGTACATAATATTGTTTTTTAAAAAACAATAGGATGTCATGATAAAAATGTATGCAGAAAGGTGTATGCTGACCCAGGTTAGCTGAGGGTTGTTTTGTTTTTTTTCTTTTTCTTTCTCATTCATTCTTCTGGTGTTGTTTGTTTGTTTGTTTGTTTGTTTGTTTGTTTGTTTTTTCCCTCACTTTATTTTTTCTCCA
This sequence comes from Perdix hodgsoniae, assembly GCA_035772895.1. NCBI lineage: Eukaryota > Metazoa > Chordata > Aves > Galliformes > Phasianidae > Perdix > Perdix hodgsoniae. The sequence goes on from JAPSGF010000127.1 coordinate 345,566, forward strand.
GAGTATGTCATAGAATCATAGAATCATATAATCATAGAATGGTCTGGGTTGAAAAGGACCACAATGATCATCTAGTTTCAACACCCCTGCCATAGGCAGATTTGTCAACCACTTGATCAGGCTGCCCCAATCCACATTCAGCCTTGCCTTGAATACCGCCAGGGGTGGGACTTCCATAGCCTCTCTGGGCAACTTGTTCCAGTGTGTCACCACCATCTGTGTGAAAGGAAGTTTTTCTTTTCTTTTCTTTTCTTTTCTTTTCTTTTCTTTTCTTTTCTTTTCTTTTCTTTTCTTTTCTTTTCTTTTCTTTTCTTTTCTTTTCTTTTCTTTTCTTTTCTTTTCTTTTCTTC
>JAPSGF010000127.1:346015-359251 GCA_035772895.1 Perdix hodgsoniae
CTTCTTTTCTCTTCTTTTCTCTTCTTTTCTCTTCTTTTCTCTTCTCTCCTCTTCTCTCCTCTCCTCTCCTCTCCTCTCCTCTCCTCTCCTCTCCTCTCCTCTCCTCTTTTTCTTGCCTCAGTCTTCTAATATCTAATGTAACATCTAACTCAATATCTAACCTAATATCTAATCTAAATCTTCCCTGTCTCAGTTTAAAGCCACTCCCTTTGTTCTATCACTATATACCCTTGTAACCATCCCACATCCTGTTTATACGCACCCTTCAAGTACTGGAAGGCCACAATAAGGTCTCCCCAGAGCCTTTTCTTCTCCAAGATAAACAAACCCAGTTCCCTCAGTCTTTCATTATAGGAGTGCTCCAGCCCTCTCATCATCTTAGTGGCCGTCCTCTGGACCCATTCCAAGAGATCTCTGTCTTTCTTTTACAGGGGTCCCCTGGACACAGTACTCCAGATGGGACCTGACAAGAACTGGGTACGGGGGAACAGTTATCACCTTCTCCCTGCTGGCCACCCCTTTTTAAATGCAGCCCAGGATTTAGTTGGCTTTCTGAGTTGCAAGCACAAACTGCTGGCTCATGTCCAGCTTCTCATCCACCAGGACCTCCAAGTCCTTCTCCACAGAGCTGCTCTCCATGAGATTTTCCCCTAGTCTGTGTAAACACCTGGGATTGCCCTGACCCAAGTGCATTATCTTGCATTTGGCCTTGTTGAACCTCATAGACTCTCATGGGCCCAGTTCTCCAGACTGTTTAGGTCCATCTGGATGACTTCCCTTCCTTCCAATGTATTGACTGCACTGCTCAGCTTGGTGTTGTTCACAAACAAGAGTTCACTGGAATCCATAGTCTGTCACTGATGAAGATGTTGAAGAGCAAAGGTCCCAAGATTAGCCCTTGGGGGACATTGCTTGCGTCTGGCCTCCACTCTGACATATAACCATTGATTGGAACCCTTTGGCTGTGACCAGCCAACCAGTTCCTAATCCATTGAGCTGTCCATCTCTCAAATACATACCTCTGCAATTTAGCGAGAAGGATGTACTGAAGGACCATGTTTAAGGCTTTTCAGAAGTCCAGGTAGATGGCATCTGTTGACCTTCCCCCATCCACTGATGCTGTCATCCCATCATAGAAGGCCACCAGATTGATCAGGCATTATCTGCCCTTGGTGAAGCCATGCTGGCTGTCTCGAATCACCTCTTTATCTTGTATGTGCTTTAACATAGCTTCCAGGAGAATCTTGATCTTTCCAGGCATAGAGGTGAGGCTCACTGGCCTGTAATTCCCCTGGTCTTCCTTTCTCCCTTGCTTAAAAATAGGATTAATCTTTCCCTTTTTCCAGTCACCAGGGATTTCATCCAACAGCCATGATTTTTCAAATATGATGGAGAGAGGCTCAGCAATCACATAAGCCATCTCTCTCAGAATGTTGAGATGCATATCATCTGGCTACCCAATGGACTTATGTACATTCAGTTTCACAAGGAAGTCTTGGACTTGTTCTATTGTTACAGTGGGATGGAATCCACTCCTCTCATCCTCACCTTGACATTCAAGATCCTGGGAGACATGGAAAGCCTGTCTACCAGTGAAGACTGAGGCAAGGCACTAATTGAGCACCTCAGCTTTTTCCATGTCTGAGGAAGACAGTTCTCCATCCTCATTTAACAGAGAAGGAACATTCTCTTTGATCCATCTCCTCCTGCCTATGTACCTGTAGAACCCTTCCTTGTTATTTTTCACATCCTTTGCCAAGTTCACCTCTATAACATATACTTTGTCACCTGTAGTTTTGCTACACCCTGACACCTTAAAAGGCAAATAGACATTTTATCTAAATTCTGTTGTGGATTAGGATTAAGGATTTTGTGTCCTTACAACTATAAAATATTACGTAACATTAGAAAAGCTACTTAATATAAGGAATTCTTAGTACAGTGAGTTTATTACAGTGGAAAATTTACTCATTTTGCAAAATGGATGCAAAACTTCAATCAGTGCATAACACTTTCACCAAACTGAGAAGTGCCTTCTAGCCTCATATGTCCTGTGGATTGTCTGATGTCTCTGAAGAGGCATTCCTTTATCTGCTTCAGATCATGAATGAGCAAATGACATACTGGAGTTCTGGTTCCTCCACCTTAGGCTATATACTGTCTAGTGCTAGACGTGCAGTAAACAAAAAAATGCTTGAGAAGATAGAGAACAAACTCTATACCTTGCTTCAGAAGGATGAAGGCTTTGACAGTGAGATGTTAGAGTTTGGTTATGTAATTTGTCTCTGGAAATGTATGTTCTAAGCCATAATTCAAGAGGAAATTGTGACCTACTTCTTCACCTGGACAATCACAAGTCTACTGGTATGGATGGGATCTACCCACAGTTACTGAGAAAGATAGCAAATATGCTTGCCAAACCACTGTCCATCATTTATTAGCAGTCATGCTCAACTGGACAAGTCTCAGGTGTCTGGAAACCTTCCAGTGTGATGTTCATCTACAAGAAAGGGAGGGAATTACAGGCTTTAGGCAGAGTGGCTGGAAAGACATACAGAGAAAAAGGATCTGAGGTTTGGTTGACATCTGGCTGAACACGAGCCAGCAGTGTGCCCAGATAGCCGAGAAGGCCAGTATCATCTAAGGTTTTGTCAGAAATGATGTAGCCAGTAGGAGCAGAGAATTTATTGTCCCTCTGTACTTGATATTAATTGCACGGCAGCTTGAGTATTGTGTTCAGTTTTGGGTCTCTCACTATGTGAAAGACTCTGAAGGCCTGGAGCATGTCCAGAGAAGGACAACATAGGTGGTGAAAGGTCTGAAGCACAAGTCTTATAAGGAGCAGATGAGGGAACTGCAAATATTTATTTTGGAGAAAAGGGGGCTCAGGCGAAACCTTCTTACTCTCTACAACTACTGAAAGGAGGTTGTAGTGAGGGAGGAATCCGTCTCTTTTTCCAGATAGCTACTGACTGGATAAGTGGTAATGGCCTCAAGTTGTGCCAGGGGAAATTCAGATTGGATATTAGGAAAAAAAACTCTTCTCCAAAAGAACAGCCAAACATTGGAACAGACACCTGCCCAGGGAAGTGTTGGAGTCAAAGTGATTCCCTCTTGTTTATTCTCTCTAATGCTGTGAGTCTTGCATTCTTTGCAGGGCAATTAACTTTCACCTCCAGGGAGGTGCTGGAGTCAGTCAGTATACTACAGTCAAAACAAAGCTATATTCCACTTTTGATTATTTATTTATTTATTTATTTTAATGTTGTTCTTTAACAGTTTGGCGCATGTAAGTCACCGTACAGACGTTCCACATTCCAAATTTCCACATTTTCATAACTGATTTATTGAAGCAATTGTCATTGTAAAATACTATGAGTGCTGAAAGTGTTTCTTTCATTAATCACTGTAAGTGGTTCTGACATTTTTTAAGGGCCAATTTTACGTGGAAATTATCCAAACCCCTTGGGTATAATGATTTGTTATTAAAGCCTCTCAACAAAGAGTGGTGATACTCCATCAGTTTGTTTGAAGGAGAATTATATAGCTTTTGATGGTGAAATGTAACCTAAAATAAATTTAAAAGTAATATATTTATTGAATTTATATATTTTAGCTGTATTAGTTAGTAGTAAATAAAATTACACTTTTTTTTTTTTCATGGTACAAATGAAAAAATATTCAACCTTTAACTTTTAATATTTATTTTAACAAGTGGTTAACACAGAATGGATTTTTATAAGACTGAGATATTTCATACCCTTGGAAAGGAAAATAGGAAAAGGAAATAGGAAATAGGAAAATAATTTTTTTCACACACCTCCTTACCATCACAGTTTTATCTTGAAAATTTCAAAGACTCATGGATAAGGATTTTTTAATGTAGCTTAATATCACTCACTTAAAACAAATATATGCATTACAATGTTATTAATTTTTAAGATTTTTTATTCCTTGAAATAAATGGCTCCATTGCATGAAGGGAATTTCTAGGCAGGAGGTGGACTGACTTTTTATATGGCTAACAGTGAGGGCAATGGAGAATGGCTTTAAACTAAAAGTGGAAATTTGTGTTAAATGATAAGAAGAAATCCTTTACTCAGAAGTCAGTGAACAGAAACATGTTGTCCAGAGAAGCTGTGGATTTCCCATCCCTGGAAGTGTTCAAAACCAGGTTGGATGGAGTCCTCAGAAGCTGATCTAGCTGGTGCCAACTGTGTCTATGACACATGCATTGTAACTAGATCTTCTGATAATTCAAGGAGGAGCACGTCACTGATCACAATGGGCTGTCACAGAATGTTTCTAGAAGTTGGAAATGCTCAGATTTTCCTAACAGAATCATTTTATTGAGTTCTCTATTTTTCATGAAGATTTTTACTTCTGTTTTGTCTTTAAGTGAAGAATGTTCAAAAATTTCAGTCACTGTTTGTGTTAAGTCCACGCTGTGCATCTTCAAAGGACATGTGTAGAAATTTAGTGTCCAGTATCTATTCTTATTCAGAATGTCACTTGTCTTTCAGTAAACACGTAATTTCTTAAGCATTTATCTAATTATTTTATTATAGTATAAAGCAGAACACATTTCAACGCAAGTGTAAGATATAGATTTCACATTTTTTCAAATTTTCACTAAACCAGGTTGCTCAAAGTTCAGGCTGGATGGGGCTTTGAGCAACCTGGTCTAGTGGGAGGTGTCCCACTATAGCAGGGGAATATGGAATTACATGATCTTAAAGGTCCCTTCCAACCCAGAAGAGTTAACATTTTCCTCAGGTTTTATTTAAAGTTGCTATTTCTATTTTTTGCATTAAATAGCTCCAGAGATACATCTGGAAAACAACATTATTTGAAAGTAGCAATCAAATTTAAATTTCAAGAATGGTCTTTTGACAAAATCTTTATTTTCTTACTCAGATATTCAGATTTATTTATTTATTTATTTGTTTGTTTGTAACTACAGAGGTGTTCCTTCTAACTTACACCATCTCGATAGTGCAATGTTTTACAAACCCTGAGAAAACTTCTTTCAAAATGCAGTTGCTCTAAAGTAGCTGTTTACTAAGTGGTATTAATAGCAGATATTTTGATGCCACTGGTTAAAAAATAACAATTAGATCACTCTCAGTATGGTTTGTGTCATTTAACGAATCAACATTACGGTTTACTTCTGAATCAGTAAGTCAGTAAGTAGCAGGAAGAATTTTAAGGCATGATTTATTTTAATTATTTTAGCTAATTTACATAAGGAAGGCATAGCACCTTGAATATATTTTTTGCCCAAACAGTGACAAGTACAAATTTTGCTAGCCACCTCCATTTTATCTTGTACTTTTTCTCTAATGATTTTGAGACTAAAAGTCTAACTCACAAAAGAAAAACAAATGGGATCAGAGCCTATGCATAACTGTCCAAAGCAGTTTTCAATACAAGTATAGCATTGATATTGTGATTTACTGGTTATGATCTCTATGCTCTACAGAAAATAGGAAGGTTTTTCTGTGCCATGTTTGTGTCATGAAGTACTGTTTCATACACTCTGTTTCTGATACTTTGCCATCTTTCATAACACTTACTGGAGAATGCTACATTCACAAGCAGTTTTTCTTCTTGTGGATGGGAAAAAAAGTTATAATATCTACATAATGTCCTGGCATGGAGTCACGATATGCCTGAAACATGCATCTTGATCTAGGAACTCAGAATAGTTTATATATGCATGCAGTCTGTTAAAATCAGAAATAGTTTTCAAAGCAAAATATTCTGATTTGGTATTATTTGAGACATTTGTTTACACAAAATTAAGTGTAATTAAGATTTTCTTTAATCTTCAGTGTTCAGTGTTTTTATGTTTCATAAAACAAGTAAATATATATATATATATATTCTGTATTTATTTTCTTTAGAATTTATACATGATCTCTCCCCTAAATAACTTTGCAGCATATTTTTGCAACAAGAATATCATTAAATTTAAAATAATGAGAAAGAGAAAGAGAGAAGGAGGGAGAAAGAGGGAGATGAACATATTATTTATAGACCTGCTTCAAACATTATCTGGCTGCTACACAGTAGCTGGCAAATGAAAATCCACATACTTTTTTGCCAAAATATATATGCCATATGTTTGTCAAAGACAAACCATCTGCAATAGATGTCCTTTGGGTAGGTAATATTTTGTTTACCGGATGACCATTTTTACTGAATTCAGAATAAAGTTTATAGAAAGCAAATGATACGTTAAATTGAAGAGAGAACATCTTTCCACACGTCTCACCGGAAGCAGGGAACAAAATCATGAAAACAAAACACACACACACACAAAAAATAAAATACAATATAAATTCTCATAACATTTATTTCTGGTAAAGCTAGTAAGCATTTTGGTAGCAATCATTCACTTGTCTTCTCTGGTGGAAAAATGTTCTCAGTGCCTTCACAGCAATTACGAAGTAGCTATATATTACTGGACTAGGTTTTCTGTGGAGATACATTTAAAAGAGAATCTGAATGGTGAGTAGTTTTTGTTTAGTTATTCCTAGCTGATTCTTGAATTATTCCTACTTGACTCCTGAAACAAGTCATTCTAGGTGATTTAAAATCTCATTCTAGGAAAGAAAAAAGTTTTCTTTCAACTTTTCGTTCCTTCTGCATTTGTTTCTCCCTGCCTGTTCATTCTTAGCCTTCTTATAGTTGTCTCTTGGTATTTTTAAGGCCATTTGCTTTAATAACTTGGCTTGCCAAAATGGAGACACTGGATTGTAAAAAAAGGTTTATACTAGTGGTCTGAGTTGATGAAGTGTAAGATAAGAAAAGCATAAGATAGGAAGAGATTTAGAGGGTTAGGTTTGATGAAGATACTGATAAAACCAAAACATTTAGGTTCAGTTTCAGGCTGAAGTTCCTTTATTAAGAAGACACGCAAGGTTATTTTGTGAGACAATTAATTAACTATTCTGAAAAGAAAAATATCAATCAATGTAAATAAAAATGTTCCTTTAAAAGTAATCAGTTCAGTTCATGCATTACCTCTATACATATAAAATCTTCCACACATAATGTACATTAATACATTAATAAAGGTTCTTCCAATTTTCTATCTGTCCACCTTTTATAATGTTTGAGAAAATTACAATGATTTCAAGATATTCTTCATTGTTTTATAATGTTGTAGTTCTTGAGCAACATTTTGATTAAGTGTATTATAGATGAAAAGCCTGAAAAATGTTAAGCAACACCAGAACAAGGAATGAGTTGGTATACAGCAGAGAAGCAGTCTTGCTTAAGTCATGCAAGTTAGAAAATGCATCCAAGCTAATTAGCTATATATGTAAGCATGTTGTCCCCAATTACATGGAACTGTTGAGACAAAACAAAAAACAAGCAAAGAAGCAAACAAACAAAAACAGACAAAAGTTTAAAGCTTCATTCACCCTTTCTTAAAACTTGATAATGCAGATATTAATAAATGTGTGATATTAATGTGTGTAAGCACTCAGCTATATTTACAAATTAAGAAGGAAACCAATATTCCATGATTCTCAAATATGTTTTATCTTACTAGCTTTGACAGGTAGTTAGCAGATCAGTTAAGGTTACTTAACACTTAGGTTTTAATGGTCTAATTTTTGTAATTAAACAGCCAAGAGATGTCAGTAATCAAAAAATATTTGCTGCAATTTTCTGTAGGTGACTTGGAGAAAGACAATCATTAAAAAATAACATAGACTAAAAAATGAAAACTTTTTCACTTGTCTATTTTGTATTGTTTATGAATATTTATTTTTTGTTTTTCTTTGCAAATAATATTTCTTAAATAATTATAGTTTCAACATTTTCACAAAAATCTACATGATCTTGGTATTTCGTTTAACTTCCAAATATGCATTAAAATAATGTTGCATTATACCATTTTTATTTTATTTTATTAAGGTAAATACTGTTTCCTAAGTAACATTGATGATTCAGTGCTCATGTTCTAATAGTTAATAAAACTGTGTTTTAAATCTTTTCCACACTGATGGCAAATCATGTATATGGATTAAAATGCACATATTTTTGAACTTGAAATTGGGTTCACTAAGATATTAGATGTTAATTTGCTAGTTAAAAAAAAAAAATCATTGCAATAATTACTTTTCATTCTTTAAGATATCTCTGTTTTATGATCAGTCTGGATATCTATTTAAAAGTTTTAATGTGAATATAATTAAATTTCACATCACTAATAATAACACTTGTTCATTGTAGTGTCAGACGAGGTTGAAAGATTAAAGATTTATATAGTGAGAGTAGATGTAGAACAGTTGTTTACATTTATTACTGAAGCATGTAATTGCTCCATTTTCCATTCTGTTTTGTAAGCATCCATACTCTTTTACTGTTTTTGATGCTTAATTTCTCTTTTCCAACAGATTGAGAATTTAGGAAAAAAAAAAAAAAAAAAAAAAAAAGGAAACATTAGCACATTTATTTTTATATTAATCAATTTATTTTCAAATCTGAATGAAGTCAAATCCAGCTGGTAGCCTGCCATGAGTGGTGTTCTCGGAGCCCCATCCTATTTAATATATTTATTTCTGATCTGGATGATGGAATTTGAGTGTATCCTCGGTAAGTTTGCAGATGACACTAAGCTGAGAGGAAGGATCTGCCTGAGGAAGTCTCTACAGAGGGATCTGGATAGAATGGACTGATGGACTCAAACTAACTAACTGTATGAGCTTCAGGACCAAGTGCCAAGTCCTGCACTTTGGTCACAACAACACAATGCAGTGATACAGGCCATGGGCAGAGCAGCTGGACAGTTGAGTACTGGAAAAGAATCTAGGGTGTTAGCCAATAGAAATTTGAATATGAAACATTAGTGTGCTCAAGTGGCTAAAAGGCCAGTAGTATCCTGGTTTGTATACTTCTGGCTAGTAAACAGCCCAATCAGATGGACCATGGAAGTGATCACTGCTCTGTACTCAGCGCTGATAGAGCCACACTCAAGCCCTGTGTTTGATTTTGGGTCTCACTACAAGGAAGACATTGAGGTCCATTCAAAGAATGATAACAAGCTGGAGAGGGGACTGGAACACAAGTCTTATGAGGAGTGACTGAGAGAACTGGGACTGTTTAGATCTCTGGATAAGAGAAGGAGCAGAGGAGACCTTCTTGCTTTCTACAGCTACCTGAAAAAAGGATATAGTGAGGTGGGGGTCTGTCTCTTCTTCCAGATAGCTAGTGATCGGATCATAGGTAATAGCTTCCAGTTGTTCCAGAAGAGGTTCAGGTTGGATATTTGTTCTCAGGAAAAAATTGTTCACAGGAAGAGTGGTTGAACATTGGAACAGGCTGCCCAGAGAGGTGCTGGAGTCACTGTCCCTGAAGGTATTGAAGAAATGTACAGATGTGGCACTGGGGAACAGGGTTTAGTGGGCCTGGTTGTGGTGCATTGACAGTTGGACTAGATGACCTTAGTGGTTAATTCCAACCTTAATAATTCTATAATTCTATTTTTATGTGATTCCAATTTTCAGCGCTTAAATCAAAATCAATTTTTGCAGTAAACACCATTGTATTCTTTAATAAAAATTGAACTGTGGTGTACTTTGATGATAGAATTTACTACGTATTTTTACGTATTTTAGTTTCATAAACTTTATCACTTTTGGAAATATTTCTTGTGCTGATTTTTTATTTTGGCTCTGATTTTAAATATCAGACTTGTAACTAGTACTGAAGATCTGAATTAGTTGGTAAAAGTAGACAATAATATGATTTGCATCATAATAACATTTTTCTTGTCTGCTATTGAACCTCTCTAACAAGAAATGTCTGAAAATTTTGTAACTGCCCTCTGAAAATCTAGGTTGTGTCAAGAAGTGTTATGCTTAAAAGGAATCATACGCAATCTGTTTAATACTTTTAGATTATAATTTACACATGGGCGTATGTTCTGCTTTCCATTATCCATTATCTTTGGGACATCAAAGAATAACAAAATCTGGAAATTAGTAATGGTATACATTTTGTAAATTGTATAATGACAGATAATCCAAGTGATGATATTGTGTCATTGGAAGCAAACTGTGCGGTCATAACAGAAATGACAGCCGTTCAAGAATATTTGACCTATGAAATCTAGAGGGTATACATTCTTTCATTATTTTTACTAACTGCTACTGTATCTGTACCATTATGTTATTTACTAGAAAATGAGTGAGGAAAAAAAACAGTTGAAGAAAATTCTCATGAAATCCTTATATAGTGTTGATAGGTTTCTCTCTTCAGTTTTGTTTACAGAGGAGAGAAGGAGAAAAAAAAATCAATAAAAATACTAAACAAACAAATAAATAAACTTTTGAGCCATTACAGAGAATTAAATCTTACAAAACAATATCACTCTTTAAATAAAGATTTATATATATACAACTATTGTTGGGCACGATGCTGGGCTTAGATTTTCAGGAAAAGAGCCAGAACTTGAATTTTCAGTGGCCTCTGGGCAGTTTTCATGAATTAACTTTATTTCGAAAGATAAAGAGCTTACAAGAACAGATGCACACCATTCTGTTTAGCTAGCTTCAGTGCTCACAAACGTGTGTTGGTGTATTTAGTTCACTAATACAGACATAATCAAATACTTTCCAAGACAGTTTTTCAGTACACAAACAGTACTGTTTTGGATAAAACAAAGGCCCATGTGAAATAGAGTATATATTAAACACTAAATTATGCATTGTTCATCATGACTCAAATTTTGACAGAAATTTCTTGTGGGAAAAATACGACAGTTAAACAGTAAGACAGCACAAAGTATGTGTAAAATGGTGTAACAAGTCAATAAGCAGTTTAATTCTTTGTGCTTCCATGATCTATTTTCTTTTTGCATTGACAACTATATTTTTATAAAGGAAAGAGAAAATACAGCAACGTGGACAGAAAAGCAATGAAAGGCTATCAAATCTGAAAAATAGTTTGAAAATTTTACATGCTAGAGCAATGTGCCTCCATCACAAAGAGGGGCAATGATTGCTTGGATAGCATTAGGAAGAACATTACCAGAATGTCAAAGGAAGTGATCTGCTGAGACCACGTAAGTATATCTTCTCTGAAAAGATATGTATTAAAAACCAGTAACAAATTACAGATTGGTTCATAGTGGGTGGAGGAGATGCTTAAACCAATGAACTGCAATTAAAAATAGAGAATAAGTGTAATGACTTAATTTCACTGCTTGGAAAACAGAGATAAGCAAATGTTAATGGACATGGAGTCAATGAGAATATCAGAAGGCATGGGGAAAATAGTAGGGCTGGAAGAAAACTGAAAGATATGCATATAAATATATTTATATGTATGTCAGACAACCTGATAGCAGTTGAATATCTCCAAATTCACATTTTCTTTTACTTTTTTTTTTTTCCCCAAACTATTTTCCAGGTAATCAGAATTATATTAAATTTAATTTTATTAATCTTATTTTAAAATAAGATTCTGTAACCTTCCTAAATTTTTGAATACTGTTTTCACAGTACATCGAGACAATCCAAGAGTACAAATGATTTTACCTTTTCTTCTTAATATTACTTCACTGTTATTGAAACATAAGATAGTGTTGCATAGTTTACAAATATGCAGAAGCTATGTCACTCCCCCAAAAAACATTTAAAAGACTTACAGGTGAAAATACAAGGTAGCATTAATTAAGAAATTTTAAAGATATTGTGTAAAGAAGTAAAAGCTTGGCATAATTTCAGAGTGGGATTTTTTATCACAGGAGTATAATACAAAACTTCCGGAAGGAATATAGGGAAAAGGGAAAAGGGGAAAGAGGAGAAAGGGAAGAAGGGAGAGGAAGAAGGCAAGAAGGCAGGCAGGGAGGAAGGAAGGAAGGAAGAAAGAGAGGGAGGGGGAAGAGACCTATATTCATGATGCAATTTTGATTATTCCATAAATTATTTTTGAATATTTAAATAATAATAATAATAAAATCTTTAGTCACTATACAAGTATGTTTGAAAACTATTATATATGTAGATTTTATTTAGAGTCCTACTATTGACTAGTTCTGTTGAAATGGACAGCATATTTTCTTGCTGCAAAATTTAAATGCACATCTTCCCATTACCCAGAGCATACCATAGCATTCAAAACAGAACTATTTACAGACGATTGAATAACTGATACAATAAAATTTACTTTAATCTGTGTGTCAAAACACAGACATGTTCCATGTGAAACTGAATCTTTTTAGAGATAAAATTAGTCTCCTTAAGTCTGACTTTGAAAAAAAATTATATAGGTGATATTGCAAACATTATTCAAGTTTGTGAAAAATGTAAATTTAAATTTTAAAAATAGATGGAATTTCTAAATAAGAACAGAACATATATGTATGCTTTATAAATTAAATGCATTTTGTGAAATAAATGACTCTTTAGTGTCAGTACTTAAATTTAAGGTATTTTCTGCTTACACTATACACACTATACATCACTGCCACTAAAAAGACAGGAAATTTCAAATATTCCAAGTGCAGATAGTAAGGTAAGGGTAAAAGAAAAAAATAAAGAAAACAGGATACACATGTTGGTATTATGGTGATAATGAGTTTTGAACAAGTATATTTTAATCTAACTGAAATAGAAAAACTGTAAAATAATACAATCACAATTTTATTATTATTATTATTATTTATTTATTTATTATTTTTTAAAATACAGCTTCCTGGGAATCTGAGATTAATAACTGGATATAAAATTCAAAATCTGTCTTAAGTTTGCTTATTTGTTTGCATGTTTGTTTTTAAAGTTAGGACACATCATTTTAATTCAATTTATTTGTAAATTAAATATATGCATTACCCATGTTTTAAAAAAAGATTCCTTCACTTCATATGGTATCAAATCTGTGCAGTAAATCAGGTTCAGTGAAGAGCACTGTCTCCACAGTAATCAAGTAGTTATCTGTTTTGAAGATTTATGTCATATTATTTCCTTATTTCTTACATATGTTAGTAATTTCAAACAAAATACATATGTTGAAATGCTACCTAAGCATACTAGCGTAATATTAGAAACATTTTTGTATTGAATTTAACATGCACATGTTATTTTTTAACCTGTTTTTCCCATATTTTATCAGATTCCCTTCTTTTCTGATGTGTCTGATTCACGGAAAATAATTTAGTTTCCCAAATATAATAATAATAATAATAATAATAATAATAATAATAATAATAATAAT
>JAPSGF010000127.1:359261-409633 GCA_035772895.1 Perdix hodgsoniae
TAATAATAATAATAATAATAATAATAATAATAATAATAATAATAATATTTTCAGAAGTCTTATTTGCTCCAGTAGATGTCATGCTTCTGTGTAGCATAAAATCGTGATTCCACTTGCTACCCACTGGCTGTTTATTCAAACCCAGAGGGACATCATTCGGAGCACAGAACACTCAAGCGGACAATATTGGATCAATTTCTGTTTAATGCCTTCTGTAATAATCTGGATGATGAGGCAGAATCAGCTAGTTTGCAAATGACAAAAAAAACTGAGGAGTGACTGTTATGCCTGAGGGTCATGCTGCCATCCTGGCAAACTTTGAAAGGCCAAAGAAATGGGCTGACATGAACCTCATGGGGACTGCCCAGAGAGAAAGAAGCTCTTCAGCAAAGACCTGGAGGTACTGGTGGACACAATGTCCACAAAGAAGGTTAACAGTATCCTGGGCTGCATTAGGCAAATTACTGCCAGCAGGTCGAGGTAAGTGATCATCTCTCTCTACTCAGCACTGATGATGCTACACCTGGAGTAGTGTGTCCACTTCTGAGCTCCCTATCACAAGTGAGACATGGATATACTAGAGAAAGTTCAGTATAGGGCAAAAAAATATGATTAAGGAATTGGAACATCTCATCTATGGAAAAAAAAAAAAAAAAAAAAAAAAGAGAACTAGAGAACTAGGACACTTCTGCTTGGAGAATTCTCCAGGTATATCTTAACAATGTTTCTGAAGATAGGATCTAAAGAGGATGAAATCAGAATCTTTTCAGTGATGTCCAGTGTCACGACAAACTGCAGTGGGAGCAAACCTGAACACAGTAGGTCCCTGCTAAACATCAGGAAGTACTTTTGTGCTGTGTGGGTGATGGAGCACGGGTACAGATAACCCAGAACGGTTGTGGAGTCTCCTTCCTTGGAGATCTTCAAAAGCCATCTGGACACACTCCTGGGCAATCTGTTCCAGATATTCCTGCTTGAGTAGGGAGATTGGATCAGATAATACTTTCAGTCAAACCATCCTGTTATTCTGTACTATGCACACTGTTCACAATTTCTGTCCTTACATCCACTTACTTTGAAGATCATTAGGAGGCATCCACACCACCTTTTCCTCCTTATGAATCCTAAAAATGATTGAGTAAACATTTTATTTTTCTTTATTTACTTTTGAAAATCTTCAGATTGTACCTTATTTTGAAGCAATGAGGTTATTTGAGAATTATTGCATTATTCCTCCTGTATTCCTATCATGATAAAATGTATTTGGTGCTTTCACTGTTCAAATTTGGAAGTCTTCATCTAAACTTGCATAAACTCTCTAATTCATATTTGCTTTCACTTGGACTATAATTCCTGAATTGTTCTGTTTTTATTTTAATCCCAATATTGGACTTGGTTTACAAACATATAAACATGAGGTTAATGTTTGTACTCTTAAGTAATTCTGTTGCAGTCATTGAGGAAAACAACATGAATTTCTGTTATGTAACACGTTTAAACTGTTGTGAAAATGATCAAAATATGTTTCAATTTGGCATAATCTAGCTTTTTGTGGCAAAAAGGTTGCATTGCAGACTTTCTATGCCATGTGCTTTTATTTTCTGAGGCCTACATTTGGTTTGAAATGGTATATTTACATCATACAAATTTTTATTTCCATTAGTTCAGCCTCTCTAAAGCTGGCATATGCATTTGAACTATGCTCTTTCCTTTTCATAAAACCTTTTGTAAAGGTTTTTTTGTAAAACCAAAATTTTTGCAATATTTAAAAATTATTTTTAAATTTAAAAATAAAAGAATAATTTAGCACTTTTTTTTTCATTAATAAATTTTTAAATTTCACTACATGTAAGAGTTTAAATTTACATTTATCCAGAAAGAAGAACCCTTTTATGAAACAAACAAACAAACAAAAACTCTCAAAGAACATTTAAGCATGCCTTGGTACTAATTAGCAACCTCAAAAATCACTTTGTATTATTTAGACCAACAATTTTAAATAATTAATGGCAATTTTTCACAACTTACAGTTTTAGAGCACATATTTTAGAAATAAAATCTGTACTGCATTTTTAGATTGCAGTCTCACTGTTGCACCATTTGTCATAGTGTAGCATAACAAATAGTTCATTATTAAAGTAAAAATATGTATAATGAAGACAAAATTACTTTCCATTCTGAATCTTTTTTTTTTCTTTTCCTGAAAATATAGACCTTGTTCCCAGTACTTATTTATCCACATTAAACTCATGCATGATTTTTACTTACTTCTATAAGAGAATACTGAATGCTATTAGGCTCTCCAAAGATTTACTGCCTCATGATCCTGTACGCAACAGTGTAACAGTTTTGTGAAGAAACCTTACAGTTATGTCTCTCCAGTCTGACTTCTGTGTATTCTTCCTTCACATTCCAAAAGTGCTGTTCACTCATATGTAGATACCTATACAACTATAATGTTAGAAGTTTAGGTTGTTCAAAAAGGATATAATATTTACCGATTTTTAAAAAATCACATCAAGTTATGAGCTCCTTTTCACATTTTAAAAAAGTAAACTCATGTAAACATATATTTACACTGTCATAGGGTTAAATATACCACCAGAAAAAAAAAAGAATTACAGAATATCATCAGCATAAACAAGACATGATAATTGTAATTGTAATATTCATTAATTCAAGTACTGCGAGTTGAAAGTGGAGATGCTGTAAACGTTCTATAGATCTCTTTTTGGAGATTCACAAACAAGCATATATCAACTATACTCATTTTATACACATTCTCACAAATATTTGATGTCCCAATTAAGATTAAATTACATGTAAGGCTATCCATTTTATCATTCAATATTTACCAAACCACTTTCCTCTTAAGAATCTAAAACCGTATTAACTGCCTCTTCATATTTTTCAATTGAAAAGATATACTTATCTGTCCTTTATACTTCATACTGCTAACGTGAACATCAATATTTATTTTACTAAAAAGTAAACATACCACTGCTCTTGCAAGAATTTACCATAATAGTTCTTCAGTATCAGAGTTATGAAGTGAATACTGAATCTCTCTGAACTACCCAGCTAACAATCAAATACCAAGCAGTTGAGACTTGTTTTATTTTTATGTCACTGTAGAACAAAAACCTGCCTTTCTCACACATGCCCCAGAATAATTTTTGAGATATGTCATAGATTTTATTTGGTTTCAAAAATAACCCTTTGAAGTCGGTCATGTATGAAGAAACTCATATCCTTTTACTTCGTCACTAATAGTCTTTTTATAGATATCTTTAATATATTCATAACAGACAATACAATTCATTGTTTCTCTCAACAGAATATGTGTTCTGAAGTGGTATTTTAACGATTTTTATTTTAAAATTATAAGCGAGAAAAATTTTAATTCTGACAATGAAATGAAAGAGAGAGCGATAGTTACTGTTTCAGGCCCAGAGAGAACTGCCTAAGCTATAATCAAGAAAAGATCAGGCTTTTTCATGGTCTTCTTTTAAACTGTAATTTTATTATTATTTTTTTTAAACTACAACAAAGCTTGTTTTTCAGGCAACACTTTGATAACACGATACAAATTTAAATGCTGCCAACTGGCACATTTACTTTGGTACACTGAAGTGCATGCGTCACAAACAGGAAATTCAGTCAGTTACTTAATCAAAACATAAACAAGCGTATATATCATTTGACTGATTCTTCTCACTCCACAATTTGAGACCTAATTTCATCTGATTTAATATAAAACATCCAGTAAAGAAACAGAGTACTCTTACTTTTTTGACTGAATGGTTGAACACCAGTTTTTAAGTATGTTAACAGTAAGAGGAAGACTAGGGAGAATGTGGCTCCCCTGATAAGTGAGGAGGTGTTCTGGTAACAGGGCAAGCTGAGAAGGTGGAGATACTGAATGCCTTCTTTGCTTCCATCTTCACTGAAAAAGCTCTCCCTGGGGCATCCCGGACCCTGGAGGTTAGTGAGAGGGTCTGGGGAATGGAAGACTTCCCTTTAGTCAGGGGAGAGGCGGTCCGAGAGCGCCTGGGCAACACCAACATTCATAAGTCCATGGGACCCGATGGAATGCATCCATGGGTGCAGAGGGAGCTGGCAGAGGTGATTGCTGAACTGCTCTCTGCCATCTTTGAGAGGTCTTGGAGAATGGGGGAGGTGCCTGAAGACTGGAGGATAGCCAGTGTCACTCTAGTCTTCAAAAAGGGCAAGAAGGAAGATCCAGGTAATACAGGCCAGTCAGCCTTACCTCTGTCCCTGGAAAGGTGATGGAACAGCTTGTGCTGGATGCCATCTCCAGACAACATCTATGGACAATTGGAAGAAAAGGAGGTTATCAGGAGAAGTCAGAATGGGTTCACCAGGGGGAGGTCATACTTGACCAACCTGGTAGCCTTCTATGATGTTCTCACTGGATGGGTGGATGGGGGGAGAGCAGTGGATGTAGTCTACCTTGATTTCAGCAAGGCCTTTGATACTGTCTCCCATGACATCCTTATAATAAAGCTGAGGAAGTGTGGGATAGATGAGGGCCTGGAGCATCTCCCCTGACAAAAAGGCTAAGTGAACTGGATCTGTTTAGCCTTGAGAAAAGAAAACTGAGAGGGGACCTGATCCAGGTCTATAAATATCTAAGGTGTGGGGGGCAGAGTGGCAAGGCCAGACTGTTTTCAGCAGTGTGTGGAGACAGGACAAGGAGAAACGGACAGAAACTGGAGCATAGGAAGCTTCACACAAGTGTGCTCAAGAACTTCTTTACGGTGAGGGTGATGGAGCACTGGAACAGGCTGCCCAGGGAGGTTGTGGAGTCTCCTTCTCTGGAGATATTCAAGACCCACCTGGACACCTACTTGTGTGACCTGGTGTAAGGAACCTACTTTGGAAGGGGGTTGGACTCGATGATTTCTGAGGTCCCTTACAACCCTACAATTCTGTGATTCTGTGAACCCATTCCTAATGCACAAGGAATGCACAAGTCTGTGTATGACTGGACTAAAATCTGTTTTAGATTTAGCCTCTATTTGTGGAGATCATTTCTTATTTTTCTTGCTCAAGGATCAGTAACACAAGTCTTCAATGGTAAGCTGTAGACACAATGACAGATTTAGAAACTCAGTTTGGACTTTGTTCACGGATCAGTACTCTAACATAAAATGTTGCTGAATACTGTTAGCACTAATTTCAATAAGATTAATAATATCATAACAACATAATCACACACACAAAATAGTCTGTGTGTGGTAAACAAGTAAACCAATAGTAAACAGTTGGGATGTTAAATCTGTATTAGAAAGAGTTAAAAGTCTCTGCATGAACTGAATATAAAGAAACACAATATTTTTATCTAATTAACTGCAAAACTCTATAAGCAGGTTTTACAATATTTATGTGATTTTTTTATTATGGAGGCAAAAATGAGCCATTTTATATTAATGCTTCTACTACACTGGTTTAATAAGCTCTGTATGTTAAAAAATATCATGTGCTTTATAATTTATTTCAGGGAAATTCACGTTTGGATATAAGTTATACAATCCTGTGCAGAAAAATCTGTGATTATCCCATTTGTGTTCCTTTCTCTGGGAACTATGTGCTTCATTCTCTTCCCTCTCACATGGTCAAATACTTACATAAAAGCTGAGTACAGTTAAATACAAAACTTTTTAACACTGAGGGATTTATTTAATGTTTGCATTAGAAATGAAAGGGATACCATTACAATAAATTTGCACAGTCGAAGTATCATGTAGACAGAGCAAGAGATTCTCATGAAAAAGTTCTTTCACACACGCTATGCATAACTGATCCTCAGATCCGTAATTTGAGTTCCTAATTACACTACTGTTCTGGTAAATTCAGAATAATGAGATACTAAAACTTCTGCAGCAGGCAGACTAATGAAGATCTAAATTACAGTTTACAAGCTATGCCTATGTGGTAGGAGGAATCTTAAAATAAACACATGTGCACCATTATTATACTGCCATTTAGTCACTTTTGACACAGAAATCATAATCAAAATAAGCTCTGAAACCAGAGGTATTTTGAATGAATAGCAGTTTATTAAACAGAACTTTATTAATCATCTTATTAATAAAAATCTCTCAAAGGTTATAATCATGCTGATATTTTTAAATACTAACCTCCAAAATTGGAACAGAAAGAAGTTGGGAAAAAAAAAAAAAGTTGGAAAAGATTCCGGTTTAAGAAAGCCTTGAATACTCTCATTTTCTACACCTATTTGCACTAAATAGATAGATAGATAAATATTTTTTTTTTCACTTATTCATTGTTTCCTCACTAAATTTTACCTATTTTCCTTAAGCTTATATCCTTCTGTCTTGTCCAAAATACAGGTGTTTTTTTGTTTGTTTTTTTTTTGTTTTTTGGTGTTTTTTTTCTTGTTATTCTATATGGTTGTATGGGAACTGCTGAATCATGGCCTGAACCTCTGACTGATCACCTGAGGTGAGCAATGAGTCAGCCAAGGGAGCACATGTGATGGCAAGTCACCTGTGCTGCCAGAAGGGGTGGAATGTGGCTCCGCCTCTCCTAGACCCATTTAAGAGCTGACACCAGTATAGAAAGAGTTCTTCTGGATATCCCTCTGGAGTTTTGTAGTGAGCTCAGGTTGTGGGTAAGCATTCTTGTCTGATAGCGTAAGGTTCTTTCTTCAAGTTAAGGAAATGGAGATACTGTAATAAAAATTAAGTTTGGAGTCATTGTTCAAAATCACATCTTAGACCTTGGATTTATGAGTTATTTAATCTAAATTGAGTCAATTAGTCAAAATTAAGATCTTATTATTAGTGAAAAATAACAAACTCTGATTTATGCACTGGGTGAAAATGTGTAAACATAATCAGGTTTAAATCATGTGGAAGTAAAATTAGTATTTATTTGAAATGAACAAGTTAGGAAATGTATGACAATGCATGATGTCTCTCATCAAACTATAAAAGAAAAAAAAAATTCTCTATAAGACGCAGAAAAATATTCAGGAAAAAAAATAAAAAACATTTTTATTTCAATGATTTTCTTTTCCTTAGCTTCTCTGGCATTCCCTGGAGGGATTTAGAGGACACTGAAGAACTGTCTTCTAGGGCCTGTCACATTCCGAACTTATTAAAAAAGAAATATTCACATTGACCTTGATTTCCATAGGAAATAAAATAAAACTAAAACTCTCAGTATTCAAGTATATAAAACATAGGATTTGAGGAAAATAAAGTTTTCTGTAAATGTTCTCCGGAGAAACTCTGTGGGCTTAATGATTCAGCTCTCCTGAAACCTAATTTTAGTTCAGCTGCGTGAAATCTCACCTCACTGGCCCTGCAGCACATATAGCGCAGGCTAGTTTTCAAAGTCTTCTGATCCATAAAAAATTTTCCTGAATAACCTCTGTCTTAACAAAAGAAACCCAGAAACTTTTTCTCAGATTCAGGAAACAGAAAGGGTATGCTAATAAAAACTGAAAGCAATTTCCATTAACAGCAAGAACATTCAGAGAAGGCAGCCAAGAATACTAATAGAAATGAAAATCTGACAATGTTCAGAAATAGTGTAAAATAGAAGAATTTTATTGGTCTGGTTTCAGCTGAGATTTTGAAGTTTTACTTCTGGTGTTTATTTAAATGTTGAGCCTCAATTCCAGCAAAGAGTCCCATAAGGTATTTGTATGAGGACTTGATGTGCACATTTGAAAGTCACAGTCCCGTAGTAAGTCTAGAAAATATGCTTTCTCTGAGGTACTATGACTTGTTTCTCTTCACAGACAAGCTGGGATCATCAAGCAAGTGATAAATCTTTGTTCTAGGAGGTCATGGAAGAAAACTGCTCATTCCTTATTACCTCAATATTGCTATTGTCTAAATCCTACATACTTTTCAATATCTTTAGCATTAAAATATTCTAGCTATGTGTTTCTCTCATTATTTTTTTTAATTAATTATGAGTTCAGATTCATATTTTTCCAATGAAGTGATTAAAAAAAGCTAACTTCAGTATCTTGCAATGTTTTGGGAAAAGAAAAAAATATATATATATTTTTTTAGCATTGAAATGGTATTGGATGATAAAGAGGTTTAGTAACACATTTTCTAACTATGTTTTTTAATTTGCATTTAAAAAGTGTATATCTTCTACAAACTGCATATATTGAAGCAAGAATTCTTGTAGGCTCCCAAAAACAATGCTTATTCAGTATTAATGGATATGGTGAGGACTGTTTGACTCTTCTTACTGCTCTGTATGAATATGCTTGTTATTCCAATGCAGTATGAGCTCCTGAGTTGCTAAGACTACAAACTAATGAGCTAATTACTTGTAAATTGTCGTATTTAGAAATTTATGTTTTAGAGTTCTTCAGATGTACAGATTCCTAAAATAAGAGCTAAAAAATTCTACAGGGGATGATTTGAGAAGGAAAGGGTTATAATAATTTATTTTAATCAAGTATACAGGGAGACAACAATTTGACAAATTTTCATTTCATTTCATTTTCAAGACTAATGAAATATTTGCTTGTTAAGTCATATGTAGAATTATTCTTCACCAATGTTTACGCTTAGGGGTCTGAATATGAAGCTGGATACTGCAGCTGTCTAACTATGCAACTGCTCTTAATTTTGTCTTGATAGTTGTTGTCTGGTTTCACATCCATGGGAAGGAATCTGCAGATAATCTCAGATATGGGAGCAATCATACTGAGAAGTGGTTAGTTCTTCTTAGTCTGGTCTGGAATTCAGGAGATCTGAATGGGGTCATGAGCAGGTCAGTAATTCAACATCTGCTCAGTTCTGCCTGAAATAGAAATCTCAGCCTTCCAGCTTAAAACCAGTGAGAGACCAAAATCACCTGGAGTTCTTAAGACATCCATTTATGTATATAAATTAGCTTTCTTTGCATATTTATGAGCTTTTTCAGTTTCTGTTTTTGTTTTCTTTCCTCCTAAGAAGAAAAATAGAAGACTCTCAAAATGACTATAGTAACATATGGCTCTGAGTGGCAAAAATGTCCAAGAAACCTAAGAAAGCACAGCAAAATGTTTTGTGCACTGATATTATATATATGCAAACAGATCCATAGCATTTTATCCACTATTCATCACCATAAAACAAACTTTTCAAAATGAACGAACAAAATGCTTCAAAAGTAATGTGTGCAAGTAAACATGTTTAAATACTAAGTTCATGCAATTCATTTTATTTCAGTATGTCTCAGATAGAATGAAGGAATATGTTTTTTCTCTGCTGTGGTCAGATAGGGGTGAGAAGCACAGTCATCTGGGCTCTTAGTTTACTGTATAGTCCATGAACAGAGCACTTTTCCCCCTTATCACTGTACTGTCACACTAACATCAGATAAAACCACGTAAAATATAAAACTAGCTTTCCAGATGACAAACTGTATTTATTCTCTTCTATAAATAAGAAACTATATTATGCACTTTGGAAGTAAAGAAAAACAACTGACAGCTCTTCTTTGCCTTAAATATTCGACATAGGAGACTATAAGGGAAGTAATATACTTCACAAAAATAACTTGTCTAGAATAAATTTTGTTATGTTTAGTCCATATTTATATACTTATTTGGACCATCTGTGAAATTCTGCTTGATTGACCAGGAAGTAAACTTTTTGTTAATAATCCTAAATTGATTCCATCGACTATAATCTTCCAGGCAAAATATGAAAATTGAAAAAGTAAGAAAAAGCTTTTGATATTAATTTCTTTTTTTATGACTTCTCAAAAAGATCAAAGCAATTTTATTCCAGGATACTGAGCATTTTGAATACCTATTATGGCACTTCACACTCTCATCCAAGTTTCTGCCTGCTATAATTAACTAAAATCATTCAAGTGTACATTTTCTTAATTTTGATTAATCTCACAGGGCACTGATAATTGTTTGTAAGATGATAGTCACAGAATTGACTAAAAAAACAGGACTGGAGTATATATTTGCTTCAGACAAATCAAGACCATTTTAAAAAGACAACTAAATATTTTTCAGTATGTAATAAGAATGGTGGATATGATTTAACACTTCTAGAGCAACGTTCTTTTTCAACCATAAATTTGCATGTTGTCTGTATGTCTCTCATATGTATTGTTTGTATCACATGTCCTTATGTCTATTGTGTCAATACCAATTTTGAATAAATTCCTTTGTTATAAATGGGCATACATTGTGTTTTCCTGAAATTGAGGATGTTAATTATTAAAGAAATGATTCTGAGTATTAAGGAATTTATAATGGCAGACAAATATTAATTAACAATATGCCATTTTAAGAAGTACTGTGTTTAATGTATATTTTTATGTTAACTTGTTAATCTTTAAATTAATGTTATAGACTTCAATGTTTGATGCAATTTAGTAGTTTTGTCTCATTTTTAGTATTAAGTAAACATTAATTTGCTGCTTCTTTACATATTTCAGTATTATTTGCACATCTAAATATTATATATATTATATAATATGTATATATTGCATATATATTTCTTCAGTATTTATGCATATATTTCTTCAGTATTTATGCATATGTTTGCCTGAAAATCAAATGATGCTGGGATGTGAAAAGCAACACAGACTTCTGCACAAAGAATGATAAAAATCACAAAACTACTGTCTTCAGAGATAAACTGCATCACTGAGAGCTGTATGGTGACACCTTTTCTCCACATAAGATAGAGTCCTCATTAGTCGCAAGCTGCTGTAGAGCAAAGCTGTTGAATTTCATGGTTTTATTGGATCATCGGATCATGCTGAGCATGAGCCTAAATACTAACCTTGACATTATCAAATTACATCTAATGAAGAAATGACATTTTTTGTTTTATAATAAATGACACATAAACATAATTATGCTGGTACTCTCCTCACATTTACTGCTAGCTGCAGTCTACTTAGCCACCACTGTTAGACTATGCTGAAGATGAAAGTCTCCCTAAGTCCTATTTGAAGTTACATTCTGGTATTAACACGCATCAAAGATAACTTTCTTTGCGGTTGATGCTGATATTCATAAAATCTCTCACCTTTAATAATAGCTGAGATTACCTCACTAAACCTCAGATCTGTACGGAACTGGACACTATTATGAGGAAAACAAGAATATGCAATGCTTTACTCAATACAAGCAAAACACTACTACAAAGTATTTTTATTCAATTTCGTCTTGCTTCATAATAGATTTTAACATAATTTCAAGTATTTCATGTTGTTTCAGCAAGCAGCATATTAAGCTTAGTGACAGAGAACTTAATGTGAGCTGAACAAGACTTTTTCACAGTTCAAATAGATATGCAGAAATAGAAAATTTTATCTTTCAGTTTTAATTCTTAAATGATTGTTTCTTTACATTTTGAGTAAGCATCTTCTATCATGGCACAATGTGAATTTCTTGCTGGGGCATTTGGTATACAAAGTAGAGTAGAAATGAAGTTTGATCAGATTCCATTTGCAGTTCACTCTATTTGTGAGACCGACAAGCCAATTCATTCTCTGCATGTCATGAATCCCACAGCTTGTCTCTGTGTGGTTTATGATTCTGTCATGCAGTTCCTCAAGGGGCAAGATTGAAGGTGTAAGTAGATCTCAGGTACTTTATAATAATCATAAATAATACAATGCTGAAAATGCCACTGATAGTTCTGTGGTACTTTTATTGTTATTATTTATTTATTTATTTTCCACCAAATCTGCTATTCTAGCATTAGAAAATAAGAATTACAGATGACATACTCAATAAAAGCAATAGATTTCAGCCTTTTTCATGCTGTGTGTATATACAATGTGCAACATATTTTGTTTTTCTTACAGAAAGGTAATGAATCCCTAGCTACAGCCAAGTAGATATTGGGTCTTCCATGCAAGGTTTTCTTCAAGGAGGGTGGGGGGATCAAACTTTTTCAAAATAAAATTTGAAGAAAATGCTTTTCAGGGCAGTCAAAAATTTTCTTTCAAGTTGCTATGATAGAAAATATTTTAAAGTGAAATTTTCAAGTAGTATATTTCAACAACAACAACAACAAAAATATATATAAAAGTATTTAGAAAATATCTATGTCTTTCTGTAATTCTTTAAGTGTTATTCTAGAAATAAATAAATATTCTGTTAATATATGTATTTTATTAAATATTTAGATTTCGTATTTCAGTAAGTCAGTATATGTAAATTGAAAAATGTTTCACAATCTAGGAATCCAGGTTTTCTGTTTTTACAAGTTGTTACTTATTATAAGACAATCAAAGTAACCTTGTAGAAATGTATAATGACTTGTGGTGGACAGTAGACTCTTGGTGATAAATTTTAGAAAGATAGTAGGTTTGCTCTTGTTATTTCATAATCCATTTTTTAAATGAAAACAAACCATTTCAGACAACAGACTTCAGGGAGACAAGCTACTATGTAGCTGCTGTAGTATAGCCCTGGAAAGAAATGACCTCTATTGATTTGGCACTCTCCTGACTGAACTGATCTGCTAAGCATACTCTGAGAAAGCTCACGTAGAGCGTTATAAGAAGGATTAGTAAACACTATAAATGTTGTGGCCAGGGAAACTTTGGTGGAGGTTTTCCAAGAAACACAAAGGGATTTATGTGGTTTATATAACTATGGTGGAGTTCATTATTACAAAGACATTTTCCTCCACTGTATAAAATCAACTCCTATGTGTAACTCAAGAAAAAGAATTTTCAATTATTTGCTTTTAATATAAATGTAAGGCTTTAATTACTTTCCATTAATGTTTTCATTTTTAAAAAACAAGTTCACCATTTCAGATTTTTTCATTCATTCTCCCATTCCCAATATAAGGGAAATAAATAACAACAACAAAAAGTTTGAACATATTGAAAGCAATTTTTTTGGAGAAAAAGAGGAATTTTTCAATAGCCTCTCTATGTATGTAATTAAACCAGACAGTCCTACTTCATATTATTGTTATTAATTTACCTTCATATAAATTATCATTTATCTTATTGAACAATGTCCATTTCTACTCTAAATTGTACAATTTTTTCTGTGAAATTTTCTTTCATTCCATTAATGTATGCTTGAAAATTAGTTTTACAGATCTTCACCGGTAGGGAGCTGAATATTAGGGTCATTTGTCTCAGACTCTGCAGCTGGTTTAAAAGAAAATGTGAATGTTTTCAGCAGTTCCTGGAGGTTTGAACAGCTACTGACCTCTGGGTAAAATGAATAAAGAGCAGAGCTGAGAATGAAAGGAAACCTCAGGCCACCATTAAATCACACTAATAAGGCAGACATATAGTACAATGGTCAGTACAAGCCTTGTTTGTAGATAGGCCATAAAGAAAAAGCTTTTCATCAGCAAAGAATGATCAAAGGTTAAAGTTTATTATTGTTTTCAAGTAATTTTTCAGTGACAAATTTCTGAAATATGAATGAGTTCTTACACTTCAGAAGGATATTTCAGAGTATTTTTACATAGCAGTTGATGCTTTAGGATGGACTTACCAAAAAAAAAAAAAAAAAAAAAAAAGGTTTTTTTTAAGATTTTGGGAGGCAGGAAGATCTGAAGAGAAGAAACTAGTAAGCAAAAGTAATAGTCAAAGTAACAAAGATGTATAATTTTTACATTTTATGGTACCTAGTCTTCTAGAAAAATAAAACTATAACTTAGCATATCTTAATCCAGTACTGTGAAATATAACAAAATTATTCAATAAATTACTTTATTATTCAATTATTCAATAAAATACTTACAGCAATTCGTAGGAATACGTAGAGTACCATGAATGTTGTTATACATTCTGTATATTTTTTTATTTGGACCTGATTCTCCAATTTTATTACAGTTCTCATGTAAAGTTTGTTTTTCAGAGAATTCCAGGGCTAAGACTTTTGGTAAAGAAAGAAAGAAGAGGGAGGGAAAAAAAGAAGGCGGGAAGGAAAGAAGGAAGGAAGGAAGTGCAAAGGGGAGAAATTTTGCCAACAGGAAGGCACACACTGTTAGATCAGTAATATTGATATTTTCGCAGAAGACGTCAAACATGCCTCATTATTGTCTTTTGCTTTTCTACATTTGTACTCATCTCCCTTTTATTTCTTCTGAATCAGAGATCTGATCCAGACCCCTATTCATTTATTCATCTGTGGAATTCCACATTTGTCAAGAAAATTACCAGTTTAGGAACAAATACTGGAAAATTAATTGAAATTTTTATATTCAAATATCTACTTTTTGTGATCATGCGCTCAATCAGTAATAGTTTTATTGGTTAAATATATACGACAAACTTCACTTTTAATAACTCCACATGACCCAGTCTGTTATGGTCATGCCTGTATCTTGTTATAGATTGGCATGATGTTGTGCTTAATTACATAGGTTTTTCAGAAAATAGTGTTTGCTATTTATTGCCACGGAAACTACACCAGATAAAAAGAGCACAATAACAGCATTTGCTAAAACAAATTTTCAGCTACAAACCACTATTTTTCAACACACTCATCACCATCAATTATGTTTTTTCAGCAACAATGAACAAAATCCTGCATATCACATTCATAAAAATCTTCACTGGTGGAGGTGACTCAGTGTTGCTGTTATCACTATTAAAATGCACCACCCACTGCCTCACTGTGCTCACATCCATGCTTTTGTTTCCATCAATGTTCAGTGAGTGTCCATGAGTGTCAATGGGTGTAATTTTCAGTTACAAATCTTTGACTCAAAGGCACTTCCACATTAGATGCTATTTTGTCACACTGCCCTTGTGTTGCCATCTGTCACATGACAGTAAAATTTAATGAAGTAGTGACAGGAAGGTTCATCTTGTACTACCATATCATCAACATCCACCTGTGACATAATGGGTGAACATAGGAAAATAGAAGGCATTACTTTTGGAGCAGCCCTCATACTCCCTGTACTGCTTTGCCATTTTTAAAACTGTTCACTTCCCATATACCCAAAATAAATGGGTGTCTTAAGCCACCAAGTCCTGGCTTCAAAATGACTTTTCTCTCTTCTCCAAAGTTATATGTTAAAAACGTTAAAAGCTTGATGTTAATTAATGCAAATTCTTAATAATTCTGCCTAACATCTATTCATGCAAAAATTCTAAATAATTATATTCTCTGAGGATGTAATTACAACTCTAGTGGTAACTGTCAAAACAACAGAGTTCAATTTGACTTTTTTATTTTTCCCCCTCAATAGTGTTTTTTAATGAATAGCTTAAGAACTGCAAATGGTAAATAAAAAATCAGGCCCTGAAAGTAGGTCTTATGGCAATTATCTGATTTGGCTGACTCCTCCAGATGAATTTGACGTATTCTTCTTTTCTTTTAAAATCTTTATAAAAAAATCTTTTTTTTTTTTTTTTTTTTTTTTTTTCCCCAGCTCACTCACTTCAGATAAATGTCTTTAAGGCTAACATGACTTTGAATGAATTAAGGGAGAATATAAGTTGCTTGTTACCCTGTCAAGCAAGAAACTGTAGTACTAATAAGGACTAGAAGAAGGATCAAAATAAATTAGTTGCCAACAGTCATTTTTCTCCATCTCAAGCTATTCAGCTTCTGAAGAGTGAGTCAAAAAAAGTAAAATAATGAGTTGAGCAAGGCTGAAGATCTGACTTCTTATGGCATCCTTTCTCCTCTTGATTTTAAATGTAGTAAACATTTGAACAATGCCCGAAACATGGCTTTTAGCCTCAAGAATAATTTCAACAGGGTAACATGCATTTCTCAGCTTTCAGCAGTTGAAGTCCATGCCTTGCATGAGAAAGCTGACTGCTTGATTCAGCACAGCCTGTTGTACAGGTAGACCTGCTCAATATAATGTTTGAACCCTGTTCTGTTTGATAGGAAAAGTGAAAATTGTTTAAAAAAAAAAAAAAAAAAAAAGAGGGGAGATTTAGATTGGATATGGATATAAGGAAAACATTTTTTACAGTAAGGGTGGTGAGGGATTGCAACAGGTTTCTCTGTGAGGTAGTGGATGCCCCATCCTTGGAGACATTCAAGATCAGTCTGGACTAAGTTCTGAGTAACTTGATCTAGCCATAGATGTTCCTGTCCATTGCAGAAGAGTTGGACTAGATGACCTTTAAAGCTTGCTTCCAACTCAGATGATTAGATATGATTCTCTTTCCCACCATGTCTGTATATGATGGCTGGCAAACTTTGCACTGCAAAACTTAAGGAATTCAGAGTAGAATTTTCTTAGGCAAGTACTACCAGACATAACTTTATTGAAGAGCTGCTCTATGTCATTTTAAATCCGGTTCAAGGGAAATCAAACCTAATGTCTCAATTTAAGGTAATCAAACTTCCCAAAGGACAGATATCAAGCATTCAAATCCTGTCTCAGATCTGCACAGTCGTGCCTGACTTCTTAGCAGAGGTCTGATTCTTTGGAGGATAAGGAAACATTTACATAGCAGTGCTTTACAACTCCATAGCTACAAAATCAACAAGTCATGACAGACAATGAGAAAGAAGATGATTATGAAAAGATTTAGAAAAATAAAAATTAAAAAATAGACAAATAATAGCAACATCACTATAAACCGAGGAGTACATTGCTATATATATATATTTCTTTTCCTACAAGTACAAAGGAGGATTTTCTACAGTTTAATTGTAGAAAAGGAAAGTAAGTCTGAAAGTAAGTAACTTTAATATTCTGCAAATTTCAATTTAAAAATGTATTTACTAACCAATTGAAAAAAACAGCTTGATAAATTCCCAAACATTAATTAAAATGTAGCTAAGATTCTCAGTTATTTTGTCAAATGACATAACAGTATTTCTTTGGATTGTAATTCAATGTTCATGTGACAGTCTACCCACATTACAGTTTATTTCTGTGGTTTTGATTGAAAAATTTTAAGGGGAAAAAAAAGACAGAACTTATATAATATATCTTATTCAAAAATACTGTTCTCTGAAATTCTTTCTTAGGTAGAAGTGTTCTCTTTCAGGCATACAAAACCCAAAAATTTAAACTGTGATCATAGTGAGATCATCATACAATGATCTCTGCTTATAATTCCCCCACTGTCTCATCGCTTATTGACAACAAGAATGTCTTAGTTCTCAGTGTTTCCTGCACTTGCCACTGTGGCATGTAAGTTTCTAGCTAAATTGTGGTGTAGTTTTTTTCCTAATTTCTATATAGACTAAACAACAGTTGGAAAATATCATTTAAAGGATCTTTGGCTAGTATTTGAGTCTGCAGGGAAACTATATTCAGCTAGAGTTGTTTTGATGGAATTACACAAGAGGCAATTCAGTTCAATGTGTAAACAGTGTAATTATAATAACAGCAACTCAATAAAGCTGTTACTTCATGACTTATTACTCACATTCTGGTTGAAAGATATATGAAATCCAATATGTTATTTCCTGCTCTTTTGATCTATGAAAAGGAAAATGACTCTCTTTTCAAAGAGCCAGTGTTTTAAAGAATATAGGAATTAGCATTTTACAAACTGTAGGCATGTAATTTACTGATGGTAGTAGTTGTCTTTGTTGCCAGAGATAAAATGAGAGCTTTGTTTAGCTGGTGGCAGGGTAATTAAAAGGCTTTTTTTGT
This sequence comes from Perdix hodgsoniae, assembly GCA_035772895.1. NCBI lineage: Eukaryota > Metazoa > Chordata > Aves > Galliformes > Phasianidae > Perdix > Perdix hodgsoniae. Next base: position 376,862 of record JAPSGF010000127.1, read on the forward strand.
CTGTTATGTTTTGTTTTGAAATCCATATTAAGTGGCTGATGCAGATTTTATACTTTCTGCTCTTTGTTATCCTTTTTTTTTTTTTTTTTAGAGATCTAGGTTGTTTCTGTTCAAATTATATTGACATTGATAATTTTGGGGGGAAACGTGGTAAGAAAGAAAGGAGCACTAAAGGCTGTAAGCATCACCAAACTACATATAATTTTCTCTTAAGTTCTCTTCTAGCAATCAAAATTGTAATCACATTCTATTTCTAACTCCATCTCTTTGGAAGAGAACAACACTGACATCAAAATTCAGTGACTCCTTTTCTGTTGACTTGAAACTTCACCAGTTCCTTCGCATCTACCCAAAGTTGTCTGGATTTCAGCTGAGTCTGTGAGAAATCCTTGTTTTCAGTAGTTCAGGCTCAGGCAGAATTCACTACAAATCAGCATTATTTTTTTTTTCTACATTTTTTGCTATAGTAGGTAACTTTAAGGAAAAAAAAAAAGGCACTCTAGATCAGAAAGACACAACAGTTTATATTTCCTACTTTGTGGTGCAAATTTTCCCCCATTTCCTCACTGATTGAGTACTCTGGGTTTGCAGCCTATCCAATGCTTCTAATTCCCTTAGTGGATGTCCCATTCCTGTTTATTTCTTGGTTAACCCTTCCTTGTTCTCTCTTGGTTTTATTCTTCATTGAATTTATAAGTTTCTGAATTTATAGAATATACTGTTTTCTGGGGTTCTTGCTAGCTACTTCTTATGCTGCATATGTTTTAGCCAAAAAGCACCTTGAAGCATTTATGTGCATGTACAGCGTGTCTAACACATGAATATTCTCTTACTGCTGTACTTTAAGTGTTGCAACAGATGACTCAGAAATTCTACATTTCTAATCTAAATCAGTTTTGGGGCTTTGTTTGTTTAATTGTTTGGAATCAGTAATATTAATCACCAATAGTAAATTGGAGTAAACACCATATTAAGTTGTTTCTGGTACAATAAAAACACAGAAATATAAATATTTCTGCTTTAAGAAATTGAAGTAGTGTCTTGGCTTCCCCTATACCATAACTTAGGACTATTAGTTCTCTAAAAGCATTCAGTAGTTGAAAACACATCCTGTTCATAATGGAGGAATGGAGCTCTGTTCTAACTTGTTTGACTGTATCAAAATGATCACACATGTCAGGGATGAATCCAAGAGCTAGAGCACTGTAACAACTTTTTGCAGAGTTAAAGCTTTTGGCTTAGCTTAACTTCAAGGGTATGGGAGGAAAAGGAGAGAAAAGTTAATGAGTGAGGAAACTAAAGTAGCCACTCAATTTCCTACAGATCTCTGACATATATTCTCCTCTTGCTAATGTTTAGAGCTGCCACCCACATTCCTCACATGCTTGGGAAGGTAAGTTGCAACGTACAATGGGCTGGCCAGCAACAGCACCAGTCTTTGGCTACTTCTTCTCATAATGAGATTCATTTGTGAAAGCTTTTCATTTGACAGTACACTAACTTGGATTTCTGCCCTCAACTTTCCCAAACCAGTTGGAACATGCAGTATCAAGAAGACATCTAAAGTTAGATTAGTTTTGGTCAATGAGCCATCAGATTCCAAAGTCACTGACTTGAGGCATGTAGACTGCTTAAAAAGTATAGTACAAGCCAAGCTTCTTTAGAAAAGCATACTAATGAAAAATAATAAAAATAACAACAAAAATCTAAATACAATGGAAAAAAAATTGCATCAGGAATAAGAAATGTAATAGAAATAAAACTGTACAATAATAAATGGCAAAATTTGTGTAGCAATGGGTGCTACACAAAACATTATAAACTGAACAGGGAGTGCTCAGAATTAAAAGAATGCAAAAATCAGGGAAGAGTGTGAGTTAAAACTTGAGATGAACTGTTAATTTTATTTACATAAGACTTTTTTTCTACTCATGCAGGTTGAATGATTTACAGCAAAACATCTTCAATTTCTGGAGTGTTCAGCTTCCCTTTCTGTCTTCACTACCATAATCTTCAAAAGGTTGTACTTTTCTTCACTGTCTCTTTTTCATCTCCCTGATGCTCAATCGGAATGCACATCTCACCTCAATCTTATGGTGAGGCCTATCCACCTTTCGGAAATTCTCTCTCGTAATATTTGATTTGTTAGCTTCACTTCTAATCATATTGTATTATGGTGTGTTATCTTGTATTCCGATACTATATTTAGTAAATTATTTTGTTTCTCCTCAGATCGTTGCCACTGTTTTTAATTATCTGTGAGGTCCCCTGTTTCCCTTTTCCAGAGGTGTGGATTTTCTGAAACCACCCTGCACCTGTATACACTGTTTAATGCTTAAAGTTGAGATCTCTCATAAGAGACATAGGCTTAGTGAAAAAATTACTTTGAGCAAATACTGGCCTTATTTGCCTATTATAAACATTTGATGTATTTGAAAACAAAGTAAATTCTCTTCTCTTTATGCTATTGTGAAGTCCCAGTACTGCAGGCTGATCTGTATGGAATTGGACAGATACAGAAACTACAGCAATTCTCCAAGTGGGCTTTACATTTTAATGACTTTAAGTCAAGTATTAAGTTAAAACTTACATTCTTGAAGTTTTATTCCTAAAAATTCAGTACTCTGAGAAGAGTCAGTTTGCGTTTCTTTGGTATGTGAGGTAGTGTAAGCTTTATACTTGAGGCCCGAGAGTTTATTTTAAAGCTGTCCTCTGCTTGTCCCTTTGACAAATCTATGAAATGGGATAAACTATGTCCATCTGTTAAGCCAGCATGTGTAATTTGTTTTCAATGACTCTTTATAAATCATTCAGTAAGAGGTGTGGAGATCGGTGTTGGCAGAAAACTCAGCTAGTATATTGCCCCTGCAAAATGTCAAGGGCCTTTGGGCTGGAGGAGCTTTCCTGTTTGAGGTGATTGAAGGCAGTTCTTTCAACGGGAGTTGGTAAAGCACTTCCAATGAGTCAAATGTGATACATAAAATGCAGTGAAGTGAAAACTGCAGAAAAATTTTACTTCTCTTTAATTCTGCATGAACAGTAGTGTAGTATGTTTTTTTTGTTGTTTCTTTGTTTGTTTTGTTTTTCATTATTCTTTACAGTTTTCTAAATATGGAGTCTGACTCAGTATTCAAGTACAACCCTGCAAATTAAGACTGTTTTGACAATCATGGTACATTTTACTTTTTATTTGATTTTAGCTTAATAAAGCTATGCGTATGATTTAGTTTTAGGTAACAAACATAAATACTGCATACATTTTAAATTCACAAATGTCCACTATCTAAAGGACTGAAAATTTGAATGTGATATAAAAAGATTTGTTGTCCCCTTCCTAAAATAAAAAATATAGTATATATATAGTATATATACTATATAAGAAATATATATAAATAGTATATAAATATATAAAAGTAAAAATAGTATATAAATATATAAAAGTATATAAATAGTATATAAAAATATACACTAAAATAAAAAAATAGGGTGACTATATGGTATAATGAAAGTGATCATAGTAAGGTCTATATAAGTCACTCAGTAAGCTGTCAGAGTACTGTACTATGTACTACTATATTATTACTATATACTATTATACTATTCTCAGGACTTGAACTCATCACACAAACCTACTTGCAATGTCATTCTTGCAGAAAGAGAAAGTAGTGAGTTAAGATTTTGTATGCAAATAAGATCAATTCAAACTTTAGATGTCTCTGTTTCATGTAAAGTTTTATTCTATGGAACAATACGGAGTGCAACTGAGTCAAAATGATGGCAGAGGTGAAGCTGTAGGGTTACCTCTGTGAGAACAGGTCAGAGCTGCCTCATCATGGATATAGGAAATAGATAACATTACAAGACATAGTTGAGCCTGGCAGCCTAGAGGAAACATGCAGGGAAGGGCAATACACCACACAGGCAGAGAATGGAGGGAATCTCAAAGAGAACAAGGCTCTCCACCTTTGCAAATAGCATCTTGAATAATCTTAGCCATGCTAGGTTTGTATGAGAGTGATGACACACATCACTGAATAAAGAATAAAAAGGAACATCAGGAGGCAGAACAAATAACTTCAGCATCATTCATGTGTTTACACCAGCTGATGTTCTGGCTCCTGAAGCTGCTTTTCAGTCCAGGGAGGCAAAGTACCTCACTGCAGAGCAACAAACTGTTCACAGTTCCACCACTGATGAAGCAAATCCCTGAATAGCTACTGGTGGTTATGCTTGAAAATTAACAATAATTCTGTTAACACATATTTGTGGATGTGAGATTTTCCTGTTTCCTGATTCACAAAACTCTTTTACAAGCAACCAGCCACCCACTCAATTAAATGTATAAATCCAAAAGAGGCAGATACCATTTGGATGAACGTAGTTCAATAGTGCAGAAAATATGCTGTATTACAGAAAAAAAATATTTCCTTATGAAGATGTATAAACTAGTAATTATATTGGATTTTCATATATTTATTTATCAGGAATTGACTTAATTTACAAAGTAAGGCCAGAAAATGCTCACAGAATTAATGATGTTCAATTACATACTGTTCAAACATGATTATTCTTCAGAATGAGTGGATTCCTTAGCCTTGTTTTCCCAGCACCTTTAAGCAAAATGGGCCTAATTCATGTTACTCAAAGGACTTTGAGACAAGTTAACCTGATCTAGCTGCAGATGTCCTTGGTGACTTATAAGGGTCCCTTTCAGCAGAAACAATTCTATGATTCTATGTTAAAAAAAAAAAAAAAAAAAAAAAAAGAGTGAAAAGTAACTAAAGAAGCACAAAGCTCAGACGAGAAATAGGATATGCTCCTGACAGAACAAATATTCTCTGCAGCTCACTTTAGTGGTCATGATCATGATCTGAACGTTTTTCATTTTTTTATTTTATTTTATTTTTTATTATTATTATTATTTATTTATTTTTCAGTTTTCTGAACTGCAGATGTGTGAAGATCATGAGAATGACAACTACAGGTTGGAGCAGATGGTTATTTCCCGGATGAACTGCAGCCATTTGAAGCCCTGTGCTGGTGTATATCTTTTCCTGAAGAACTGTAGTCTTTAGAAGAACATCTACAGAGCAGACAAAGTGAGACAAAGAATAGAAGAGAGACAATGGTTATGTACTGTCATCCTTCTTCTCTAGTCACCTGTTCTGCTCAGTTGTTCTCACTACCAGAATCTATTTTAAATGAAAAATAACATATTTTCTCCCCAATTCAAGTGTGTTTAGGACACTTCCTGACTGTCTTTATCTTGACCTATGACCTTTCTCATTATATTTTCCCCCCACGCCCATCTGAGAATTAGTATGTATTTGGGTAGGTATTTGGCTTTTGGCCAAGGCTAACTCACCAAACAAATGCTCTATTCTATGGAAGGGAAATCACATAATCAGTCACAGAATGATTGAAGTTAGAAGGGACTTCCAGAGGTCATATGGTCCAACAACTCTGTTCAAGTAGGATCACTCTCCATTCAAAAATATTGTTAGATGTATGCATAATTGATAGGACAGCTATAATCTAAGAAAAGTTACTGGTTATTCATTGTCAAACTGAAAGATAGTTCTGGATCTTAGAATTTTCGATCTTAACAAATTGTATAAAGAATGAAATACTCTCATTTATTTTGATGCTAATGCCCAATTGTAGATTTTTAAGCAGTTTAGAAGATAGGTTTAAGTTAAAAAAAAAAAAAAGTACCAACAACTCATAGATATCAAGAATTCATACAAATTCTCAGAAAAGGATTAAATTTGAGATGGAAAAATACAACTTTTTTTTTTTACTTTTGGTGATTACTGAGGAAGAATACAATATGTAGTGCTATAGTATGATATATGGAAAAGGAGCATTCTCTACCTGCCCAGCATAAACAGCCTTAACAGAATAATTAGCAGTCTTCAATGTCAGTAAAAGCTAGATGCTTTTTTAGTCTTTCAGATCTGATGAAAGTGATATGTAAATTCTTAACGTGGTGTTTTGTTTTGTTTTTCAACTCTGTTTTTTGTACTTGATTCCAGAATAGTAGGATGATATTTCTTTTCAGAATCATATCTTGGAACTCAGACAACCACAGTATGGGTGTAATTATTTATGAATCAACTAAAAAAGAAAAACAAAACATTTTGGAAATGAATAATAATACTCTTTATACTGCAAACACATTATTTAAAAATATAAATGAAATCACAGAGAGACCTGGAAATGATTACTAATAAAATTTTATAGTGCAAATGTGCTTGTGGTAGAAGAATGCTATATTTGTTCTATTGCCAAATAAAGACTTAATCAGCATGTTTGCACCATCCATGCCAACAGTAACAGGAATATTTAGTATGATAATTAAGTGCCACGACATTAGTCAGTGAGCACAAACTAGAACACAAGATGTTCTATCTGGACATCAGAAAGCACTTTTTTACTAAGTGATGGAGCACTTGAAAAGTTTGCACAAAGAGGTTGTGGAGTCTCCCTCCTTAGAGTCTTTCTTAATCCATCCAGACATGTTCCTCAGTAACCTGCTCCAGGTGTCACTGCTTGAGCAGGGAGTTTAGGCCAGATGACTTCTTCAGCATTTTCTGGAACTTGCTGTGTAGGACTCCATTCACCAGTCTTCCACCTCCAATACTTCCCCTACGGTACAGCAGAATCCATTACTGAACAAATCATATTGCTTCTCATGTTTGGTAATTATACACTAAGGCATCTTGAACACATCACCTTCTCCTCTGACAATATTTGGAAATCTTTGCCTTTGGGCTATCCCATGGTCACTTCCAGATTTACTAGGTGATTGAGATTTTTTATCTGAGCCCACTGTGTGATCCATGCAGCATCAGTTGCTTAATGTGTGAAAGTGTCAGTTAGGGTGCCAGGGGGAGCTGTGTTTCAGTACCCACAACATCTGAAGTGACTCAAAACTCTTTATATGCTGTCACTACCCCTTTATCAGTTGAAGGATAGCAGGTCTCAGATTCTGTGTATTTTGAAGTCCAAAGGCCCAAGTGTCAACTTCAAATCTCTCCCGATGCTTTCTGTCAAATGCTCCAGGTTGGGACCATTCTCTCCAACCACAGTGTAAAGCACTTTTTTTTTTTTTTAATCATGTCCTGCCTGGACTGGCCCAAGTGTTACTGAATGAGCAATTAATTAATTTGAGTGCTTGTTGTTGCTTAAGACCTCACAAAAACCATTATTCTTCTGGGTCACTTGATAGAGATGTCTTAAAGTCAGTTTGAAATTCAGAATATGCATTCTCCAAAAACCCACAGTACCTAAGAAACTGTTTCCTTCCTTACTGAGAGTGCACCTGAGGCCACTGTTCGTGTCATTGAAGACATTAGAGAACACCAGTTCCAGTACTGACCCCTGAGGGCTGACAGTCATCTGGATGGAGATTAGTGACATCTTTTATTTTTTTAAAAAAACTTAATATACATTCAATTTTATTGTTAAACAAAGAAATGTTTCCTGGTGAAAAGAACTAGTTCTTTGTTCAAGTGAAGAAAAAACATGTAAAAGTTCAAACTAAAAAAAAAAGTGACAAAGAAACTCTCAAATCATGTCTTTTTTTTTCTTTTTTTTTTTTAAATCTTAGTTTAAGATATTTTCTAAAGTTATTTCTGCATAATGGATTTGCAAAAGTAAGAATGAATGTTGTAATATCCCTTTCTTTCCTCCAGAGCTTCATCCCCACACTGAGTTAATTTGAAAATATTTCCTCTTTATTTATAATATTATAATATATTTATTAATATAATAATATTTATTATTATATTTAATAAAATAAATAATATTTATTTTTCCTGCTATAAGAACAGAAGCATAAGTGAATTATGTGAATAAAGGTCAGTCAGAGTAAGAGGCTCTTTTCTACTTGATTGTAGTACTGTCAATGTTGAAGTTATAGTTTGTCATTGCTATACTTACTATCATGATTCCTGTTGTACACTCAGATTAATCCACCAAATACAACTTGAGAGACACTGGGCCTGGCTGGGAAACAGATGCAAAAGTATTTGTCTAGAAATACTGGAAATAGTTGGACTGAATATTGAACATTAAACACTGATTGCAAATTCAGGAACTTTAATGATATTAAATGCTTTAATAAACCAAACCATTAGAAAATGCAAAATTTTGGTTGGTCTAAGCACATAAGAAATGTTCATGTGGGTCAGGACACAGATCCATCTGGTCCAATACTCTGACAATGATAAAAGGAAATGCTTTTGGGAATGTGCAACTCTATCTGCTTCGTACATAGACAACTTCGTACAGAGACAACTCCCTCCATACTCTTTGGCATCCTTAGGTAATAGGGAAAAAAAAAAAAAAAAGTTATATTTTTTTCTAAAGTAAACAAGTTCAGAGAGAATTGTTTTAAATCCTAATCTGAATGTCTGAAAATGAAGTCTGGGATTTACGTCTTTTACGTCCCTCTGGAAATGTTCTTCTATTGAATGCATATGTAACCATTAGTACAGACACTCTAGAACATCCTTGCTGTGGCCACAGCTTATAATTGTGAATTCCATAGGGTTAGAAATGTACGGCATTTATGACAACATTTGGAAATACGCAGAACTTATGCCAGACTTTTAGCCATATTTTTTTATTAAAATTTGGCAAATTTGAACATGGTTAGTGTTTATGAGGTTTTGGCAGTTCAGAGTTATGCATCCATTGCTAATCACTAGCAGAAAAAATTGTGCAGTATTTAACTGTCCAAAGAAGATTTACTTAAGTCATTTATCTCCCAGCTTGTTTATTTCCCATTCAATTGCTAAATAAATAAATAAATAAATAAATAGAATTGTTTGCCACACACAGTGAAAATTGCATCACTTTTTAGTGCTCATTTTTGTTGGATAGGTGTAGTGCACGTTTACCTTCATATCTGATTTGATTCTTCTTTTTCTGTTGATATCATGTCTATTCTACAGCTACTTCCTTCTGCATGTCTTAGTAATAACTTTTCCAGTACTTCTGTAGTCCTGAGTCTTGGAGACCCAACTTGTCAATACTTTTGTTTTATGTTTTCCTAGTAACCTCATTCTAACTGACTTATTGTATGTTCAGTTGTCTATTCTTACATCTGTCACATTATACATTAATTTTTGGCTATGTAATTAGTCAAGATTACAGGACAGATGGTCATGTGAAGATTTTTCTTGGACTGATAACTCCCTTTAACATTTATGGTTTGAAACTTATAAAGAGAGATGATATTTCTCATTAAGTTAATTTTATTGTGTTTTTGACTGTACTACCCTTTGCATTCTCTGCTTACTTTTTTCTTTTTTTTTCTTTTTTTTTTTTTTCCCCCTAATTCAGTCAAGTTTTAAGTTACACATGCCCTGGAATAGAATTTATGTTTTGGTACTGTTCTGCTCATGATGAAGCAAAACTGCTTCTGTCAAGTTCTTAGCAAGGCCAGGAAGTCTTCACAGGTAGGCCTGTAGTCATATGCACAAAGAAGAGTTGAACTCATTTATCTGGTGAAGGGGCTCTCTTACCATGCAGCACACCATCTCAGGTAGCAACCTAGGCCCAAGAGAAGCTCTCCCTTCAGTGGCTGGCCCTTACATGAGCTCAGGGTGGCTCCACCCATTCAGGTGGCATGGGGGGGACAGGTGCAAACAATTCACCTGTCCTGCCTGAGACAGCCATGCCCCTTCACCAGCTCAAGTCCTGACCCGACAGCTCCCCTGCAGGTATTATTAAGAGCACTAAGCATTAAGAATAGATTTCTCTTATTCTGTGTCCTTATCTCCCACAGATCAATATGATTTTATCATGTGAGGCAAACATCTTTATGATCCTTCTTCTAGTATTATGACTACAAAAATCTATACACTGATAACATTAATATGGTTTCACATTGCTTATCAGTTTTCTCACTCCCCATCTTTTTCTCTTGCTAAATACTCCTTCCTGATCAAGGGGAGCCTGTGCATGAGGCTTCCTTCTTCAGCTAGAAGAGACATAATGCTCCCAGCCTCACATCCCGATAGGGGATTTATCCCACCCAGATATCTGCTGGACAGAAACCATAGTAAAATGCAAGCAATCCAGAACACTCCTGGAGTCTATTGAGAATAACTTCCAGGTCAAGAAGGAGAGGAGATCATTAAAGAGGCTAAAATTAGAGGCAATCTGGACTGTAGTGATTTTGGCTGGAGTCCTCTGGTTAGCAGTGTTCCCTAGCGGTTGGTGCTGAGTCCAGTCTTGTTCAATATCATTGACAACCTTGATGAAGGAATAGTGTCCACCCTCAGTAAATACGTCCATGATACAAAGCTAAAGAGGACGCTTACATACCAGAAGGCTGTGCAGCCATTCAGCAAGACCTGGACAGATTGGAGAGTTGGGCAGCAATAAACCAGATGAGGTTTGACAAAAGCAAGCATAGAGTCTTGCACCTGGGAAGGAATAACTGCCAACAATCACATACAGGTTGGGGCATGACCTGCTGCAGAGGATCTCTGCGGAGAATGACCTCGGGATCCTGGTGGATGACAGTTTGGCCATGAGCCAGCCGTGTGCCCTGATGGCACACTGGAATACATTAAAAGGAGCATGGCCAGAAGGTCAAAGGAGGTGATCCTCTCCCTCTATTCTGACCTGATTAGGCCTCACTGGGAGTACTGTATCCAGTTCTGGGCTTCCCAGTACAAAAAAAAAAAACAGGGATCTCCTGCAGAGAGTCCAGTGGAGGGCCACAAAGATGATAAAGAGCCTGGAACATCTCTTCCATGAGAGAAGGCTGAGCGAACTTGGTCTGTTCAGCCTTGAGAAAAGAAGACTCAGAGGGTATCTGATTAATGTTTGTAAGTATTTTAAGTGTGAGTCACAGAGACATAGCCAACCTCTTTTCAGCAGTCTGTGAGGACAGGAGAAGGGGAAATGGCCAAAAACTGAAGAATGGGAAGTTCCTCATCAATACAAAAAGGAACTTTTCATAGTAAGAGTCACAGATCATTGAAAGAGCCTACCCAGATAAGTTGTGGATTTTCCTTCTCTGGAAATATTCAAGACCCACCTGGATGCCTACCTGTGCAGCCTGCTGCAGAGGGCCTGCTTTGCAGGAGGGCTGTACTCAATGATCTATAGAGGTCCTTTCCAGCCCTTACAATTCTTTGATTCTGTGGTTCTGACTCTACAACACCCTTTACCAGTTAAAGGCCAGTAAACTGTAGGTGAGCAAGAGACTGGAAGGACTCATAGCCAAGTGTTCCAAAGAGACCAAACACTTCATACAATGTGATGTTATGCTGAACAATGAAACCTAAGAGAAAGGAGGAGATAGGATATTTTATAAAGGAGTTTGACTTCTGAACTGCTGCATGTATAGAGGCCTTGTTTTCCCAGAAGTGTCTATATATTGCCTGCTGATGGGAAGTGGAGGTTAATTTTTTCACTTTTGCTTCCATATCTGGTCTTTGCTTTTATTTCACTTTTTTTTTTTTTTTTAACCCAACCTCTAAGCATTTCACATGCCCCTTTCTTGCCTCCAATGAGTGAAGAGGGAGAATTGGTTACAAAAGAAGTGAAGGCTGGGATACTCAATCCATTTTTTGTCTCAGTTTCATTATCAGTCAGACTTCCCACATCTCTCACATCCCTGAACTTTTGGTCAGGATCAGGGGGACAGAATCCAAGAAAGAGAAGAATACGTCCAGGACTGCCTCATGAGGCTGAATATGTATGAGTCTATGGATCTGGACAAAAAGCAAATGAGAGACCTGAAGGAACTGTCTAACATAACTTCCAAGACACTCTCCATCATATTTGAAATATTGTGGTTGTCAGGTGAAGTCCCTGGTAATTGGAAAAAGGAAAACATCACTCCCATTTTTAAGAAAAGGAGAAAAGAAGTCTTGGGGAACTATAGGCTATGGAGATTCACCTCCATGTCTGGAGTAGATTTTCCTGGAAGATATGTTAAAGCACAAGTGACGCGATGCTGTGGTTTTTCATAAGTGGTTGTTGTGGTTCTCCATAAGTGTTCCAAATCATAACATTATGCAATTAACTGATGTAATAGGGAAAAAAGACCACAATTGCCAGAATGCTTTGGTGGTTTCCAGTTCTGGAACAAAGATTTTCAACAGTTTACAGACTGGCTCAGCCCAGTTCCATGACTAGTGGGGCAGAGGCATTTCACAAAATCCATGCCTCTGAAAAAAGGGAACAGGGGACCCCACAAATAATTAAAAACAGTGGCAACGATCTGAGGAGAAACAAACTAATTTACTAAATACAGTATCGGAGTGCAAGATAGCACACCATAATACAATATAATTAGAATTGAAGCTAATAAATCAAATATAATGAGAGAAAGAATGTCCGAAAGGTGGATAGGCCTCACCATAAAGCTGAGGTGAGATGCGCAGTCTGGTTGAGCATCAGGGAGATGAAAAAGAGACAATGAAGAAGAGCACATCAGGTGACCTTGCCAGGAGTTATATCTCCTCTCTGACCACAAAGTCCCCTGGGGAATGTAGTTCTTCTCTTCCAGCAGGTACCTAGAACTTGAGCATTAACAGTGAAACTCCTAGTGCCCTACATGATGATACGATGTGGAACACCGAAAACCAAAAATCACAAAACCATGGCAAAGATATAGAGCAGTGCTGCCATGTGGAGGACTTCTTCTGCCTCGTCAGGTGAAAGCAAGAAGGTCTGGTGGCCTTCTTTGATGGAGTAATGATGGATGAACAAAAGAAGAGAAATTGATGTTGTCCACCTGGACTTGTGCAAGGCCTTGGATGTGGTCTTGTACCACATCCTTATCTCTAAATTACAGAGATATGGATTTCAAGGTTGGACTGTTCAGTGGATAAAGAATTGATTGGATGGCTGCAGCCAAAGGGTAGTGGTCAGTGAATCTATATACACATGGAGTCCTGTCATAAGCGGTGTTTCCAAGGAGTCCTGGGACAGGTGTTTTACAGTGTCTTTATCAATGACAGAGACAGTGGGACTGTGTGTACCCTAAGCAGCTTTAAAGATGGCACCAAGCTAAGTTGTGCCATTGATACAACAGAAAGAAGGGATGCCATTCAGACATGGATAAGTTTGAGAAGTGGGCCAACATAAACCTAATTAATGAAGTTTACCAAGGCCAGGTATGTGTAAAGACTGGGAGACCTCACTGAGAACAGCCCTGCAGAGCAAAATTTCAGGATCCTTGGTGGACGAAAAGGTAGACCTGAGCCAGCAGTGTGCTTTTGCAGCCTGGAAGTCCAACAGTATCCTGGACTGCATCAAAATAGGAGTGGCCAGCAGAGAGAGAGAGAGATGATTTCTTACTATACAGGAGGAGTTTGAGTTATTCTATTCATTATCTATATTTTTTCTTTGTACTATTTTTGTTATTTTTTTTTCATAAAATTTTTGCGCCTCACTTTTAAAAGTATAAGGCAAAAAAATTCAGAGCACATTCTCAGTGTGATGTGGTTGCATCTCTGAGGCAGGTAGCTTTTTGGGAAGAAGCTGTGTTTTGGTATTAAGAGCATATAATGAGTAAAGTTCACAGAAGAATTTTTTTCAAAAGGATGGCAAATATTTGGCCCAGGGGTAGTAGGTGAGAAGTTTGGCACCACCAAGTCCAGATCATGGAGTTGTTCTTCTTAGACTGAGTGTTTTAGGTCATTTTAGATAGGAATCAGTAAAAATATATATTTTTTTATTTCTTGAATTTACTCGAAGCCATTCAGTAACAAATCTTGTTATTTGTTTTCAATATTGTTCTCAAAGACTTTTAAACAGGAATACTAAAATTACCATATATATACATATATATATATAAATCACAGTTAGAAGAGTTACTATTGCAGACTTCTACTCTCCTCAACCCCCTGCCAAGCCCCTCCCTCCTCAATCCTTTTCCCCCAGAAGCCTGGTGAGGAAGGGGAAAAGTTAAAGACAACCAATTAGATTATAGTTTACTCAGAAAAATGTGAGATAATACAGAGTAATTAAGAATAATAAAGCAAACAAAAGAATGGGAAAAAAATAATCTCCGAAACAGTTTTCTGCCCTTCACTCATGGCTGACCAATACAAAAGAGAGAGCTTTCAACAGTGTTCACATCATTTTTATATCTTCCTTTGGAAAACCAGAAACCACCACAGTATTTTGGTAATTGCAGCCCCAGGAAAACCAGGAACTGAAGTTCCTTCCTCCCAGAGATAAAAAACTAAATTGGAAACAAGCATTCTGGGAAAACAGGAACTACAGTTCTAACCTCTTGAGTACAGAGAGCTTATAGCATGATGTTACGATATGGAGTATTTATAAAACCATGAATTCTTTACAATTAAAATCTAAAACAAGAATGTTTACGTGTTTCAAATTACTTGGCAGGAAAAAGAAAGAAGTACAGCTCATTGTTTAACAACTCTTTCTGCTATAACTCCAGTAGGTCTTCAAATGGGAGATACGAAGCTGTCTAGCAATGAAAGACTGAGATTAGCTAACCTATCATAAGGTCATGATATACAAGCTAGCTATGTCACCAGAGAAGCTGACAAGTCTTTAACTTTAAAGCTGCAGTAATTGCTTTTCTAAGCTTGTTATGGGTATTTTTATATATTATTTCACAAATATCTGATGAATAGCTATATCTTTGCAGCAGACAGCAATCAGAACATAAAAAATACATTTTTATTCTTCATTGCAAAAACACGACAAACTGAAAAGTATTCTAACTTGCTACACAATACCTCATCACATTCTCTTATCCTTCTTGCCAGGGAAGTAAAGGGCAATTTGTGATCCTGATGAGAGTAAGATTGCTTACTGTCATCAAGTAGATGAAAGAAGAGACAGCAGGTTTTGAGAAAGGAGGTCCCTGCAACATTCCTAGCATGGAAGCAGAAGTGTAGAGACTATGTGTGAAATGCTGCATTGTATATTAAAAATATTAAGGTAAATAAATAAATAAATAACTAAATAAATAAATAAATAAATAAAAGTATATTATTTTCCTTATAAAAGAGGAAGATATTGATTCTGATCATGTTGTTAGATCTTGGAGTGATCCTTCCTGTATATCAAAGCAACTGTAAATATAACTCTAAATATTTAAAATGTATGAGATTCTGCTAGTTAAGATGATATACCTTGCCTTTACTAGTTTATCTTACTTATGTAATTATTAGTATGTACAGACTAAATCTTTAGTTGCATGTATTCTCATGCATTTGAGAGAGAAGGAAATGCTGTTAAGCTGACCACAGGTCCTAGCTTAAATTGGATCATTAATTTCACTAGATGCATTCCAAATTATTTTATCAGTACACATATAGATAATGAAAAGTATTAATGTAATTATTTCATATCTATTTCCAAATAAACTTCAAGATTGGTAGGATCTTCCACCTTCAGGACACAGTAATCCATCAATACAGAAACCTAAACTAGCTCAAATGCACATAAATTTGCATATTGTAAAGACTTCTTTGAAACAAATGAAAGAAAAAAGAAAACAAAAAACAAAATATCTTGCACAGAGTACAGAAAATCTTATTCATTAATTAAAGAAAGATAGGACACAATAGGACAAAACATACAGTAAGAAAACAAACAGGATATCAGCTAAATTGTTCTGTTATTCTGTCTAGATTTCATATAAATATGCTTTTTTATTATGTCTACCTGCATTGGTAGATAGCTTTTCTTTGGTTGAAAGAACCACAATTTGGTTAACATAAAGGAAGCTGGTAACCTTCTCCAGCCTCTTAGATGTTGTACTGAGCTTCTATGTCATCTTCAGAAATAATAAATACTGGCTGCTATGTATGAAATCTCACCCTTCAAAACTGAGAATGCTTTTCCAGTTGAGGTCAGATCATGTATTCAGTGTTATCTGATACTTCATTCACAGTTTATAGTTCCACAGCAAATGTAAACTGCATAGTTATTCACAATGTAAAATTTATGCTAGTTTTCTGTTAGCTATTTATTTATTTCCTGTAGCAGTGATTTCTTAATTGTAATAATCCTTTTCTCTCCCTGGGCTTTTAATGTGACCAGTAAATTAACTAACCAAGATTCAGATGGGGAAAAATATATATATATATATATATATATATATATATATATGTAGTCCTTGCTGTTACCTGCTGTTTGGAAATACAAATGCCATTCTTTATTCAAGGTGTTCTTTTATTGTTGTTGCTATTGTTGTTTCCCTGCAGGTTTTTAAATATTTACCTCTTGTTAAGACATTTGGAATATCATATAACATTTATTTAGTTTTCTCTTCATTATCTGGGGCTCAGAATTGTCACTAATACAGTCCTGACAATGACACTGGTATGCTGTTAAGATTTTATTGGTTTTGATAACATATTTAGAAAAGTGCTTTAGTTTCACCAGGGGTGAAGTATTCCACTTGTGGAAGTAGGAATGTTATACATTTTATTGATACCTCAGGTCGTTTTGCTAAGTATTTACTAAAGTCATATTCTTGTAGGAATTTTCAGCACTGAGGTTAACAATTATAACAAAAGTGTTGAATTAAGTATTAGCTCTTTCTCTCTCACCAAAATTAATTCAGTGTGCTGGTAATGCAGTAAATTACAAATTAACAGTTATTCATATTCAAATAAGCACAGATTTTATATTCATACTGATTGACAGTGTAGTACATCAACTTTAACATGGCTATTTGACATGAAGAAAGGATATTCCCTTTGGCCAGTTCATTGAATATGGTTCTATATTCCACATTCCTTCCATAAAAGCTTAAGGATTTCTAGAAGTGCTCTCAAACCCGTGATTCCCCTCAGGTCCTGGCACCGTGAGAGGTATGATACTTTGTAAGCCGCTTACATTCAGCCTGCACTCCTGCTGACTACAAATTCTATCTGCTTTTGCAGCACAAAACATTTCTGGGACAGACTAAATAATTTCAGCAGTTATTGGAAGGGCACTTTGATACCTTGACTCTATGCAGAGCACTAGATTAGCTAAGCTTGGAGGGTGCTGTAAGTGCAAGAGATAACATCCCAGGAATCTGCAACAGTGTCCCTGTAGCCACCCTCTAGCATAGCAACTGCTAAGTGATGTGAGAATGTTATTGTATAGCCTGGAGGCTACCCAAGGCACCACTCTCTGCATCTTGTCCTCTCAGAATTAATGAATTCTTGCTGCATATTGTAAAATGTTTTATCCAACTCAGAACTATCAGTAACAAAACTGTCATTTTGACTAAGAGATGCATGCTGAATAATTTTCCTTACATTTTTGCTTTAGTTACAGTTTTGAAACTGATGGATAAACCATGTTTTTGCTATTTAAAAATACTTCTCAGACTTCATTTTCTGAGAAAGTTTTCTCATACCCACTAAGGATTTTAAAGCATTCATCCAATTAGAAGACAACTTTTAGAGTTTTTGTTTTGGTTTGGTTTTTACATAACAAAATATTTTTTGTTTTGTTTTGTTTATTTTAATTGCCCAAGGTGTGGAACAGTTATTATTGAAATTTGTTTGTTGAAATTTTGAATCTTTGTAAGGGACATATAAAGTTTACATATTCAGGTCACTCAAGACTTGTATATTCAGTCCATCTCCCTGAATGAAACAGCTGAACTTCTGATGTCTACTGTAGAAATTTGCATCTGACAGTGATATTGGGTGAAGAAATTTCACTTTCAGTTTTGTTACAGAGGCATGAAGTTAGAATCAGACATTAAGTAAATCATGCTTTGAGAAGGAGGTTACATCAGATGTTCTGCAGAGGTTCCTTACCACCTAAATAATTATACAATCTTATGAGCCTACCACTTGGAGATTCATATTTGACACATTTTCATTATGACCAATTCAAGAAGTTTCAAAACATCTTTTCTATTTGTGTTGGAAAGAACACATTTTCCCAACTATATTTTTCTTTTTCTGAAGCATAGTATCATGTAATCATAATAGCAGAAGTAGAAATACAAAGGAATTTTTCTCTGACTGATACAATCACATCATCATTTGTAGCTTAAGGTCTCTCTTCTATATATATTGCTTCTCATTCATAAACCTAAATAAGTATTTTGAGATGAGGTAAAGCAAATAATAGTTTATTTAAGGCAAATAAACTAACTGGCAGAAAATTTTCTCTCCTACCTGTGACTCCTTGCCAGAGCCAGGATCTTTGATGTGACATAGGGATTCTTTTTGTGTAGCAAATCACACATAGAAATTATATATTATTATGGATAATGATGACACCAGGCCTTCATAGTAGAAGAACAGGCATTTAGTCCTCATGGGTTTCTTTAGAGAAGCAGCTGTCCTTAAGCTATACGATCTTTTTTTATCCAGTACTCGTAATATGGATTTCCCTTCACATTTAAATTTGAATTAATTAAAAAATAATTAAAATTCATAAATACAAAACTTTTTTTTTTTTTTTTTTTAGTGAGAATCAGTTCCGGATTTTTTTAATTTTTTTTTTGAGGAAAAAAAAATTATATGTGCAAGATTATGCTTATTTACTACTCTTCCAGCGTTTTCTTTAAATATACATATCAAAAATTCTTTTCAGAAAAAAAAGAAATATATATATTTTTTTATTTATTAATGAACAAATAGTTGATATTAAGGATGTGAGAACTGTAATGGAAGATTCTAGTAATTCCAATATATGCAGCTATTCTCTGCAATATCTTTCAATTTTATTTATTTATTTATTTGTTTGTTTGTTTGTTTGTTTGTTTGTTTGTTTAATGAATACTGATTTGTTACAAAATCTACATATCTCCCAATTTTGTGTTTATTCTGTTCTCTGGAAATTACTCTTCAGCTGTTCACTGTCTTTCATGAAATGACAAGATAGAACACTTTTCTTTAAGACCTGAAATAAATGTTGATTTAAAATTCAGTTAATGGATGCCTCTTGTATAATCATTCAAATAAATATCTACAGGCTACAGAGAAAAGATAAAACTATCAAAGTAACATGAAGGAAATTTACATTACACTACACTCCATTCAGTGACTTCTCAAGACAGATCCCAATGATGTATTATACTCTATTAAATATGTATGGGCACAGCTTTTAACGTAGGAGAACAATTTTAAGTCATTTTAATTGACTGAACTGCCTATCTAAGAATATTTAGGATAAGATGTCCTCCTTCAGTTTGAAATTACACTATATTTATAATTATATATTTATAAATTTATTAGGGTTTTTTATCTTATTTTTTTAAATGCTAGATTTATATCATGCCTAATCTTTATCACTTTATAGAAGTCTAAAATATACATCTCAAAATCAGGGAGACATATGCTGTGCAACTACCTTTGAAAGTTAGTAAAGGAAATTGAGCCAACGTACATTCAAGCTCATTGGAACACAATCCTCAACATTTTTTATGCCAGTGTCTGGTGAAATACTGGGAACACTGATAATTCTAATCACCTCTTTTTGACATCTAGAATGGTCTACTGAATGTTTGTTGATGAATGATTTTTCAGGCTGATCACATGAAGCTGCTGAAAGTAAAGAAATCAGACATTTTTTTATATTTATATGGTTGTAGACAAAACTCCTTTTATTGTTTACTTGGCAGAAGAATACAGCTCATCTTACTATACAAAGCCTGGGTCAAGGCTTTCAAAACCAAGTCACTTTCCCAGATAATACTTCTTCCATGATCAAAGCACAAAAGGAATGTAGTAATCACATTGAAATTCATGCTTATGTTCATTTATAGAGAAAGGAAAGGAAAAGGAAACCAATGCATTTAGCTGAAAGAAACCATGTAACTCTTTTCTAGGAATCTGAATTTTCCCTGAAACAATTACTTGTCAATGACATAAGTAGTAGCATTTGTTTCAATTCCTCTGCCGTCATCCCATTCACACTTCTTTTTAAATTTGTGACTTTGTTTAGTATTTTATTCCCAATTAGATATTTCAGACATTACTTTTCAGTAGATAAGATTCTTATTTCCTGGTGTCTGTTTTTCTTCCTATAGCTCGTTATTAAACTAAATGCATCATTTTATAACCATGCTTCTAAATACAGAATTCACAAAACTGCAGTCTCATTCATAGGCACAAGATTCCTAGTGATTAAAAAAAAGATATTTTTATTTTTTAATGTCTTGTGTTTTCACTTACCGGCTGAAATAAGTTGATTCAAAAAGTGTCAAATTAGGTGTTTTTTGTTTTTGTTTGTTTGTTTGTTTGTTTTTCCCCTGCATACTTGCAGATACTGAATATTGATTCTGTGAAAACTAAGCATATAAAAATGCCTTCTATATATTACAGCTAAATGTATATTTCAACAACATAATCAACGTTAATTTGTTTGGAGTGTATCTATAAATTCATTTGTTCATTTTCACATAGTATCATGTTACCTAAATGGCTTCACAGAATCACACAGAATCACAGAATTGCAGGGGTTGGAAGGAACTTCAAGAGTTCACTGAATCCAACCTCCTGCTAAAGCAGATAACCCATACCAGGTTGCACAGTTAGGTATCCAGATCAACCTTGAGTATCTCTGTAGAAGAAGACTCCACGAACTCTCTGGGCAAACTGTTTCAGTGTTCCAATTGTGTCAGAATGTATTTTTCTTACAAATATAATTACTATGTGAGAACTGTTAATAATGCATTTCTTAAAACAAATTAGTCATATGTACAATTCATTCAACAACAGTTTGGTTTTTTTTTCCTCAGTTTTAGTAAAGAAATATGATTTGCAACTATAAATATATTTACTTAAAGTGCAATTAAATATATTAAGTATCAAGATGGAGGCAACAGGCTTTTTTTGAACCCTTCCTGTTTTTATAAACGGAATATAAGAAAAGCAGTTAGCACAGTAAACATCACCTCTATCAAGTAGATTCAAAAGCTACTTCCATATATTGATATTGTTCTGCTAATGGTAGTTGTCTTTCAAAAAAAAAAAAAAAAGAAAAAAGAAATAATAAATAATAAAAAGAACATTTTTTAAGTGCGCATTGTGAAATAAGGCCCAGAGTAAAAATTGTAACATTAACAGAATTTTACTTATTTGTTTGTTAAAAAATAGTTATCTGAATTCAAAACCCCTACTTGCAGTTTGGATTGTCATTAATTTTCTTGTTTTTTAAAAAAAATTCATTTGCCTCTATTAGAAAGTTCTGCACCCTTGAAGCAAGGCATTAAAAAAAGTTACACAAAATCTTATGTCCGTGTTCCACACAGTGCCTGTAACCACTATATTCATTGTCATCAAATTATAATAGTATATAAAATCTGCTTGAATTACATTTCTGGGCTCCCCAACAGTTTGAAGGAGGTGGAAAGAGTCAATGAAGTCTACAGTCTTTTGGAGTCTTCAAGAAAAAATTAAACAATTAAGCATAGTCAGAACATTCAGATATATTAGGTCTAGTTTTACAGAATAGGAAAACAAACAAACAAACAAACAACAAAACAAAACAAAACATAACAAAACCAAAAACAAATAGACCAGATTTTGCTTAAATATGGGTAGTTATAAGGTAGTTAATTCAGAAAGTAAGAAGAGATGGACTGAAGTCTGCCTCAGCCTGACATGATCTTAAAAAAATATATATATATATAAAAAAATCCATAATCTGAAGATCTATTGAAAGTTGAGACAGGGTTGAATATCCATGTCGTTGACAAATGCCTTGGCTACACTGGCAGCTAGGTAATACATGATGTAAATCAGAAGCCATCTGAAAAATTTTCTAGCAGAATTGAATTGCCAATGCTAGTCAGAAAACAAACCAAACCAACCAACAAATCAACCAACTAACCAAACCAAGCAAACAACAAAAACTTGACAAGAATAACAACAAAAAACTTCCATACTTGAATGGAAACAGTTTTTTCTATTAAAAGAACTGGATAAAAATATTAAAAGGCTTTGCATTAAAAAATAAAATAAAATTAAATAATAATAATAATAATAATAATAAAAATTCTGAAGTTCTTAAACAGCATTGATCAGCTTGCATGCAACAAATGCAAGTTCTCTAGTTATTATTTTAAAATAAGCTATGTGTAATGATGTACACTATTCTTCTGAAGCACAAGCATCAAAGAATGTTAAAAAATATCTCCTTTATATGTGTGTTCTCAAATTAGCTATTTCTACACCTTCTATTTCAAAATAATGTGTTGTTTGATCGTTAACAAAGCCTTCATCACAGAGTTACAAGGTAAACATTCACATTTCCCTCATTTCACATCACATGGATGTGCTGTTTTAATCACTCTGGAATTTTCTATGGTAAAATGCACTGTTACAACTAATTAAATATATATATATTAATGAAATCTGCTTAATTCTAATGTAGTTCATCTCCAGTCATTTACTAAATTATTGATTTCTTTTAATGAAAAAAATATTTTTAGCCAAATCTATTTACTAAAATTATATCCTATAAAACAAATATAAATGAATACCTAAGATAATGCATGTCTACTGAAGAAAAAGCATCACTTCTATTTTAATATTCATATTCAACTATATTAATAATAATATTCATGTTCATAATAATAATTAATAATATTAATATTAATATTCAATTAGAGTTGTTTTATTAAAATTAATGTGGTTTAGAAATATATACATTAATATGTACATATGTATATGTGTATATATGCACACGTAAAATATGTATATTATGTATTACATTTATTATGATATATTAAGTATACATAGATATATTTATATTTAACTACAGTAAACTAGTATTCAATAAGCTGTTCAGTCAGCAGAAATAAGATGATTAATAAGCTCACATAAATTGTCTTTAAACTGTCAATTAAAAAAAAAAGTTTCAACATATTGCTCCCCAATATTGCAATCTTAGCAAGATTTCATCAATTTCATGCTTTCTTCCCCTATTACCATCCTTCTTACTATTGGCTTGAAATAACATAAATTTTTGACACAGTTTTTTGAAATTTGTTTAATGAATGCACTTCTGTGCATGTAGATTTACACGGATGGTTTGGACTTCACCTGCTGGCAAGAGGACTGCAGAATCATCTTGCATTTCTAATAGAAGAATAATACTTTCATAATAATGAGTATGTAGATGCAGAAGAAAATCAAACAATGTACTAGAATTCAGAAGGCAGCTGGGACCTTTGGCAAATGCTGCTATTCTTGTTTGCCATTGAGCGTTTATTCTAAAAGCATCTGTAGTGCTGCAGGCAACATTTTTTTCTGAGTGAAGAACCTTTTAAGAGTTGAGTACCTCACATTTTCTTCACAAGCAGCATGAAATCATACCTAACTTTGAAACTTTTGTCTTTACTGTGTTGTGAATGAGGTAAAAGACAAAATCAAATAGTATAAAAGAACTAAAACAACAAATAAAAAAATAAAAAGAATAAAACAAAATATATATTGATGTTTTCTGCAATAAAAGTTATATTTGCACAAAATATTAGTACAAATATGATTTTACATTCTTACTTCAATTCTCAGGGAAAAAAAACAAACAACAACAACAAAAAGCAGCAATGAAACAAATTTCCATATTACTGAAATATATATATATATATATATATATTCTTTTCCCAAGTAAATTATACAAGGTTTCATCACAGAGCAATGTTTCTGTTACAGTGGAATTCTTCTGTTAGTCAACAAATAACTGTGAATTAACTGTGAAGCAGTGGTGGCTTGACTTTTTTCACTGTTTTTTATTTATTTATTTATTTATTAATACATTTTCATTTTTAACAGGTCTACATAGCACTAACAGGTATAAAGCTCCTTCTCCATTATTGTTGACAGAGATACATTTTATATCACCTTTCAGCATGCAAAACTTTCCTAAATATTTTGGCTGCTGGAATTGAGTACATAATTCTATACTCATTCAAGTTTTTCTTATACATGGCACTTGAAGTATGATAACTTTAAAAAATGAAGAGAAGATGAATACGTACTTCTTAGAATGAAAATGGAGAGTCAAGCACAAAGATCTAATGGGTGTTACTTGTGAATTTTGGAGTTTTATTCGGAAAATAAATCTGTATTATTGATAAAAAGAGAGAACTTGAAAAGAAAACTTGAAAAGAAAAGAAAGAAAGAACTTGAAAAGAAAAAAATATAAATACTTATATATATATAAGTTGTGATACCAAGAAATATTTTTACAGAAAACTTTAGAGAGTGTATGAACTGTAAAACCAAACAGAAAGGGTAAATTACTTAAATTACTGAAAATGGTAATATGAAAACCAAAATAATATTTTGCAATAGATGAGAAAGGGTGATCTGGGGTAACATTTTAAATGGAAAATGATACAATATTTATTTCATGAAACACTTCCTGAGAGTAAAGTTTTAGAGAGAAGAGAAAGGAAAAAAAAAAGAGAGAAGAATGAATGCATGATGATTTCTGTCTTTCTAGAGGGCTTGTATGATACTCTGTGGAACATTTTTAATTACGCTTAGGGATGGGCTTTTATCCCCTTCATTTGATGCTTTTGAAAACTTGAAGCATAAACCTCAAAACACAAACTCCAAATACAATCTTTGATTTATGTAAAAATTTTAATCTTGTACTAATTCTATTGTTTTCATCTTTTACTATGTATGGTCTTGAAGAATAAATAGACATTCTAATGCGACTTCATCAATTGCTAGCCACAATAAAGGCTACTATATTTTTCATTCTTTAAGTGTTTATTTGTGGGCTGGTTGGTTGATTAGTTAGTTTCGTCACTTCTAATGGTCAGCATTAGATATACACTATGTTATTTTTTCTTTTAGAGGAAACATTCTTTTACAGCATGAACATAAATTGCATGTTTGTTCACAGTTCCAATCCCCCACACTGTTCCCCAAATGTCTTCATAATGACTTCTGATGATAATCAATATATATCTCCTTTGAATATTGGTTCTTCTTTGGGACAAAAGAAAATTTCTTCAGTAGTTCTTTGCAGATAATACTGATTTTTCATTCCTTTTTTTTTTTTTTTTTTTTTAAGATAAACAGCATCTTTTCTAATTTGTATGCTAATTTAGAAAAAAAGAAATGTAAAAAATAAGAAAATTAGAAGGAAAATAATTCTTTCTTCAACTCTTTTCCATTTCTCTTCTTTTTTCCAGTCCAATATTTAAATAAATCTAAAACAGACAAACAAACAAACAAAAACATCAAAAGGATAACAATTTATCTTCAAAAGACTTAGTCCTGGTGAAATGAAGAATATTTGAAAATAAACTAGTCAATTATTTCTTTTCTTGACACTAATTGAATCTTTGACTGAAGGTAATTTATACTTCAGTAGGCTAACTTCCATAATTTGTAAAACCAATACTTTTATTATGTTAAAAAAAAAAAAAGAACAGAAAAAGGTAACCCTGAAGAAAATTGCCAGTTACTGCTCAATAAAAATGAAGTTAAATGAACCATTTCATACTTTCATTATTCAGAAATAATTCAAGTAATTTCACTGATTCAAATTTCTGTTTTTGCTTTCTGCCACTGATCTCCCCCACTTCTCAAAGGATATGAATTAGTAACCTGGAAAAATAACAACAACTAGAGATCTGGTGGCTCTGTTTGTTTCTTTGATGAGCTAATTTACTGCTACCATATGGAACTTGATTGTTCTTCTGTAGACAGGAAGATCAGTAAGATGTCACTTCACTTGAAATAGGATATAATATTTCATATTTCTTGTCTATAAATGAATCTAGAATGGTAATCAAAGGTGGTCTTTCACAGTAATTTGTTGTAAGCATGAGAATATTAATCTATTTTATCCAGTACTTGGATTCCAGCAGATGGTATCAATTAGGAGAATAAAATTCCTCAAAGGAATTGTTTAATTTGATTCAGTGCTCTTTATTTATAAACAAGTTTTGTTTGCATTCTGATACAGCACAAATCACGTAAAAAAATACTTGGAACTGTGACCACAGAAACTCTAAACTAAAACCGTCTAGAGTCATGTCTCTGTATTTGCCAGGTTTAAGTCTTCAATTTTCTTACTTGCTCTATAGTCACTGGAGGAGAGAATTGCCCTTCTTCCCTCAATTATCATATCTATTAACTAATACTCATGGAATATCTTTACACCTCTAAGACACTTTCCATACATTTCTAGTGCTGCCTTAGTTATAGCTTGAGGTCTCTCAAAAGTGGAATACATGGGGACGGTCATTTCCTTTGACCTGCTAAATATATGTTTTTGATGCAGCCCAGGATGTGGTTGGCATTTTGGGCCTCAAGCCTATATTTCTGGCTTATGCTGAGTTTTTTTATTAACCAAAATCACAAAGTCCTTCACCATAGGAGTACTGTCAATTCTTTTTTCACCCAGCCTGTATTTGTACTTGTAATTGCTCCACACCAGTTGCAGGACCCTACACACTTTCATGAAGTTCACAGGTACACATCTCAAGCCTTGTCAAGGTCTCAGAGGATGTATCCCTTAATGCGCTTTCCCAGGAGACAAGAATTCTGTTCAGGACAGCATCAAGTGCTCTGCAGAAATCTAAGCCGATGACGTCTGTTCTTTTTTTCTTATTCATCAATTCTGTAGCCCCATTATAGAAGACCACCAACTTTGTCAGCCATGATTTACCCTTAGTGAAGCTGTGTTGGCTGTTACGAATCATCTCTTTGCTTTCCATGTGCCTTAGCATTCTTTCCAGGTGGTTCTGCTCCACAATCACGTCAAGTGCAGAATTGAGGCTCACTAGTCTGTAGTTACTCAGATCTTCCTTTTTTATCTTTTTAAAAATGATGATTAGATACTTTAATATATAAAATAACATATCACTGGAGCAATGTTAAAATTTATTTATATGAGTTTTCCAAATCATCTAAAATCAGAAAACTTAAAAAAAAAAAAAATGGCCACATACAAGTATAACTATGTACACTGTGTTAGATTATAAAGCATTTTAATGACTCTATAAATAGAAATAGACAAAGATAAAATAAAAATGGAATATTAAAAAAATTTCCTGGAATCAACTGACTTTATCAAAATATTGGCAACTAAATTTGAGATGTAAGTCAATTAAACAATCCTCAACAGTCAGTGGAGACAGGATTATTCTAGCAAGGAACTGATCTAATTTAATATGGTTATTTCTTTTTCTCTGTATCTACAAATATAGAATCCTACATATATCTATTTTGAGTAGCCAGATGTGGGCAAAATTTGTTAGTATGGGACTTGTTTTTTTTTATACCAAATTTTTACATTCCAATTATTTCAATTTCTTCAATGTAATTATGAAGTTATATATTTACAATTCAGGGTAACAGGTGGAGAATGAGATTCATAACATGTAACATGATGATCAGACCTGAAAACTATTTATTGTTGTATTATGAATATTGAAATCAAAACTGACCTGTAAATAAAATTCTTATAATACAAAGAACTGAACATTACATTTTAAAATTTTAATGTTAAAAGCAACCCTGGCTTCAATGTAGGCACCTTCGTTTTTCACAACTCTCCACCCAAGGAACTTGGAGAAGAATGAATCATTTTTCTTTAATTTATTTATAATTGCATGATTATTAAGACTGGAAAATACATCTGAGATCCTCCGGTCCAACCATCAGTGCATCACCACCATGCTCACTAAATCATGCCCTAAAGTGCAACTTCTAAATGGGCAGTCTGTTCCAGTGTTTGACCATTATTTCAGGGAAAAAAAATTCTCCTAATATCCAAACTGAACCTCCCCATGTGCAAATTGAGGGCCTTACTTGTCATCCTATTTCTAGTTGCTTCGTGGCAAAAGCCAATCCCCACCTCCTTTCAGGTGGGTGTAGAGAGTGAGATAGTTTCTCCTGAATCTCCTCTTTTCCAGACTAAACAATCCATTTTGTCAGCTGCTCCTCATGTAATTTATATTCCAGACTCTTCACAGCTTTGTTGCCCTTCCTTGGACACATCCAAGGGCCTCATTTATTTTATTTTATTTTATTTTATTTTATTTTATTTTATTTTATTTTATTTATTTATTTTCTAGTAATGAGTCCAAAACTGAACACAATACTATAGGTGCAGCCTCACCGTTGCTGAGTACATGGGGATTTCCCTAGTCCTATGGCTACACTGTTTCTGATACTTCCCAGGATGCTATTGTTCATCTTTGCCACCTGGACGCACTACTGGCTCATACTGAGCTGGCCATCAACTAGTAATCCCAGATCATATTCAAGTCTATAGTATTGCATGGGGTTGTTGCCACCAAAGTGCAAGATCTGACATTTGGCCTTGTTAAAACTCATACAATTAGACTCAGCTTATTAATCCACCTTATCCAGTTCTGTCTGTAGGACCTTCCTATCCCCAAGCAGATCAACACTTCCTCCCAGCTTGGTGTCATCTGCAACCTTAATGAGGGTGCATTCAAATCCTCTCATCCAGATTATCAGTAAAGATATTAAACAGGATTGGACTCAGAACTGACCCCTGAGAACACCACTTGTGACCAGTTGCTAGCTGGATTTAACTCTAGTAATTACCACACTCTGTGCCTGGCCATGCAGACAATTTTTTCCCCAGTAAAGAGTACACCTAGCAAAGACATGGAATGCCAGTTTCTTCAGGAGAATGCTGTGGGAGCCAGGGTCAAAGGCTTTAATAAAGTCTAGGTAGACTACAAATTTCTTACATCCAGTAGTTGGGTAGCCTGATCATAAAGGAGATTAGGTTGGTCAAGCAGGACCTACCTTTCATGAATGTGTGCTGGCCAGGCCTTGTGCCCTGCAAATACCTCATGATCACACTCAAGATGATCTGCCCCATAATATACCTGCATACCAAGATATTTTACTACTTAAGTGAAAAATTCAACATGTTCATGCTACAGAAGCTATGTATTCCCTCTAGCTTGGAAAAGTTGCTTTATTTTTGTAACAATGCCACTTTGGATAATGCTTTGAGGAATATTGTGGCTGAGAATAAAAAGTACTAACAGCTATCCCTGATGGCTATGGAGCTCTTTGATGTATATATGACACTAATAAGCAGCAGAAGTACTCTCCTTATGCCTGATGTCATCTTGGAAATTGTAGCCATTGGCTTATATTTTTATTTATTTATTTTTTAATCAAAAAAAAATTTATTAAAAAAACATATTTCTAAGAATGAATGAAATTTCTTAATATATGCTCAATTTTAATTCAGGAATACTTACGTCATTCTCTTGAGTAGCTTAAAGGAACATTACATTGTCCTCTGATGTTCTTGAATTTACAATCTCTTCACACAAAATTCTATATAAACTCACATTCGTATTTGATCAAAGACTAAGCCATTTCTTAACTACTGGAGAACCTCTAGTTCTCAGTATCATCCCTCAAACAATAATCTGAGTAAGAATAAAACAAGCAAACAAACAAACAGACAAACAAAAAGCACGAGAACTGGAAAAATGAATGAAATTCACAATTTTCCTGATTATTATTTTATTTTAATTTTTGCAGAGAGAAAAAAAAATCTGACAGCTTCTCATCAAAATTATTATTGTGATTTTCTGACCAGATTTTCAAAGGCTAAGATTAAAAAATCAGTCTTATGAACACATACGTGTGCACAAATATGTTTACTTTTTATTCTTCTGATGCTATTCTGAAACTTCTCCCACGAAAATAAATACCATCATAAGATAGTATTTATCTAGTATTATTTTAAATGCTTTATATTTAGTCTTATCACAATTAACTGTAAACTTACAAAATCTTATTAACATTTCTCCTTAAATACAATCTACATCCGAATATTTAGTTTCACTGGGTTTTTTTTGTTTGTTTGTTTTGTTTTGTTTTGTTTTGTTTTCCCAATGTGGACCATAATATTTCTAAGTTATTGTCTATATTTTAGAAACTCGGAGGTCTTCAATGGAGCTGAAGTAATCACTACAAGTAGCCGTGGGTACATAGAAATTGCATTTGCCTTTTTTTGGTTTACATAATTTGAAGTTTGCTTTTTTTATTCTCAGTTCCATGCCTACAACAAAAAGCAAAGCAGAACTGCTATAAGATCTCCTTGAGAAGACAACTCAAAAGAGGGAATGTCATCATCATTTTTACCTAATAGAGACAAAATTTCCCATCACCAAAATAGTACAATACAGACTACTATTTTTGAGTGCTTAGTACTTTGTTAATTCATTTTCAGAAGAATCAGTAAATGAATTTAGGCTTCAGTTGGTAATTATCTCCACACTTCATCTATATATGACTAAGCTGCCTTATAAGCAAGCCATATTAACACAGTAGATGGCTGCTAAGACGGAGGGATATATTTACCACAGTCTGACTGTGAAATCTGATCTTCTTGTGCTTTTACACTCAGACTTGATGTTCAAGTGTTGGAAAGTATAGTAATGCAAACTGAGATAACATTGCATGCTATTGCTACTCTGGAGCGTAGTATCAATACCTTACCAAAAGATTTGTTGTTTTTGTTTTGTTTTGTTTTGTTTTGCTTTGTTTTCCCCTTTTAAACTTGCACTTAGTTAAATGTTTTACCATTGTATATTAATGCCTCTGAAAAAGAACACTGCCTATTTAGTAATATTAATAAGCTACACATACATATGCATACAATAAGAATGTTTGTATTCTAAATACAAAAATTATCTCACTAAGCCATTTAAGAAAATGTAATTTCACAAACATAGTTACTGGGAAACTGAAACAAGTGAAGGATGAAAACTGAACAGAACCTGATAATATCTGAGCATATCTAGGGATATAAGTTTTGAGATACTGTAGGATATTATGGGAGAAGGAACCTGGTGGCTATAATGATAACTTAGAATCCTCTAGCTCATACACAGTTGGGTGAAAAGAGAGGTCTCAATGGCAAAGAGGAAACTTTAGGAAAGATCATAGGGAAGTGATCAGACTCCCTATAGCTTCTACTTTTACTTCTTTCAAAAGAAGAAGAAAAAAAAAAAGTGGGTAAGTGCCAGGTAATTATTTTTTATGGATTTATTTTGAACATGTAAAATTTTTCTGATGCAGTTTCCCTAGTTGATTTGCAGGGTTTTCCGTTGTTTGTACTTTTTCATTCTCTTCAATAATGCATTATATTTAAGAACATGTAAAAGCAGAGTATATTCAAAGAGCTCAGTTTTGAGCTCTTCTGTATATACACATGCATAAAATCCGGGTATCTCTAGACATTTTAGGATCATGCGACTTCCTTTTTTCATACACTGGAGTATGAGGTGCTCAGTTATGTCAGTAAACACTGGCTGAGGGATGACCTTTAGGTTCTTCAGTTTTCCCACTTTGTCTCAGGAGGACTTTCCCCAATCAACATCTTAGATAAGGATTATACTTTATTTATTTATTTATTTATCTATCTATCTATCTATCTATTTATTTATTTATTTTCAGTCACTCGTGTGACTATCTCAAGTTCTACCACTATATCCTAAGGGGCAAAAGAATTGCAAATAGATGTTCCATTTGCCCATCCTTTAAGTCTTGAATTAAAAGAAAAAAAAAGAAAGAAAAAAAGCATTTCAATGTTATCTTTCAGCAAAATGACTTAACTTTTCTGAGTTGTGCATTATGGAAATAGGCAGAATACTAATTCTACCTATTTATGTTACCTACCTAACATTCCCAGATCCACGAATCCACAAAGCTATCTTTTCATACATAGGTATTCTATCTCCATGATTAATTACTTCAAGAGCTTCCGGTCCCTATCCAAGTCTAGATAAGACAGCTAGAACAGGTAAGCTACTTTGCAGTGGGAAATTATAGTAGATGTTTTGGCACAGAGGAACAGGAAAACATTTTTAAACATTAAAAATGTATGAAATGTGGTTTCTTGCTACCATGATTTACCATCAAATATGAAAAATGGGCCTGACACATAAACTATTCACAAGCTCTTTTTTAAAAATCTTCATAATACTTGAAAGTAGACATGTGTCTCTACTAATCAAACAGTGGGAGGACAAGAAACTGCCATTTGCCAACAGTTGCTCTTCATCAAAGTACGTTTATACATTCTTGACATTCTTTCCTATCTCTTGGTCTTACAACCATTATAAAATGACTGCTCGGAGTTACATGGAGAGGCCATGTGGACCACACAGAGGAAGAAAAGCCTCAAATGCAGTCCTAAAAATAATTCTATAGTACGGGAAAAAGAAAAAAAAAATCTGAATAATGCTATATATGTATAAACAAACAAGTGTAACTTAGATTCTAATTGCACTCTTTCAGTTCAGTATTTTAAAGCCTGAGTTTGAATAACTAAACAGTATAAAATTAAAACTTGCTAGATTTCATATAATAGTTTTCCAAGCTAATATTAATTAGTGGTCTAGTGGTCTATTTTGACAATTTTGAAATCAGATATCATTACCTAGCAAAGTCTGTTACCAGAAAGTAAGCTGTGCAGTCTGTTACACAGACTAAAACAAAAGCTTTATTGTTAACAAATTCCAATAGAAAGTTCAGTTATTTTATGATGTGGTTGTCTTTATTCAGTTAAAATGTTATATTTTTAAGAAAGTAAATGTAAAGAATAGTATTTCCATGGTTTTCAGAATGCTCACTTATTTTGAAGGAGTAAAGTAGTTTGAAGTTTGAAGGAGTAAAAAAATTGTTTTCTGAGTTTCATTAGCAAGTTACCTTTTCCTAATTCATAGTGAGGCGCTTAGAAACATTTAAATCATGTTAAAAATAATAATAATAATAATAATAATAATAATAATAATAATAATAATAATAATAATAA
>JAPSGF010000127.1:409643-428399 GCA_035772895.1 Perdix hodgsoniae
AATAATAATAATAATAATAATAATAATAATAATAATAATAATAATAAATAACATGCAAACTAATGATAATACTCAAGAAAAACATTAGATATTATTTAAGAATAGGAGATGTCATTTACCTGGACCTACCAATGTCATTTACCTGGACCTGAGCAAGGCCTTTGACATGGTCCCCCATCACATCCTCATCTCCAAATTGGAGGGAAGTGGATTTGATGGGTGGACAACTAGATGGATAAGCAATTGGTTGAAAGGCCACAGACAGAGGGTGGTGGTCAATGGCTCTCTGTCCAGGTGGAGGCCGGTAATGAGCAGTGTCCCTCAAGGGTCTGTCTTGGGACCGGTGCTCTTTAACATCTTTATTAATGACATTGATGTCATGGGAATGGAGTGCACCCTCAGCAATTTTGCTGATGACACCAAGCTGAGTGGTGCAGTCGATACGGTGGAGGGAACGGATGCCATTCAGAGGGACCTTGACAGGCTGGAAAGCTGGCCTCGGGTGAACCTAATGAGGTTCAACACGGCGAAGTGCAAGGTTTTGCACTTGGGCCGGAAGAACCCCAGGCACCTGTACAGGCTGGGAGGAGTTGTCCTTGAGAGCAGCTCGGCAGAGAAAGACCTAGGGGTCCTGATAGATGAGGAACTTAACATGAGCCAGCAGTGCGCTCTGGCAGCCCAGAAAGCAAATGGGATCCTGGGCTCCATCAGGAGAGGGGTGGTCAGCAGGGATAGGGAGGTGATTGTCCCTCTCTACTCTGCTCTTGTGAGGCCCCATCTGGAGTACTGTGTCCAGGTGTGGAGCCCTCAGTACAAAAAAGACATGGAGATTTTGGAAAGGGTCCAGATGAGGGCCACGAAGATGATCATGGGGCTGGAGCACCTCCCCTATGAGGACAGGCTGAGGGAGTTGGGTTTGTTCAGCCTGGAGAAGAGAAGGTTGCGGGGTGACCTCATTGAAGCCTTTCAATACCTGAAGGGAACTTACTCCCAGGAGGGGAGTAAACTCTTCGAAAGGGCTGATAATAGCAGGACTAGGGGAAATGGTTTTAAGTTAAAAGAGGGAAGATTTAGGTTGGATGTTAGGGGGAAGTTCTTTACTAGGAGAGTGGTTAGGTCCTGGAATAGGCTGCCCAGGGAGGTTGTGGATGCCCCGTCCTTGGAGGTGTTCAAGACCAGGTTGGACAGGGCTCTGGGCAACCTGATCTAGTAAAGGTGTATGTTTGGTGGCCCTGCTAGGCAGGGGGGTTGGAAGTACATAATCCTTGAGGTCCCTTCCAACCCGGGTCATTCTGTGATTCTGTGATTCTGTGAGATGACTTACAGGGAATAATATACAAAAGACCCGATGAACCCCAGTAACTTTAAAACTGTCATGCCTGCAGTGATTTTATTGCAGTGATACTTGCCACTAACAGATATTTGCATATAAGAAGAATATAAGAAGATAATTTTACAACTCCTCTATATTCCCCTGAGAAAGAAACATACAAAGAAAGGAACAAAAAAAAAAAAAAAAAAAGAACTGAACTTAAGTTCTATAATATCTTATGATTTTGTATGGATGATAACAGGCACAGATCAAAAGAATATTATATGAAATTTTAATTGTGAAATGTGTGAGGATTGCTCCAAAAGTAATGCCTCATGTTTTATGTTGGTTCACAATGTCAGATGTTAGTGGTATGACAGCAGAGAGTGAACCTTCCTGCGAATATAACATTACATTTCATTGATGTGTGATAGATATCAGCAGAAAGGCATTCTGACAAAATGGCATATGACATGGTAGTGCATATGTAGCAAAGGTGTGAA
Organism: Perdix hodgsoniae; assembly: GCA_035772895.1. Classification (NCBI taxonomy): domain Eukaryota; kingdom Metazoa; phylum Chordata; class Aves; order Galliformes; family Phasianidae; genus Perdix; species Perdix hodgsoniae. Next base: position 411,459 of record JAPSGF010000127.1, read on the forward strand.
ATTGTAATTAAGTCCATTCTAGTGGAAAATATGGCACCCATTAATCTTCATAAATGTTTGCTGAATGCTTATGAAGACCAAACAGTGGATGTGAATACAGCAAGGTGGTTGGTGGTGCATTTCTTCAGTGGTGATAGTGACAGTGAGTCACCTCCACAGGTGCAGATTTTTATGAGTGTGGTAAGAACACTCTTGTCATCCCTTGTAAAAATGCAAGCTACTGATGGTGACTATGTTGAAAAAATGTGCTTGGTAGCTGAGAAGTTTCTCTATCAAATAGTGCTATTGTAATCTTTATATTTGTTGTATTTTCCATGGGGAAAAAAAATAAATAAATAAAATGAGAAGCATTACTTCTGGAGTGGCCTATGTATAATCATTGTTTTCTATTATTAATCAGAGTATCAACTTCAGACTTCTGTTACGTAGTATAAATCTTTTAAATAGAGAAATTAACAGCACAATATTTTATTGTCTGTTAAATCAAAATATTTTCTGCCTCTTTTAGCAGAGAAGAGAGTGTGTTTAAGGCCTTTTATTCACAAAGGAAATCTTTGTGGTAGGCATCATTCTCTTCTAATGTATTTAAATAAAAAGAAATGAAATTCAGTTTTGTTTGTTTCTCTTTTTTTTATATTTTAAGCTTTAAGTAGAGAAATTTCATCCAAAATTCAAACAGATGTTTACTATTTATATTTGGAGATACCAGAATATTATGACTTTTGAAAATTATGTAACTCCTACAAGTATGGCTTTTACTAAGCTTTCTTTTTCTGACTGAAAAGAACTACATAGAAATAATATTTAATTTTTACCAGGAATTAACTATATTGGTATTTTAGATTTTACAAGATTATATCACAGAGAATTATGTCAGCAGTTAATGAAATCAGAGCAAACTTAATATTCTTATGAAAAAAACACTACTTCACATTTCTCTTAGCAGTCCTCCAGTTACCAACTATTTTTATCACATTTTTTATCTGTTATGTTTACCTGCCCACCCATCTGCTGACCTGATTGTTTGTAAGTTGCCTGCTAACATGCTGACAGGGAGTATGAATTAAGCAATTTGTCACTGCATGCTTGTAAAATGAAAACATTTTTGACATTAGAATAAGTACATTGAGAAAAGTACAAAGAAAACTGCTACAAAGGATCAGCCGAAGTGCCTTCAGTTCTATATTTAGAAAGGTTGAATAAGGGAAAAGAAAAAGTCAAGATAAAAAATCTAAAATCCCATCATGTTTAAACTATTCATGAAGGTTTGGGGAACAATAAAATGGGAAATAATCCGTTTTATCATTTACTTTTCCTTTTTTTGTGTGTCGCTAGCTGTGGCAATCACACCAGTAAATTACTTATTCTCTGGGTACAGAAGGAAGTAAATTTTCCTTAACCCCTGTCATGGTTTTACATTTTTTGGTTTTCAGTATTCCACGTCAAAATATCATGCATTGTAGTGGAATTGAAGTGTTAATGCTCCAGTTCCAGGTACCTATCCCTGTACACGACGGAAGTCATGGTATCTGACCCTTCCGCATGGGGTGGTCTCTTACTGCCTGGCAGTGGATGCTGGAGGGTGCCTTCCTAGCTGTTCCAAGCTTTTCAGGTTTGACTCGGTCTCAGGAACTCTCTCTCCTATCTTATTTGATTTATTCATTGATTTATATTGATTTATTCATTTAGATTGTATTACATAGTGTTATTTTGCATTTTGATATCATAGTTAGTAAAATAAGTGCTCCTCCATAGATTCTTGCCACTGTTTGGTTTTTTTTCCTCCCTTCCTTCCTCCCCTTTCTGTGGGCCCGGGGAGAGGGGATGCAGGGGGCATGGGCCTACTGCCCCCTGTCACAGGCATAGATTGATCTAGTTAACTTCGTGACACCCTTCATTTCCACATAATAAAATCAGACAAATAAACAAAAAAAAGCTTCAAATGTAATATACTTATTGAGTACAACACCGTCAAATCTGGGTACAAGGTGAATGAGTTTCTTTCACATTTTGATCAGTGTGCAACTAGAAATTAAGTTTTCAAATAATTTTATGAGATACATTCTGTGGCACATAGAATATATTTCAGAGCACCTATCTCTGCAATATATTACTTATATTTGATGTGAAATTACCTATCCTTTTTATTAAAAAAAAAAAATTGGGAGAGCACTTAACAGCTTAAAATTTATATGTATATGGCAATTGATGGCGGAAAAGCATTCATAAATCATGACATCAATCACATAAACATCCAAGATTTTTGGTTGCAATTGCAAAATTCTTGTATTAATATCCATAAATATTTTCAAGGAAATATAAAATAGAATTTAGAATTTAAAATTCCGAAAGCCATACACTATGTCACAAAGATTCTGTGTAAATTAAACATTGTCATCATTCTTCTCAAACAACTATTTTCTCTGGTTCTTTTTAACAAAGCTACACAATCACAGAATTATAGAATTGCTCAGGTTGGAAAGGACCTTAAAGATAATTGAGTCCAACCACAACCTAACCATACTACCCTAACTCTAACAACCCGCTCTTAAATGATGTCCCTGAGCACCACATCCATATGGTTTTTAAACACATTCATGGATGGTGACTCAAACATCTCCTTGGGGAGCCTTTTGCAGTGTTTAACAACCGTTTCTGTAAAGGATTTTTTCCTGATATCCAATCCTAACCTCTCCTGGTGGAACTTGAGGCCATTTCCCCTCACCTGTCACCAGTGAGAAGAGACTAAACCTGCTCTTGCTGCAATCACCTTTCTGGTATTTGAAGAGAGCAATACGGTCTCCCCTCAGCTTCCTCTTCCCAACAAGGGATGAAGTTTCTCCATAGCCCTTTTACTGTTAATTTATTTATATAAATATTTCTTGTTGTCTTTCACCGTAGTGGCCACATCCAGTTGGGCTTTGGCCTTTCTAATTTTCTCACAGCTGCACTGCATATTTGTAATCCTCATCAACTGTTTGCTCCCTCTTCCAAAGACCATATTTTTTCCTTTTGTTCCTGAGTTCCAGGCAAAGGTCTCTGTTCATCCAGAGTGTCTCCTTCCCCGTTGGCTCGTCTTCTATGATTTGGGGATGGTCAGCTCCTGCACTTTTAAAATTACTTCCTTAAATTATTCTCAGTCCTCCTGGTCTTCCGTGCCCTCCAGAACAACCTCCCAGAGGACACTCTCAACCACGATCTGAAGGAGATCAGAGTCTGCCCTCTGGAAGTCCAAATGGCGGTTCTGCTGACGCCCCTCTGTGCTTCAACAAAGATTGAAAAATCTATCATTTCATAGTCACTTTGCCCCAGGCAGCCTCCAACCTTTACATCCTTTACAAGATCTTCCCTGTTAACAAACAGCAGGTCCAGGATTTTGCTTCCCCTTGTTTGCTCTCTCACTGTTCACATTGGAATTTGTCATCTACACACTCTAGAAACCTCTGGGACTGTTCCCTTTCTGCTGTGTTATATTTCTGGTAGAGTTGAAGTTCCCCTCTACCCTCTAAAACTTCTGTACACAGTTGTCCTTTTTGACTACTATTTAGCCCAAATTTTGCATACAAACACAAATGTGAAAAAATGGCAAATTCTTCCTGAATTCTATATCAAGTCTCAAAAATGAAAATGACTCACTATCTTATTCAATTCCTGCACTGGAAATAAAGCATCACAAAAAGATAATGAAAAGGAAAACAGAATGAAAAGACAAGTGTAAGAACTTTTTTCTCCCCTGAAATAAAATGTACTAAGATATTTGTTATTATTATTGTTTTGTTGGGTTATTTTAGTTTACTTTGGCAAGAAGGGAGGAGGTTTAAAATTACTTTAATCAAATTCACAGTTCTGAAATCTGACAGGAACAAAATCAAATAAAGAAAAATGGGCTTAGGTATTTCAGAAAATTTTCAATGACGATCAGAAAGGTGAAATATGTACAGGACTTTTTTGAGCTTGGGATCAACAAGTTACAGATGTGTAGAATAATTTCAATTGGGAGAGACCTCTGGAGGTTAGGCAGTCCTACAGCCAAAAGCAAGATGGATTACCACTACTTCACAACGATCTGAAGCTGAATTGAATGTGACTGTATGGGTTTATGTGGCAGTAGTAGGAGGGCTGCAGGCTTGGCTTCTGTGAGAAAAGTCCAGAAGGTGCCTGATCCTTGACAAGAGTTGATTCCAGAGTTAATTCCAAAATGGACCCACTGCTGATCAGAACTAAGCCAATGAGTGACACTGACTGGACGCTTATGGTAATGTATTTAAGACAGGTTAAAAAATGCAAGACAAAAGAAATTGGGAGAGAGGAGAAGGAAACAACACTGCAGACACCAGTGTCAGTGAAGAAAGAGGTGAGGAGGTGCTTCAGATGCCAGATAAGAAGTTATTTGCAACCCATGGACCCCAGAACGATGTAGATTGTTCATCTACAGTCCATGGTGTACCACAAAAGATAATATCTTCACACGTTAGCCCATAGAGGAACACAAGGTGAAGCAGATGTATCTGAAGGAAGCTGCAAGCCTGTGGAGAGCACTCATGGGATCAGACTCAGTGTCAGAACCGCACAGAGAAGAGCCAAAGTTGGAACAGAGTTTTGCTGGGAGCTGGTCCTTGTACAGTACCTATGCTGGTGCCGTCCATACCTGAAGGACTGCATCCAGTAGTATGTATTCATGCTAGAGTAGTTCTTGAAGAACTGCTATCAGTGGAAAGCTGTTTAGGGCTTGTTCAAGAACAACTTCATCTTGGAGGAGGTACACTACTTTGAAGCAATGGAAAAGAATGAGAATGAAAAAGAGAAACATGGAGTTTAGCTACCAAAGTCTGTGAAACAACCACTGTGACATCAACACAAGAAAATTATTTTAAAATGCTACAAGAAAAAAAATAACATCATCAGCTTATTGTAGTGTCAATAATTAGGATTATCACATTTCTATGTAAATATGTTCCCTTTGAAGTGACTAGGAGATTATTTTATCTAGGATCTTATCAAAGCAGGAACTTTAATTAAAATTAACAAGACTCAAAATTTGATTTAAATGGGTTGCTTCTACCTTAAGAAAAGGAAGAAAAAGACAGCTGGTGGGAGGAAGGTGTGTGTGGAGAAACAAATCCAAGAGAGGCTCTGGGCTGAAAGACCTGCACACACCACAAGCATCCTGCTTTGCAATTGAGAATAGTGATCCTCACTGCAACACTCACCACCTTCTGTTTGTGGAGACAGGTGCATTCACCTGGGTGGCCACAGGGAGATTGCCAGGGATGAGTTGGAGAAGAGCAGCTTCATCTCCTGTGTAACATTTGTAAAGTTATCATTAATTAAGTTTTTGGTATTAGTATAGATTATAACTATGTAAGTTGCTCTGAAAGTAATGTCTCATTTATTTCCATGAAAACTACAACAGATACAAAGAGCACAATGACACTGTTTGATAGAGCAAATTCTCAGCTACAAAACACTATTTTTTCAACACAGTCAACACCATTAGCTATGCATTTTTTTCCAGTGATGAGCAGTACTCTGTGTGTCATGCTCATAAAAAATCTATATTGATGTCCAGAATGACTTGTCTTTCTAGTTGCTGACACCACTGCTGAAGTGGACCACCTTGTAGTGCTAATATACACTGTACAGTCTCCATAAATGTTCAACAAACATTGATGAATGTCAATGGGTGTAATTGCAATGGGTACTACCTTTCACTTGGAGGAATTCAATTGAACACCTTTGTTTCATATGCACTTCTGTCTCAGATGTTATTTTATCAGACTGCCCCTCTCTCTCTGCTACTGTCTTTTGCACAGAAAAAATGAATGGAATATTGGCCGGAGGGTTCAACCTATACTGCCATATTAACAACATTTGTATCTGACCTTGTGAATCAAAATAATAAAATAGGACGCATTAATTTCAGAGCAGCTTTTATACTATATATTTTTGTAATTAACTACTGATAGTTTCTGTTTCACACTTTGAATGTTAAATACCTGACTTCTCTTAAAGAGCTGTGAGTCCTTTTTACCAGTTGAAAACATAACATTTAAAATATAGTCTTATTTGAAATTCTGTGCATTAGATGAAAAAATAGTAAACAAATTTTAAAAGCTCTATGTAGTACACAATATTCTTCTTTCTGTATTGTATTCTAGAAGGACGGAGTGATAAAAGACAAAGAAAGATAGACAACCTAATCTAACTGAACACCTTTTTTGTTATTATTATTTGGGTAAAAAGGGAGAAGAAGAAAAGAAGCATGCAAAATTATTAAGCATTTTGGATAAGACAGTCTGGCAAGCTTGCATTTCAGCTTATTAACTTGCCCTCCCATGAGCCAAGATCCATAACCTTCTTAAGCTTTGAAGGTTGTGGAAACATTTTAACAAAAGTGGTTATTGACAGTAGTACTTTATAGTCACTTTTCTATATTTAATAAAAAGTTATAGAAAAAACAGTAAAAGAGTTCAGCTGAAGACTGGATAGCAATAACAAGGGAAACAAAGTAATTCTGCAGAATTTTAGAAGTTTCAAACTACTTGCAGTTGTTCTGTTGATCTATCAAAACAAATTACCAAGGGAAAAATATAATAATAATAGTTTTTGTTTTTGTTTTTTGTTGTTGTTTAAAAAACTTTAGTTATCTTTATTTTTTTCATCTTATAATAGCCATTAATTTAGATGCCCTAGGCATTTTTATTTCTACTATATTCCTACTATATTTCCTACCTATCTTTGCCATATAAAGTGCTTGTACTGAAGCAACAACATGAAACATGGAGAAATCTTTGAATTATGGATGTAATGATTTTGACTACAAATAAGTGCAAATATTTTTGCACTGCAGGCAGTGCCCAGAGAAGTGGTTACATCATTCCTTCAAATCTTGTTTTGAATACAAGAGAAAGGCAAATTAGATTTATGTATTTTAACCTCTTGATAATTAATTTTTAAGTTTGAAATACATTGATATCATTTAGATTGATAAACCTTAATAGATTTGCAACATCATTTGTTTGGATGAGTTCAGCATGAATAACGCTGTTACTACTGAACATGCTGACATCAAAACAAAAATGATTGCTTACTTATTCTGCAATTTCAGTCCCACTTTGAGAATTAACAATGATTGTAGTGTTGCCTGTTAAAGATCATAAAGTAACTTCTTTCTGTCATAGTCTCTATTACTGAAGGAATGGAGTGGAGCCTGGGAAGATAAGAGTGGAGTTCTACTTTTTGACTTTGTTTTTCTCTCTCCTAGTCTATTTAATTTAACCCAAATCAAAATTTAAATAATAATTTACTTCAAATTGAGTCTATTTTGCTTGTGATGGAAATGGGTAAGTGATCTCCTTGCCTTTATCTCAATCCATATGGCTTTCAATTTTCTCCCTGTGCTGTTGAAGAAAGGAAGGGAGAACAGCTGTATGGGCACCTAACATCCAGGCAAGATGAACACAACACAACCTGCTGTTGGTCTTGACAAAGAAAGGAATCTACAACAGATTTTTTTGTCTGAATTAAACTGCCTAGAATTTCCCTTCTTAAATTTTGATTACAGGAGTCAGAAGTTCAATAAATTGCTGAAAATATAATCTTTTTTTTTAGTAAAGCTTTTAAGAGAACTTTCAACATATCTCTTATGACTCTGTGGATTTTAAATTCAAAAAATCTGTAGAAAAGAAATTTCTTCTTTTCAGTCTAATATTGTATACAGTAACGTTCAGTATTTGTATTTTGTTACAAAGGCAACTGTTTAAAATTGTACACTGATTTAAACTTGAGAGTTAATATTGGTGATTTGATTCCAAATCCTGAATTGAAGGAATTTTTAGAAGTATGCAGAACACAATTAAGAATTAAATCTGCTTGATTACTTCACACTTTTTAAATTCAGCTTTAAATTACTCTTAAATTCCACAAAACTGTTTACATATGATTATAATGACAATTGCTTTTCTAGTGGAGCTGTATTTTCACTCAGAACAGCAATATAAAAGTGGCCAAACTTGGATTTTGAAACAGCAATTGGACACATATGCCTTTTTGTTTTCTTCATACAGCACTCCTTGCAATAAAACAAATAATTTAGATTACTTCTAGTACTATCTTGATGTAGAAAGCATTCCTTTTAATATACAATTTAAAAATATAAGAGATCTCACCAACAGTAAACTTTATGAATATCAGCACCATTCTAGGAATATGTACCTTTCCACTTGAAAAAGTATATGTTACCATTACTATTAAATTTTCGTAATGTATGTTTAATATTATTCTATCCTATTACTGATTTTGATGTTAGTTATCTTTATCCTAAGTTGACACTTTGTGAAGTCGGTGATTTAAGAAAAGCTGGAAAAAATGACATTTAAACATAATTAAAACTGTATTATTGAAGGTCATTTCAACCAACAGTGAACTGAATTTAGATTGTTGATAGCTGCTACTATTGAGAGTGGAAAAAACAAGCAAACAAACAAATAAGAAAACAATTCAGAGGCAAAAAATATAATGTCTTTCTGGTATTTAACATTGAGTAAACTGTGAAGTGGCATTGAAAACTTCAGCTTTGACTCTTGTTCTAGGATTCTTCACAGCAATTCTTCAGTGCCTACTGTATATACTTCCTCCAACTTTTCCTTGTGTGATCTGATTTATGCTATGCAACTTGTCTCCTTGTCAATAACATTCCATGCCACTGGTTCTAGAAACTGCTTAAAGATGATGCTGCTGAGTTAACTTGTAACTTGTCACAATTTTGTGTCATGTTCAAGTCATAGGTACAAGCTGTGAGACTGAATGTTCACCACTATCTAGAACAAAATATATTCTATTTGCAAATATGACCAATCTTAAATGGGAAAGAACTGTAGGAATGATTTATGTGGTTGGTATCTCTATGCAATAAAAAAGCAGCCTGTTCTTTAAATTATAATCCCATTTTCTTGATGAATATTTAATCATCTTTAGTTAGCTTTGGGTTTGAACAACTCATTTCTTCTAAAATTTTGGCATTTTCCCCAAAGGTTTGTGCCTGCCATCCATATCAGTATTATGTAAGGGTATCCCTAAGAGTTTTGTCTGAGAACCTTGTTCTCTGTATGGTACATAATCAAGTGAACCTTGACATACTGAATCTTGTCGTGTAAGTTTTGTTAAATTTTGTTAAAAACTTTATAGCAATAAAATACATTGTTGCTTCTCTCTTGGAAGTCAATTGTCATCTGCAACATCTTGATGTCTCCAGGACTTTTTCCTCACATTTCATTTTTCCCTTTCTAAATTATGTTATCAAAGCAGCATTCTTCCTGGCAAGATATAATATATTATATCTGCTAAAGCCATTAGCAGCTGTCCCTGCTGATAGTATGTCCACAAATAATTATACATATTTTCTCAGTGAACTTTCACAAGGCAATATTTATTTAATTAATTAAAGTATTCTTATTTCCATGTCTAAAATTAGTCCAAAACTTCTGGGGAAAAGCAGAAAAGACAGAATTGAGCAAAAATGTTTTTCAAAATAACGTGGCTTATGGATAATTAACTAAAAAATCAATAATAAGAAAGCTAGAAGGTTGCAATTTGCATAATGGCATGAAATTCATAAAATTTCAAAATATCTAAAAGAAAACTACAAGTAGAAAGTTTTTCTCTGAGTCATGTTCAACAAAACCTTTAAATTCATGTCTAAGTCTTCTATTTTTATTTGGCATAGAAATGAAAATAATGGATTTCAGCATTTGATTTCTTGAGTGAATCTGAGCCTTTGAATAATATTTATATTTCATTTATAAGCCCCTATTTATTAAGAAAAATAAAAAAGGAAAAAAAAAAAAAAAGAGAGAGTATCCAAGGTCACCTGTATATAACAAACAGACCTCAGACTTTTTGGATTCTCAGCTTAGAATTACAAGTGAATGAAGAGAACTGGCAACCTCTTGGGATGTTAGAAAAGGATTTTGTAGAGTCTTAGGAGAGAATCATTTAATTCTGTCAAACAGGAAATACAAGGAAATGACTTCCATGGCTAAAACTGTGGAAAAAAAATATTCAGAAACCTTGAATTGTATTTGACCAAACTATTCCAGAAGACAAGTGCTTATCACAAATAGGTTCTTCTTCCAAAGGTTTCTAGTGACATCAGAAACCAAATTATTTCTAAATCTTGCTTTTCTCTAAGGAAATTAACCTTTAAAAACTTTGGTTATCTCTAAGTTACAGATTCACTTGAGCAACATTCATGCACAGAGGTGTTCAAACAATCATGGAATGGCTTAGCTTGCAGGGGACCTTAAAGATCATCTAGTTTCATCCACTCTGCCATGAGCAGGACTGCCAAGCACTATGTCAGGCAATAGAGACAATACTCATTTTCAAAGTTCCTCAACAAGTAAGTTCAGTAACTTCTGTGAAAAGGATTAGTTAATGAACAAGGGGAGCCACTAATGTGAGTGTGGTCAATTATGCGGTGCTGCTCTGTATCTTAGTCTCTTCTCTCCTTCAAATAGATCAAACTCATTTAGAGCACAGCAGCTAAAGATCAGGAAGATAGGCAGTCTTCTCCTTATTGCCTACCCCAAAATCTTTCTTGGTTAAATATCCACAGATTTTTAACATTCTGTATGATGTCCTCTGGTATGGAATAACACTTTGTTTAATTTAGGCCAGTTGTCCTGACTCCACTCCCACTCCTGCAACACCATAAGGCAGCAGCTCTTCCCTGCCTAACTGGTTAGGGTGTAGGCATGGTATGTTTTTACTGTTTATTACTAACTGAAACAGTAATCATGCCATTTTAGCTGTTTTCTTCTGATCTTAGTTTCTGTTTGCCTCAGATGTATTCACAATGCCTATCCTATATGAAGTTATCACTAGTGGTCTGTCTTCCCTAAAAAAATAAATACAAGATAAAGATGGAAAACAAACAAACAAACAAACACCACTTTATTTGTTATTTACTTAAATGTAGAATAGTATGTATTCCATGTAAAGTGATTTGAAAACAAAATGCATAGCTAATACATTTTAAACTGCAAAATTGCTTGTATTTATTCCAACCACCAATGTGTGCTTTAAGCAGGCTTAGGTACATATATTTGTACAAAGATAATTTAGAGGGAAAAAAGATGAAAACTAATAGAGGTGATAGAATTCTTCTTTAAAATATTCTTCTGATCGTAACAGAATAATAGCAATAGATAATATTTTGAAATAAAAGGATTTCCTTTGAATTATACATTTTGTCAGACATTAATACAAACATGGTGACATCCATGAGAATACTGAAAGACCAAAGTGAAGAAAGGATTTGTGTTATATCCACTTAATTGCTACAGAATGTTCAAACTCATAAGAAAACACTTGCTGCAACACAGGTGTGGCAGTAACTGGAAAAAAAAAATAGTGCAGAGTTAAAATTTCAGGAGAATATTAACAGCCATTTAAAAGCAATAGCAATATTAAGTCAAAATGATAAATTGATACACAAAAAAAAAAAAAAAAAAAAAAAAAAAAAAAAAGAAAAATAAAGAAAAAAAAAGTATGCTTAACCACAGATATGATTGTGTGTCTTAGCTCTGAGATTTGAAATACAAAACATATCTTCTTCTCAAGTGTACTTTTTTTGGGTATTTGCATTTGAATGTGACTTGCAAAAAGGATGGATGATAAGAGAATATTTCAATATTCCATGTATCTCCAGCAAGGAAACTTCAGAAGTTATTTATATCCTAGAGGCAAAAATAAATATTTAGTATGCAATATATATAAATTTAAAACATTTTTTCAAAGGAAGTTCTCGTGTTCAGTCAGCAGATAGAATACTTTGGAACAGTAATGTCACACAAAGTTACCAGGAAGGGCCTTCTCTGACTCTGTGAAATATAAGCATACTGACATGATTAAATTTCCAATTCTAAAGCATTACGAAGTGGGCAGTTCCAAATCTGTGTTGGAAGTTAACTGTAGCAACAAGGAGAGTAACTGAACGTCTGATTTGACCTCTACTGAAGGTAAGTATGCACAATAACTGACTACCAAAAAAAAGACACTCTCATTGCTTTTATGATCAAAATCTCTTTTACGTCAATAGCTCATTCCACGTTTTCCTCCAAACAAAACCTGAGGCACTTATTTCTAGGATACACTTCTGTTCCATTTGACTTTGCCTGCAAGACTTTCATTGGTTTAATGAGACCAAGATCAGATTTCTATTTCACATGAGATTTTTTTATTGTTGTTAATAAATGCTGTGGTACAGACGCTATTGCAAACTACTGCAAACTACTGTCCAATGAATTTTTGTAATTATATCCTTTTTATTTATGTATGTATGTATTTATTTATTTATTTTAACCAGACTCCAAATAAATTAGACCATTCTCTTCAAGAAGAATTTAGAAGAAGCATTTAATCTTACACTCTGTTTTCAGTCAATTAGTAACAAATAAATTAAGTGTACTTAAGAAAAAAAATATTAAAAAAATAATAATCATTCTACATGGTTTATAAGTAGACAAGCAATAAATGATCATATCTTCATTCAGCATGAATGAACATAATCAGCCTACTCAGTGTTACAGCACCACTATTAAGGGAATCACTACTTTGGCATTAGCACATCAAGATAGAATAAAGGAAAATGTTCAATATTTCCTTTCTGTAAAGAAAGTGAATTGAATAAGACTATACTTAGCTTACCTTTTGTTTCTGTGTCAAGTAGAAACCAGACTGGAAGGCTCTATCTTCTTATAAAGGAATAACTGCAGCAGAAATATTTTTTTATTTTTTTATTTTTTTTTTAATTGTAAAGGGCATTATCTGACTTCTATTCATACAGCAAGAATTTATTGGCTTGTTACTGTCCCCAGAAGAGTGAGCTGTTAGCAGTGAAGAAGTCAGGAGTAAGGTAGCCTGAAAGCAGAACACAGATGAGTCGTCCTCCTCAAGCAGGCACATAACCTTCAATTAGATTCACTGGAGTTACCAAAATATTATGGTGTTGCAAATCCTGCATCAGATCCTCACCTTAAAATGGGAGAGTTTCACCGTCAAAAGGCAAAAAGAAAGGTCACATCTTTGACATCTAGAAGGAACACTGGTATAGCAAACAAAAGCGTGGGTCTCCACAGTGGATCTTATACAGGAAAAGCATGAAAAAAAAAAAAAAAAAAAAAAAAAAGTATATAATACAGGAAAAAAATAAAAAAAAAAAAAAAAAAAAAAAAAGTCATTCAAAGTCTGCTAGAATTTACTCAAAAATATGAGCACAAGTGTATAATGTGTTGCACTATGCTTGAATCAGCCTCTTTCAGTCAGTAAAAGGAAGGCCTGGAAGAGCATCTGGAAAGAACCTTAGCTTTTTTTTTTCTGTTTTTGATATGTCATTGCAATGTGCAATAAAGAAGGAAATTACTAAACTACCTTTAAGAAACTTAAACATATTCATATACATCCTCTCCTGAAGGATGTAGTATCTGATTCTTTTTACAAAATCAAAAAATATACATATTAAAAACTTTATACATATACATGGTGAAATAATATATGTTTACGTCTGTTAGTTTAATGTAAATTACATGTTAGTAATAGATGCTAATTTAGTAGTGTAATAGAAGATATTTTTACGTATTTTGTCCATTATTTTGTCTAATATTTTTTGTTTGCTTGTTTGTTTGTTTTCATTTAAATAATCTTTCATTTGAATTTTGTCTGGTCTTTTTTTTTTTTTTTTTTTTTTTTTTGAAGAATATTTTTTCAAGAAGCTTTGGCCTGAACTGCATTATAAAATGCTCCCTTCTTCCATCTCCACCAAGTGATTCATTCAGAAAACATGATAGAACATTTCCTGAGATATTCTAAATACAATTTTACTTGTTAATATAAATTCAGAACATTTAAGTGTTTCTTAAGCAGGAAGGTTCCAGGCAGATGGAGTCATCAAACAAGTAAGCCCATCTCTTTACATTTTCAAAAAGGAGCAGAACTTTAAGAAATATCTGAAAAAGGATGTGATAGCATAGTCTGGGATATTATGGAACAAATAAATTGCTAGCTTAATGAGAAATGTGTCTTTTTTATTCCATTTACTCCAAACTCAGCTGTGCTGCTTTCTGAAGGAAGCTGTCATATAGTAATGAAACTGTTGTGCATACAGATGGCTGTACCTCCTTATAGGCACAGACATCTGCACCTATCCTTGGCAAACATATCAGCACTTTCTATTAATTATCTTTTCAATATACTGTGATTATCTTCATTTATTTTTCTAGTATAAATTCATGGACATTTTTTTTTTCCTTTACTCCATAGAATTCATATTATTTCCAGAGTTTTGTTGTGCACATACACCACTTGTGTGCATAGAAAAATTCTGTGTAAAAATGTGAGCAGTCACAGCACAAGGTTACTGTTGAAGAGAGAAAATGTATGAAACTTATATAGCAGACAAATGGAGCTTAGCAAAAACAGTTATTCTGAAAATTCTAAAACATTTTTGGTGGATTTGGCTGCTCATTTAAATTACCTAAACGCATGTCTTGAAGGTGAAAATCACTTCATCTGTGCTTCGTTTCGGACAATAACAGCATTTTAAATGAAACAAATTATGGCAAACTCAAGTTATAGCAAATAATTTCATGCATTTTGATACCTTGGCTAAACACAGTCCTGAAGACAGTGAAGAACATTCAGCCATGCTTTTTGTAAGTAGTCGGAGAATAGGTTTCAAGATTTCCAAAAAACATCTTTTTTGTATGTATTTGTGATTCCATTTTCAATCAATGTAAGTACATTCCTACATTCCTTGCAAATTATCACATGGAATTTATACCTAAACAAATAAGAAAATAAAATAATATAAAATGAAATAAATTGGTCATGTCTCTTCACTAGACTTTCATAAGCCCTATCTTATCAGACAAACATATCCCTCACTTCACAGTCATATCTTATTTATGTCATTCATTTTTGGCAGCACATACATTTGCAAACAATTGTTGTGAAGGATGAAGCACAAGGAGGGAAATATTTCGTCAGAAATCTCTGACAAACATTTTAAGAACTCACTAGGAATAGCAAATACTGCCATTGAACAAACCTGATTCATTTATTTCACAAAAACAAGGTCAAACATCCCAGTTGTTTTACATTTTTGTTGTTCTCCATTTTTTTCTGTTTTAATAATAATTAAGTTTTGTTACTTGTATTACATATATCATATGTTTTATATGCTGCCCAAGGAAAATCCTCATCTCTCAGCTGTGGCCCAGGCAAGCCAGAAAGCTGGATAACAATGTTTTAGAAGAAAAGACTCAGGAGACCTGGATCTTTCGGCTCTTAAAGGGATCTTATAAACAGGAAGGAGAATAACATTTTACTCAGACTGATAGTGAAGGGGAAATACATTTAAACTAAAAGAGGAAGATTTAGTTCAGGATGACATTTTTTACTCAGAGAATGATGAAACACAACAAGTTGTGGATGTCCCATCCCTGGAGCTGTTCAAGGCCAGACTGGATGGGGCCATGGGCAGTCTGTTCTAGTGCCTGATTTAGTGTCTGACAATTCTACTGATGGCAGGGGGACTGGAGCTTTTAAGTCCCTTCCAGACATCTTATGATTCTAGGAAAAAAAAAAAAAAAAATGAACAACAGAAAAATGAAATAAAAAATCCTCAAAAAAATACATATGCTTATCACTAATATGCTTCACAAGAAGTTGAGTGTCAAACCAGGAAAGGTTCAATATCTCAGTTAATTGAAAATTAGTCATGTCACAGAAAAGTGAAAAACAAATATTTCTACAACTATATATAGCAAGTATCAAGCTTTTGTTGTTGTTATTGTTTTTCCTGATTGTTTTTTAAATGGTGCTTATTGATACTCTAAACATATGCCTCTCAGCCATTTATCATGTGCTTGATAATTTTGGTGCATTAACATGTGGAGTCGATACTTCTAGCTTGTCAGTATTTGTTTGATGTTTCTTAATGTTTTAAAATCTGATATGTTTAAACTGATAAATGGTTAACTGGAGATGCAAAGCATCCTTCTTCTTCGGTGACTGGAAAATTTCAGTATCTGAAGTATTAATAGAAATAATTAATTGAATTAATTTCATACAGCTGTGGAAAAACACTTTTCAAATCTATTTTCCTTGTGTTTAAATTAGCTTCTTTCTTCTTTGTGTCTGGGTTGATAACATCATAACAATACCTTTAATGAAGCAATGAAAATTGCAGTGTTTATGTTATTGCTCTAATATCTAGAGAATTTGGTTACCAAGACCAACTATTTAGAGTTGAAAATTATAAAATACATGCAATATTTCAACAAGTGTGTTATGAATCCAGTAGATGATATAGTAAGTTAAGCATTAAGATGAAGACTATGTTAAAGTAAGCCTATTCTCTAAAAATAACATGGATGTGTAGTTCAACTTCCATTGTCTCTTGATGGTAAAATAAGTAAAAGCACAACCTTTTTTTTTTTTTTTTTTTTTAATTTCTCTCAACAGCTAAAAGATTCTTGATGACTAGAATGTAGGAAATGTTATAAGCTCTCTTCTAATGCACAATTGTCAGTAAGAACTTTGTAAACATTAACTTAATTAACACTTTTGTTAGTGGTATTTGAGCAAGACAATAGTATTCCTTTATCCACAATGGCTTTATTGCTTATAATATTAATAGAAATAATATTAATAGAAACACTTATATTTAAATTGTCATATATTTCTTTCCCACTCTCCTAAAACAAATAAAATATGAAAAGGAAAGGAAAGGCAAGGAAAGGCAAGGAAAAGAAAGGCAAGGCGAGGGGGAGGGGAGGGGAGGCGGAGGGGAGGGGAGGGGAGGCGGAGGCGGAGGCGGAGGCGGAGGCGAGGCAGGAAAGGAAAGGAAAGGAAAGGAAAGGAAAGGAAAGGAAAGGAAAG
>JAPSGF010000127.1:487383-498013 GCA_035772895.1 Perdix hodgsoniae
TGCCCCCCTGTCACGGGCACAGGTAGATCTTGCTTAACCCGCGACAGGATGACAATCTCGAGTCAAAATAAAAACAGAAGAATCACTCACCAGTTACCATCACAGGCAAAACAGACTTAATTTGGGGAAAATCAATTTAGTTTGTTTTTAATTGAAAAAGATTTACGAACTGAAAAACAAAGACAAATATTAAAACAACACTTTTCACCCACCTCCTTTCCTATGTTCAGTTTTGTTTATTCTTCTACTACCTCTAACCTTGAAGTTAGTGAGGTAAAGTGTGATGTTATGGTTAATACAGAGAAGTTTCTGTCTGAGCCTCCCTCAAGCTCACACTCTTCTCCTTCTCTAGTGTGGGCATTCTCCACAGGCTTCAGTTCTTGGGTTCAGTTCTTCTCTTCAGTATGGGTCTACTGCAGGCCAGTTTCCATAAGGAGAATTACTGAAGAATGGGCTCTCCATGGAAATATTATCTTCAGAAAATATTTAGTTTCTCCAGCACAGCACTTTCACATCCTGCAGTGGATTTCTGTTCCAGTAATTTGAGAATTTCCTCCTCATCTTCCTCATTACATACTGCTGTTTTTCTCTCTTTCTGTTCTCTCTCTCTCTCTGTCTGGCAAGTCTGATCATTTCTTAAACATATTTTCCTAGGGGAGTATGAGAATCCTTCATCGTTTTTTGGCTCAAAGTTTGCTTCCTGAGGTGTTTCTTGTGATAAGACTGACTTGTCTAACAGATGAGTGATGGGTGTTGCCTCGTGGCAATCAACATCACTGTGTGGACAATTTTAGCTGTTTACCTCCAGAAGAGAGTGCTCAGGAGTGTTTACTGGCAGAAGATCTAGCCTGGGACTAAATAACTCCAGCTTGCTATGGGAAACTGGGGGGTGATGCCATTGTATCCTGTGAAGGCAAGATACCAGTTGGCACCTCCCTGCTCCCTCTTATCTGCTGGCAAGGCCATGAAGATAGGAACAAAGGAGTTTCCGCTGAGATTGCAGAGCCAGAAGCTGTCACTCCAAAGACAGCTGACTCAACCACTTTGAAAGCATTGAAAAGGGGCCATCATTGCCATGGTCACCATTGTTGCTGTTGTTGTTGTCAACAGAACAACACTGCTTGATGACCCACCACTTCTGAAGATCAAAGACTGAACTACCAACCATGGTGGATCCATGGTGGTGACTATCTCCCTCTTGCTTCCTATAAAGACTCCTTGCTTCTTCTTTCCTATCTTTTCTATCACCTTCCTTCCCTTCCCCTTTACCCTAATTCATAATTGCATCTGTCCTCCCCTTCCCCATCTCCCTAATTAACACCTGTAATAAACTGGTCGGACCAACATTTGAACCGTTGTTTCTTAATCTCACGCCAGGTATACAGCTATTAAAAGAACCTCCTCTCCTTCCTATAAATTGGAGAGAGACAGGGAGAGATCAGGATGGCTGACTGGGCTTTGTCCTGCAGTGGGTCTGGTCGAATCAGGCTGTGTCAGGCACAGCCATCTCTGCAGCCTGCTTGATGCCAACACCTTAACACCTGATGCAATTATGTCAAACCCCATGGCTATTATCAGCTTCATATCTTTTCTTGAGGTGCCTGCAGAGTTCAGAGGAATCCAGGGCTTCTATCTTTCCAGTCTAAGAAAATCTGATAATGTGAAAAAGAATTGTAATACTACTCAATTTTTCAGAAACCAGATATTAAACAGAGTCAGTGTTTTACAGGCTGCTTTGGCCCGGTTCTGTGATTAGTCAGGAGGAGAGATTTTGTGAATCCGTGCCTCTGGAGAAAGGAAACAGGGAACCCCAAAAATAATTGAAAACACTGGCAACAATATGAAGAGAAACAAACTAATTTACTAAATATAGTATTGGAATGCAAGATAATACACTATAATGCAGTATAATTAGAATCGAAGCTAGTAAATCAAATATAACGAGAGAAAGAATGTCCAAAAGGTGGATAGGCCTCACCATAAAGCTGAGGTGAGATGTGCAGTTCGGTTGAGCAGCAGGAAGACAAAGAAGAAATGATGAAGAAGAGTGCATTAGGTGACCTTGCCAGGCGTTATATGTCCTCTCTGACCGCAAAGCCCCCTGGGGTATGTAGTTTTTCTTCTCTTCTGCACAGGTACCTGTAACTGGAACATTAACACCTTAACTCCCAGTGCCCTATATGATGTTATGATGTGGAATACCGATAACCAAAAATCATAAAACCATGACACTTGCATACCATCAGGAAAAATCATGCTACAGATATAGGCCAAACTAATACATAATCAATAGCTTTCCCAGAATTCAGATACATTTTCATTACAACCCCAAGAGTTAATTAGCATGCAGACTAATCACCATGACCAACTACGCATGTGCATGCAGAAGATTTGCTGTCTTCCTCAAGAAGGCTTTTAACCTTTCTCTAACTGTAAACTTCTGACCTTTCAGGGGGGCATCCCTCCAAACTGGTTTCTTCTTGCCCTGTGGACATCTAATCACCTTCCTGTCAAATATCCCTGGGTTGTTCTCAAACCTTATCAGCATGGCCTTCATCCCCCTCACTATCCCAGATCCAGTGTCTGTCATCCCTTATTTTTCTAATAAGCTCTACATTCTTACTTCTATAAACTAACTATCCTCCTTCACCCCCTTATTCTCAGTCACTGTGAAGCCTTCTTGCTTTTTTACTTTCACTTACGGGGTCCTTCTCACCTTTCACACTACTCTAAGACAGATTGACACAGAGTGCACGCAGTCCCCTTGCCTAGGTCATTAATAAAGATACTGAATAGGACAGGCCCAAATACCAACCTCTGGAGAACATCATTTGTGACTGGTCACCAGCTGGGTTTAATTCCATTCACCACCCACTCTCTGGACCCGGCTATCCAGCCTGTTCTTAGTGCAGTAGTGTATTTGTCCAGGACACACGCTGCCAGCTTCTTTAGGAGAATACTGTGGGAGAAAGTGCCAAAGGCTTTATTAAAGTCTAGGTAGACTACGCTGACAGCCTTTCTGTCATCCACCAGGTGGATCACTCTATCATAGAAGGAGATGAGTCTGGTCAATCAAGACATGCCTTTTGTGAACCTATGCTGTCTAGGCCTGATCCCCTGGTTATCCCACACAAGCAGTGTGATCTCGCTCATGATGACATGTTCCATAACCTCTCCTGGCATTGAAGTCAGGTTGTTGGATTTGTAGTTTCCCAGATTCCCTTTACAACCCATCTTGTAGACTTGAGTGACGTTGACAGGTTTCCAATTCTCTGGGATCTTTCCAGTTGACCAGGATCACTAACAGTGAGTGGAAACTGGCTTGGCAATCATGTCTTCCCACTCCCTCAGGTAGAATTCATCTAGTCCCATGGACTTGTGGCAGTTCAGTTGGAGCTGTAGGTATCTTAACTGTTTCCACCTGAAACATGGGACATGTATTAATCCCAGACTTCCAGGTCAGGGGGTAGAGTACCCCAGTGACAATTGCTCTGACTTTTAAAGACAGATGTCAAGAAGGTATTGAGAACCTCACTCTTTTTGTTATCTTCAGTGTTCAAGTTCCCCACTGCATATAGTAAAATTATTTGTCTAAGAGATACAGAGTATTCTGCCTCCTTTGTTTATAATTCTTTTTACAGCTAAGAGGAAGTGAAATTGTCAGTGTATTATAGAATGCAAATATATCTTCAGCTAAAGAGATTTACTGCTGGCAGATACACTGAGGAATGTTCATTCTCAGTCTGCATTCTGTATCTACAAATCATCGTTTTGTGTTTGTGCCCTTAATGATCTTTTTATATTTGTTCAGTTATTTTTCAATTCCTCCTTTATTTATTTTTCCAATTTATCAAAATTTTATCTTGTACTATATCTAGAAAACAGCAGAAAATATTACAGTGTGTATTAAAATTAATAAAATAGAAATACAATTTTATCATTTTGGTGTTTATGTGTTTCCCTCTTTCAGTAGTGAAGATCTTAACACAGATGAGACTGTATTCACTGTACCCAAGTACTTCAGTAATAATCTGAATCACACCTGAAGTGTGATTCCAACTTTTTTGCTGTATCTTAACCAGTAGACTTCCTACTATGAGTGATAAAATAAAAACTTTAGTCACTTAAATGATTTTTTTCTAGCTTAAATAAAGAAAAAGAAAGCATTTTATAATGTCCAATGGGATTTAGCAGGTGTAAATAGGAAATAAAGGTAATGTGATGGTTTTAAACTGCTCTCCACGGACAACCTCATATGCTCTGTAAATCACAGCTTGCAATCCTCTCAGCAGATATCTGTAGAATTACATTTGTAATATTGATATTAAATATTTTAACAGTACACTAAGAATTAACTTCTCTTTCTGTATTTTCACCTTGAAAGGGAAAAGATTGTGTCCAACACTGCATTTCAAAGTGAATATTGCCTATTTTTCTATAACATATGCTCTCTGTACAGTTTCACAGATACTTAATCTGTTTCTCAGAACTGTTAATTCTGTAGGGAAAAACAAGCAAACAACAACAACAAAAAAAAACATACTGTATTAGAGTGGAAATATACTTTCAGACAGTTATAAATGAAATACACTTGCTTAAAACTTGTGCCAAGTAATAAAAACAATTCAGAACTAGTAGATCTGATTTACAGATGGCAGTGCATGCCTACATTTACATGCAACAGGCTCTGTGTTTTTAAAGTTTTAATAGTAAGGTAGGAACACATGTTTTTAATTTAAATGCAAAGAGTATAGAGTCACCTGTTTTAAACATCAGACACCCTTTCATTAAATATTAAACCATTCTGAATGTGGTTCAAAATATTTCCAGTAGCAATTAACTCCCCCCCCTGTGCACTTAAATAATTCCTCATGTTATCTGCGAGCCACATACTTGGAAAAAAGCCAAAGCTATATCTTTTCTCATGAAGAGTATTTTCAAATACGGAATGCATTTAACAGTGCATAACCTGGATTTATTTTAAGTTTCTTATTGATGTCTACTGACTGAAGTCAAATAACTTCTTCACTGTGTTTAAAACAAGAATAAATATCACTCAAAGAGAAAAAAAAGTTGCACAGAACAGACTTTTGATCCTTATTCCAAGAGAAAAAAATAAAACTAGTAGTATTATAGTACTTTTACTGAATTCATTTCAGAACAGCAATCTAGGCAAAACTGAAGTTAGAAGTGGTATCAAAGATACTATGTACACATGGAAAAAAAGGATACTAGAAAAGAGAGACTTGCATGCCATATGACTGAGAAAATGCATTCTGCGCAGTAAAGGACTAATATTACATTTGTGGGACATTTGGAGCTGTTGCAACTTTCAGGCAATCATTACTCCAACCAAAAGCAAGATGCTCTCTATGCATGCTCCCTAAAATAAATTAATGGTGAGAGTTTTAAAAAACACAGTAATATCACATGTGTGAATCAGGTGAGACCTCTTGTGCTCTTGGGATGATGCTTAACTCAATGATATTTTCATGATCAAGGAGACTGTAAAGTACATTGTAAAAATGGTCTGTGTGTTTCAGTCTTAAGTTAAGAATTATATAATCTATGCTCTTTTCAGCATTTTAGAAGATGTAAATAGAAATCGTCTCCAACTACACTACTTCCAACAAAAGAAAACAAACAAAAAACCTGATATATCTAGTTTTCTTTAAATAGTAATCCAAACCTAAAGAATGTGTGATTGATACAAATAAGTTTAAGAAACATAAGCTTTTATTGAAATAAACATACATATTTATCTTATATTTAATTTGAAAGAAGAAATTATAATGGTGTGAAGAATATAAAATAATTTATAATTTTCTCCCACAAATGATTGCTTTGTGAAGAGCTAGATGCATTATCTCTGTTCTTCATCAATTTTAGGAGTGATATTAAAAAGATGGAAATATATATATATATATATATATAAATCATTCAAAATCTACAGTGTAATTTTCAAAAAGAATTTATTTCCTTAAAGGTTCAAGATTAAAACTAGGGGTATTGTACTGTAGGATGTCACCACAAGCACAGTGGAATTAAGCAGCAGAATAGAAACTGAAAAATAAATGTCAAAACAATTGCACTATCTCATAAAAAGGTTAATTAAAACAAACAAACAAACAAAGAAAGCCCTACTGTCCACTCATCCCACTAGCACTTGAAAAGATTTTGCAAAGTTCCATATCCATTTATTCTTTTATTCACAGTGAAAATGTTTCTTCCAGATCCAGATTCTGAGAGCTTGATTTGTAATCAATTCTTGCTAACTGATATTAGAATTGATAAATTAGTCAGCCATAATGCCATACTTACTGAACTTAAGATCATCATCATGTTCTTTATTAATCAATCTTCAAAAAGCTCTTGCTCTTTCTTATTTCTTTCACAGCAATTCAATAGAAATGGGACACGTGGCTTTTGATTTGTCCCATGCTCAAACAGATTGAAGTGAACTTTACAAGCTGAACACAAGATCAAGATGAGGAGTGCGAAAAGTGCACAGTCCTGTTTGTAAGTCTTTGTGTATGCATGTGTGTTATGAGAAGCATATAGCACTATAGGTTTCAGTAGCTGTTGCAGTTTAACTCTCCGGAAGGCAGCTAAGTACTACAAAGCTGTTCACTCAGTCTCCTGAGGTGGGATAGTGGAGAGAATGCATATCCTTGTTCAGTACAAACAATAACTTTATATATAATAGGAATAAGAAGTAATACTGAGATATATACAGCTTTAGCAAGCTGTCATTGTGTAGAGAAATGAAGGTTCAGTACAATAGCAGAGACTCTGAGAAGGAGGATGTAAAGTGATGTAGAGGAGCTCAGGCATAGGTTGCTAAGAGTTAAGGCTTGGCACTGGAGACACAACTATATCAACACTTGCTTAAAGGAATGAAGATTTTGAACTGAACAAAACTGGTTTTAGGGTTAACAAGAAGAAGAACAAAAAAAATAGCATATGTAAAACAGCACCCCATATATAGTAAATTGGATATAACATATCGCAGCAGAGCAGTGAGGAAAGAGAAAGTTGTAGAGGTGAGTTAACAAACATAAAAATGACCCTGCATGGATACTGAGGAAAAAAAAAAACAGAAACTATTATCATATTCCTCCCAGCAAAGACTGGAAGGACTCCAGAGGCTGGCAACTTACAGCATTATCTGTAAATGCATGTTGACAGTATCAGCCACTGGAGTCAGTGAAGGTCCTAGTTCCATTAGCTGGAGATGGGCCATAGATCTCTGAATCTAAGAAGCATCCTCCAGATTTTGAATCCGGAGTGCCAGCTACTGGGGGAATTTCTATGTGTGGACTGGATGCCAGCTGCTGTAGTAAGACTAGGGGTATGGGCACCTCAGGCTGAGGTGCCAGCTACTGAAGCCAGTAGGATTGCAGCTTCATTTACTGCAGTGACTGTGGGCTCTGCTGCCATTCCCCATGACAGCAGCAGTGTGTGCCCCCAAACAAACTGCTGATGCTTTGGGCTGAGTGAGGCAAGTGAAGGCTCCATGCCAGTATCTGAAGCAGGCCACAGCCCATGTGTCTGGTGCCAGATGCTCTTGCTATGTCTACATCAAACCATGTGTGTGGGATGTGCATTGCAAACCCCATGCTGGAGCAGCTGGCAGGTAGGAAACCTGTGGAGTGGATGAGAGGGATCTAGAGGGGTTCTAGGTGTGCAGAGAGTCTGTGCCACGGCACAGGCACCCATAAGTGTGTGTGCTAGCGAGTCTGGAGATGTGAGTGTGCCTGCACCATGGACTTGCTGCCTTTCTCAGCCATGTAGGAGGATGGGTGTCTGTGCTAATGTGGTGAGTGAGGCCTTGTGGCATGCTGTCAAAGGCAGCACTGATTGGCTTGTGTGTCCCTCAGTATAGATGGAGATCCTGGGCACCAGGCAGAACTCCAGAATTTGGACAGGAGCAGTACTGAGCTGGGACTCTTGGAGATGGCAGTTGTGCTCTTATATCACTTAATGTTATTCTCCTAAAGGAGACCAAATTTATTGACTTTCAGACTCAGAGGAGTAATAAAATGTTGAATCAAGATGATAAATAGAAACTGTGAGCTTTTCATTTTTTTTCTTTTGAATATTATGGTGACTTTTCTTTTTTTTTTCATATAGACATGTTCTAACTTTATTAGTATTTTGTATTAATGAAATATAGATTAATGATGATCATTGAATAATACTGTTAAAATTTCCACTATGGTAACAATAACATTTTGTCTTAAATACTACAGAGATATAGGTTTTATTTCTTCTTTGCCTATAAACAATATATTGAGCATAACACTAAATCATTTTTTATTATTCTTTAGCATAACCATTTTTTGTTTGTTTATTCATTTGTTTTGTTTTGTTTTTGTTGTTGTTGTTTTTGTTTTTCCACAGGGGAAGCCTATTTTCAAGTATCTTATTTATGCCCAGATTAATCTCACTAAACTTCAGGCATTTAACTAAGACTTCTGAACGTGGGTGAACTCTATCAAATGCCTTTTAAAGTCACTGCAAAGATTCTGGCATTTCTAGAGGGTAAATCTGTTCTTAGTGACACTGCACAAGTGAAATTGTACATTTCATTAAATTCAGAGAGGAAAAAAAAAAAGACAAAGTTCTAATTTAAGGACCTCAAATAAGTGCATGTGTAGAAGGAACAAATTCAAAATTATACCTAGTATTAATTTCACTGTAAGCAGTAAGTTCAATTGTTTGGTAATCTGAAGTAGTGTAAATTTGTATCAAGTGAAATTTAGAGTTCTGTGGCAGCCATTCAGTTTGAATTATGACTATTTTCCTTAAAAAGAATAAGAAAACATAAATGCTAGATCAAAGTGGGGGGTTTCACATCAGTAGGTTGTTTAGCGTCACCGTGCTGCTCTCTAATTCCATCTCCTCAAAGATAGGGGAAGAAATATGATTAAAAAAATTCATGGGTTGAGGTAAGGGCAGGGAGATTATTCGCTGCTTACTGTCACTAGCAAAACACACTCTGTGTAAGGGAGCTTTACTGCCTATAGATAAAAGACAAGTGCAGAGAGAACTAAAAGCAAAATAAAAGCACCTTCCTCCAACTACACTTCCACCACACTCTTCTACCACTTCTCTAGCTGTGCAGGTGAATGGAGGTTGTAATCAGTCCATAATGCTTTGTCTCTGCCACTCCTTTGCAGTCAATTATGTTCCAGGATGAAGTTCATGTTGTTTTTCCTGAATTAATCCTGTGTAGGCTTCCAGCAGACTGCAGTTGTTGAAGAAATGCTCCAGTCTGGGCAACATCATGGTGTGCTGCCCTTCAGGAGCAGACCGCACTAAACATGGACTGCTTTGGGCTGCAAACTCCTTCAGGCCACATCTATTAGCTTCACTGTGGGCTCCTCATGGCTGCATGTGGAGATGTGCTCCATGTGATTACCATGGGCTGCAGTCTGACAGTCTGCTCCTCTATGGGACTCTCCTGGGCTGCAGAGAATTTATTCTATGTGTACGGAGTACCTCCTGTCCTCATTCAGCACTGGCCTTGGTGTCTGCAGAGCTGTTCCTCTCATGTTTTCTCACTCCTCTCCCTGCAGCTGTGGCGCAGCATTTCTCCTTCTCTTAACAATGCTCTCACAAAAGCACAACCAACATCTGAGTCACTGATTCAGCTTTATCCATTAATACATCTCTGTAGCGAGATGGAGAGGCTCTTACCTAACATCTAAGATTTCTTCACAATGACAATAGTAAAGCAGTGAAATAAGTTGCCTTAAAAATCTGTGGATGTCCTATCCCTGGAAGTGTTCAGGGCGAGGTCGGATGGGTCTTTAGGCAACCTGATATAGTGAAAAGTGTCATTGCCTATGGTAGGGTTTGGAAATAGTCGATCTTTAAGATCCTTTCCAATCCAAACCTGTTTTTTTTTTTTATTTTCTTTACACGAGGCAGCTGCTCAACATGTCACAGAGGCCACTCCAGAGGCACCCTCATCACCACAGACTTACCATGCAAGATCCAGTATAGATGGATGCAAGAATTATCTGGAAAAAGTAGTTTCTGAAAAGAAATAGAAAGGTAATAAATATTGAGTACTCTCTCCTGCATTGTATCTTGATATTTTTTATTCTCCCCTGTGTCATTGTTATTAAAAATACTTTTAGATATCTGTAGTTTATGGTGTAGTGACCTGGCATCTGAATGTAATAGATTACTCAGGAACTAGTCAGTATTCAAAATTCAAAAATTCTAAGTCACAGAGGGCAGTCCATAAGGAACCTATATTTTTTCAGTTTCAGTGTTACATGACATGTTCATCCCTGTCCAGATCTTCTAGAGAGACAATAATTCTCACAAACTGTTTCTTCCAGTCTGTAATACAAACAAGAAGGGAAAGCATGTAAACCCTCTTCCCAACTCTTCTGTTCAATTTTTTTAATAATTATAATGAGATACATGAGTTAAAGAATATAGTGACTAATACAGTGTATGATGAATTCTTAGTCTCTAGAAATACATTAATAAATGTCATTCTGAATGATATTTATTATCTTTCTCTATAAGAAACAGGAAAGAAAATGAATTCTTCAAAATGTATAAATGTATTTCTAGAGACTAAGAATTCATCATACACTGTATTAGTCAC
>JAPSGF010000127.1:513064-524948 GCA_035772895.1 Perdix hodgsoniae
GGGGGGATTAATTAAATACAGGCTAGAAGAACGAATAGGAATACAGAAATTCTTGTACATGCCAGGTTCTCCAAAACTATTACTTGAGCATGATGTGTTAGAACAGTCGAATGTAGAGATTAAATTCAGTAGAGAAAATTGGAGCTAATTGTCAAGCAAGAACAATTGACTGAAAATTTTAAGTCTGACTTTAACACAAACTAGGAAAAGCAATGTTGTACCCCCAGAAGTTATGTAAATCTTAAATCAGGAATACATAGGATTGCAGGCATCAGGAATGAAGCAACCCAATAAAAGTTTAATTATAGATGGGAGTCAGCCCAGCCAGGGTAAAGCAATACCCTTCTAGGATACAAGATTGTAAGAGGATAAAAGAAATAATAAATAACTTTTTGTATTAGCAAGAGCTATAGTTTGGTGAAAGATTTGAGGGCAATTAATAGAAATGTTGAAGATATGCAATCCATGATGGTAAATCCATGCATTTTATTAACCAAGTTGAGGAATAAGTAGGTGGGGTCTGCTATTTTGGATTTGAAGTACACCTTTTTCTGCCTGGTTTTGCCAAAGAAAGTCTAAAATTATTTGCTTCTAAATAAGGCTCCAATACGGGAAAATAAATAAATAAATAAATAAATCATTTAACCTGGACAGTGTTACCCAGGGTTGTGAGAGCAACCCAACGATTTTTGAGAACTGGTCAGCTTGTGAGCCTGAGATTTGGGTTCCTCTATCCTATGATGGAACTTTACTGCAGTATGTGGATGCCACAGTTACAAAGGACGACTGTGTACAATGGGCCATGAGTTTGCTGAATTTCTTGATTTAAATGGCTATCAAGTTTCTCAACAGAAAACACAACTGATCAAAGAGAAGGAAGCAATTTGCTGAACACCCAGAACAGCAACGCAGAGATACCTCCAAGCCAGCAGTGTGCGACTGCATGGAGACTGTCTGTGCCAGTTGGTCAGAGCTGCAGCAGGAACCACTGGACGACACTGAGGACCAGTTCTGTGAGACAAGGAAACTGTAAGGCAGAACATGCAGTAACTGCTACTGACAAGGTAATCAAAGAACAACCATTACCTGAAGGGACTTTCCCTCAAAAGGCTGAAATAACTGCCTGGACAACAGCCTTAATTATATGGACAGAGGCTAGTTATGTATTTGGGATGCTACACATCGTAGTACCATCTGAAAAGAACAAAGATTGCACACACAAGGAAGACAGCATGATGCAAATCTACCAAAGAGCATGGTTATTATACATTGTAAAGGACATTGGAAAGGTAACACTGCACAGGAAATAAAATAAGATGAGGGGTCAGGTGGCAGGATGGGTGTCATGGTTTTATGATTTTTGGTCATCAGTATTCCACACCATAACATCATGTGATGCATTGGGGGTGGGGTTTGATGTCTGCCGGGTGTTCGTCCGTCGGAGAGGAGCTGCATTTCCCCAGGAGACTTTGCAGTCAGCAAGGGGATATAACTCCAAGCAAGGTCACCTGATCTTCCTTCTTCGCCTGCTCTTCGCTGTCTGCGCTTCGCTATCTGCGCTTCGCCGCCTGAGCTTCGCCATCTGCACTTCGCCGTCTGTACTTCAGTCACTCAACTGGACTGCACTTCTCACCCCAGCATTGTGGTGAGGTCTATACAATTCAAACAGACTCTCTCTCTCTCTCTCTCTCTCTCATTGTAATTTACTAATACTATATTTAGTAAAATCATTTGTTCCACCTCAGATCAGTGCTGTTGTTTTCAAGTATTTTGGGGTCCCCTGCTTCCCCTTTCCCAGAGGCGCGGATCCGCAGATCCCTCCGCCCTGCTGGTCACGGAACTGGGCCGGACCAGCCCATAAACCGTTGACATGACCAAATAACTCCAGCTTGCTATGGGAGACTGGGGGACAATACCATTGTATCCTTTGAAGGCAAGATAGAAGTAGGCACCTCCCTGCTCCTCTTATCTGCTGGCAAGGCCCGGAAGATGGGAGCAAAAGGGATTTCTGCTGAGATCGCAGAGCCAGAAGCTGTCACTCCAAAGAGAGCTGACTCAATCTCTTTGGACTTATAAATAAGTTTGTACTGACATGGGAAAGAAGTCGCCATCATCACTGGGGTCACCGTTGTTGTCAACGGAACAACACCCAATGACCACCACTACTGAAGATCAATGACTGAACTATGAACCACTCTGGATCCATCATGGTGACTATCTCCCTCTTGCTTCCCACAAAGACTCCTTGCTTCTTTCCTATCTTTTCTATCACCTTTCTTCCCTTTCCCATCACCTTAATTCATAATAGTGTCCTTCCTTCCCTGCCCTATCTCCCTGATTAAGATTTGTAATAAACTGGTCAGACCAACATTTGAACTATTGCTTCTTAATCTCATGCTGGGTATAAAGATATCAAAGAACCTCCTCTACCTCCTATAACTTGAAGCAAGACACAGTGCTTATTATCCATTCTGCTTGAAGAGCATATTTGATAGTTTAATATCTTTAACACATTCTTTTAATTACAGAAGTCTATTGCATGCCCAGTTATATCTATTAAATATTTATTTCCTCTCAGTATTGCTTACACCTGAATGTTCTCCAAATT
This sequence comes from Perdix hodgsoniae, assembly GCA_035772895.1. NCBI lineage: Eukaryota > Metazoa > Chordata > Aves > Galliformes > Phasianidae > Perdix > Perdix hodgsoniae. Next base: position 515,673 of record JAPSGF010000127.1, read on the forward strand.
CTGCTTATAAGCTGGCAGTGTTTAAGACAGATTTTGCTCTTTTGATACTGAAAAGCCTTTTCTCATTTGTTTGGTGTGTAAGAGAAGAGGATCACACAAGACTAAGCATAAATATTCCCATACAACCAAGAATCTTTGGGAAAACAGGTAAACAGCACAGAGCAACTGAAACTGTGAAAATGTCATGGAAACCAAGGAACTTATGCTAGCCAAAAAAAGCACAGAAAGTGTTTCACCAGTACCACATTGCTTTCTGTGAAATATAACTCCAGCATGTCAGAACACTGTCTTAGTATTTTCTCTTAATGAATTCTGTATATTTCATAATGAAAATATGCAAGGAGTTTTCCTTTAATAATATAACATGTTTTGGCAGCCAAGTTTCCCACTTATCTGTCTGCTGCCCACATTTGTTTGGATTGCCAAATTGCCTCAGAGGAAAGATAATCTCACAAAATTATTCTGTTAGAAACTCTTTGACAAAGCAGTCAAGAAAAAGAAAAACTTAACTCAGTCTTCTTTTAAGTGCTGCATCTGCAGAACTACTAGTGGTTAAAATAGATTTGTTTGTTTTTGTTTTTATCTAAAATTTTACCATCAGTGAACTGATGAAACAGAAAGAATGGAATCTACATGTTCTGGAATACATTAAAAACAACCAGTTACATTGAGTAACTCTAAGGATGAAGCAACGTATTTTATGGCAAATGTAATGACTTACTAGTTAATTGGTTCTGCTACTCATTAAAACTGCACGTTTCTTCTCAGTGTTAGCTGGAACACAGACTTCAGTGAGTTATGAATGTTTGGTTTGTTCTGTATTGCTTATCCCAGTTGAGTGAGTATTACCTTAAAATGAAGCTAGAAGGCTTCTAGACTGTAAACATGAATTAACCATTTCCCTGTATATCATAAGAACAAAACAGATATACTGTTTGCCTGCAGATTTTCTTCCCTTGGGTTTGATAAGAAGTGAACAAAGAGAAGCTAGAATTTCCATGTCAAATAAACAGTTTTTGTGCCTGCATTTTACTGATTGATCTATTGGTATTATTAATAATAATTTCATTAAAAATATTTACATAGGAAGGCATGATAAATGAATTAAATACAGAGTGGCTTCTTTAACTTAAATCAGTAAGACAAAGCATGGAGAAGTACTCTGAAAAAAAAAGTAAAAACAAAACAACAATGAAACAGAAAATATTATGAAGTGTTAGCATCTAAGAATGAAAGACTCAGCAGTGTAAGGGAATTACAAAAATTTTCACTAGAATAGAAGTTTGTGAATCTAGAATACAGAAAATTTAAGCTACATGTTCATTGTTTCAAGCTTGTTAAATATAACTATACATAAGGAAGGAAATTCAAATGCAAATATTTTAAACTCAGATACCATCAAAGATCATGGTATTAAAATCTATAGAAATTGAGATCAGAGGGAAGATTTAAAGCAAAGATTTCAATTCAATATTATTAAAGAAAGGTTGGAAATTGTTTCGGAACCTTGGAAATAATCAGGCTATAATGATCATCCTCCCACAAACAGAAGGCCAGAAGCTGTAGAATAAAATGTAACACTTAGAATCCAGAATTCAGTAGTCCAATATGAAGAACTGTATGGAAAACTGAACATATTATTAACACATTTCCTTTTCCTTTATATTCTCCAAAAGTAACATTTTTATAAATCTGTTCAGTGCCTCCTAATATAGAACATACATGTTTATTTATGTGCTTTAAAATAATACTGGCAAGATTTCAAGCACATGTGGTTTTTTTTGTTTGTTTCTTCCCATCTTACAAAAGCATGTTTCTCAGGACATATAAGTAGATTCTATTCTTCTCTCTCTCTATTTTATTTTTTTTTTTCCAGTTTATATATTCCCAATATTCCCAGATGTACTATAATCAAGAATTAATACTCAGACTTAAGAATGGCAGTTGGTTATGATCCATGTGAACACATAGCTCAAAATAACATTTGGAATGTCCCAGTGGGAAAAGTAAAGAAAATACTGAAAAGAAGATTAGCTTCAGAAATAGACTTTTACTTATTCTTTATTATCCTTAAAACAAAATAAAATACAGCTTAAGGTTAGTTTTTTCTGAGTAAATTTCTGTAGATGTACTCATAATTTAATCATAGAAATATGAATTTATCTTCTAAAGATCTAGCCATGCTTACTGTAGACTTTTGACTGAAAATATTTCATCACTTTTTTTTACATTGTTAAGGCTCTTAGCCTTGGTTATCTCAGCAAGTGTTTTACATGTTTCTAAACTGATATTCATTTTACATTATTTTTATTCTAACATTCGTGACTTTCTTGGGAAAGCTGTGTAATTATTACTGTAGAAATCTTGAATTAGTTAATAGTGGTGCAATAAGAAAACCAAACCTACTATTTTCTCTTTTACAGTTCAACACCAGCTCTTTTCTTTTAAATGAAATCTACAAATAAGCACTGTCATCTGTCACACCATAAGCACATCTTTGTTATTCAAAGCTTATTTAAAGGGACACATTTAAATTTTCCCACTGATGTTCCTCATTTCTTTAGTTGCAAGACATTTAAAATAAATCACTTGAAAAGATGGAGGAGAAAATGTAATGAAGTTACAACATATGAAGAGCACATATGCATCATCATCTATAGGCCAAACTTTGAAGTCCCATTATGGCAAAGCTGAAGATTTTTATTTTTTTTCCCCAAATAGTTAGGAAAAAATTTCTTACAAGCCAGTTCTGACAGCAAAAATATCTCTTCTAAAACAACTATACAGCAGTTGTGACACTGATTTAACATGTGCTAGGAGAACATGAAAAGAGGAAAGGATGGGTTTTGCTGAAAATTTGTAGAGGGGGAGCACTTCTGAAAGATTATGTATTTAGATATGTATGTATTTATTTATTTTCCAAATATTCTTGGTAATTCCACTTTAAAACAAAGGTAGATTTTATTTCTGTGGATAAATCCTCATTCAATTTTCTCAGTACAAGTCCAGCAGGAACAATGAGTCATGAAAATATATTTCATATTTAAAAAATAACCACTTTTCTACCTATTGAGATGTTTGTTTGTTTTTTTTTTCAAGAGCTTTATCAGAGTAGTATCATTATTAGGTAATTACAAATGTGATACTTTAAGTGAAATTTATTTCACTGTGGGCAAATGCAAAATGAAATCAAGTACCATAAATAATAAATAAAGTCTATTCAGCTTGTTTTCTTCAGTGAAATTTTTTTTTCCATGTTTATTTTCTCTAAATGAATATCGTACCAAGAAAAACTGAGTGTTCTAAGTGACTGTCAGTGAGAATCTGACCAAAGCCCTTTCAGATCAGTGAACATTTTCCATTGGGTTCAGCTGTTGTATAAAAAGAGAAATATTCCTGGAGCACAACTGTATTCTCTGAATACTGAGTCATTTATCAAATGAGAGACAAATGTACCAATAACATTTATCAGCTATATACTGATGGATTTAGAACTTGGCCTTTTATATAGTGTTCTCTTTCCAATATTCTGAATGAGAATATGCATTAACAGCCTTCATTAGGGAACCATGATGTAAAATATTTCAATCAGAAGTGATTTCATTTTAAATTCCTATACAATTTAGTCACCAGGAACACAGGTGAAAGGCAAACAAGGTAAACTTTGTAACAGACCATTACTCCTTTTGAGAGTAATTTCAAAGTCTTTGAAAAGACTTTGTCTTTTCTCCTTATTTCTTTTTTTTTTTTTTGACCTATTCTGTGAAAGTGACAGTCCTCATCTCAGACTTACCAATATTCCATACATACAACTGCATGTCTGTCACAAAAATTAAATCAACACTGAAAATTATGATCCTTGTCTCTGTAAAAAGATTTTCCCTGAAGCATTCTCTTCTCCAGGCTGAACAGCCCCAGCTCTCAGCCTGTTCTCACATGGAGGTATTCCATCCCTTGGATCATTTCTGTGGCCCTCCTCTAGTGCTCTGACAGGTCTGTCTCTCTCCTGAACTGAGGACTCCATAGATGGATGCAGTACTTCAGCTGAGGTTGCACAGAGCAGAGGGGCAGGTTCGCCTCTCTTGACCTGCTGGCAGTGCTTCTTTAGATACAGCTGGCTCCCTGGGCTGTGAGGGCACATAGCTGGCTCATGTATAGATTGTCATCCATCAGTATGGTCAAGTCTTTTCAGCAGGGTTGTGCACAATTCTTTCATCCCAGCTTGTACTGATATAAAGCTTACTGCAACATAGGTGTGAGATCTTGCACATGGATTTACTGAACCCTATGAGGTTCTCCTGAGCCAATTTCTTGAGACCTTTCTCAATGTTGTTGGTGAAAATATTAAAGAGCACAGTCTCTGTACTGACCCCTGTGGGAAACCACTTGTCACTGACCTCCATTTGGACAACAAGCCATTGACCACCACTCTCTGGGTACAATCTTGCAATAAATTCCTCATCCATCAAACAGTCCACCCATCAAATCCATATTTTTCCAATTCAGTGAGAAAGACATTGTAGAGGACTATGTCAAAGGTGTTACTGAAATCCAGAATGATAACATCAGTGGTTCTTCATAGAAGGCTGCTAGGTTAGTCAGACAGCAATTGCTTTTGATCAAGCCATGCTGGTTGTCTTGTATCACCTCCCTCTCTTCCATGTGTCTTAGCATAGCTTCCAGAAGATTCTGTTCCATGATCTTCCCTGGCACAGAAGTGAGACTGACAGGTCAATGGTCCCGTGTTGTCCTTTCAACCTTTCTTAAAAATTGTGTGATACTACCCTTTTTCCAGATACTGGGGACTTCACCTAATCACCATGAGTTTTTAAATATCGTTGAGAATGGCTTGGTGACTACACTAGCAAAATCCCTCAGGACTCTGAGATTCATCTAATCAGAACCAATACACATACAGATATTTGGGTTCTTCAGGTGGTTGCAAAATGTGAGAATCCTTCTTTGTTTTTTGGCTCAAAGTTTGCTTACTCAGGTATTTCTTGTGATAAGACTGACTTGTCTAACAGATGAGTGATGGGTGTTGCCTCGTGGCAATCAACATCACTGTGTGGACAATTTTAGCTGTTTACCTCCAGAAGAGAGTGCTCAGGAGTGTTTACTGGCAGAAGATCTAGCCTGGGACTAAATAACTCCAGCTTGCTATGGGAAACTGGGGGGTGATGCCATTGTATCCTGTGAAGGCAAGATACCAGTTGGCACCTTCCTGCTCCCTCTTATCTGCTGGCAAGTCCATGAAGATAGGAACAAAGGAGTTTCTGCTGAGATTGCAGAGCCAGAAGTTGCCACTCCAAGGAGATCTGACTTGATCACTTTGGATTTGAGCTGTCACTCCAAAGGCAGCTGACTCGACCACTTTGAAAGCATTGAAAAGGGACCTTGTTCATGGTCGTTGTGGTCAACAGAACAACAATGCCCGATGACCCACCACTTCTGAAGATCAAAGACTGAACTACCAACCATGGTGGATCCATGGTGGTGACTATCTCCCTCTTGCTTCCTATAAAGACTCCTTGCTTCTTCTTTCCTATCTTTTCTATCGCCCTCCTTCCCTTATGCATTACCCTAATTCATAATAGCATCCGTCCTCCCCTTCCCCATCTCCCTAATTAACATCTGTAATAAACTGGTCGGACCAGCATTTGAACCGTTGTTTCTTAATCTCACGCCAGGTATACAGATATTAAAAGAACCTTCTCTCCCTCCTATAAATTGGAGCGAGACACAAACCTGGTCTTTGTGTACAGCAGGAGGGGCAACACTCTCCACCTTCTGATCTATCTGCTCAAGTACGTGAAGAGCAGTCACCACTGAAGACTATGGCAAAAATTGTGACTGAGTAAACTCCTCTAATGGCATGAAATAGGATGGTTAATCTGAGTTATATTAATCAGCTGTCCTACACATAAAATTAATTGGCTTGTTGAGGTGCTTATTTCTCACTATAAACTGTAAAGTGAAAATGAACTGTGCTGGCTAATTTGTGAAAACTTGTCAAAAATTTGAATTATGGAAAATAGATCTTAACAGTGTCACCTTTCTGCATCTTGCTTTGTAAGCTTGCTTTAGCAGCTTTCAAACTGCTAGATGATATTTTTGTCTGAAACACTGCCTTATATTTGACAAGGTAGATACTTGCAATGAAAAAGGGAGAGATTCATTGTTCCCAAATAAATAAATAAATCTTGCCATTCGGAACAAAAGGATTAATGAGGCAGCAGAAAAGATAAAATGTATGATGAGAAAACTAGCAAACAAACAAAAACAATAAATGGATTATTTAAATGTATATAGGAAGGATGAGCAACATCTCCTAAGAATTGAGAAGTTAGGAGTGTACATACCAGTCTGAAAATATATATGTACACCGATGCTTCATTCCAGAATGGAATTATTTGATCTCTTTCCTCTTTTGTGACTTAAAGTTGATTTCTACAGTAGTACATTATCAGGACCTGTATGAGCGTATCTGTAAAGAAAAACAGCTGGGGTTGATACCTTGATGTTCATGCTGTATATATTTCACTGACTCTTTTCTTCAGATTAGTTCCACTTCTGTGTCATGAACTGAACATGTTTATTGCATTGTAGTATAGTTTTGAGCCAAGTATTTTTTCAGTTTGTCATCTGATGGGAATTCATTTCAAGTACTCTGGTATCATTCCACGACGCACATCAAAGCACCACAGCAGTAACAGCTGGGAGATTCAGTTCAAAACTCACTCCTGGTCCAGAAAGATAGCTATATAAACAAACATTGTGAAGACCATACTGATACCTTAAGGAAATAGAAGCTTCAGAGTGCTCTCTCTGTCTCATCATTTAATCAGCACAACTCCTAAACAGGTCAATTTTGATTCTGTGAAGACATTTCTCAAAAGTTTATCATAAACTATCAATTTAATTTCCATATTAAAAAATAAAGTTCAGGATAGTGCAGAGATGATACCAGCAGCCATTATTGCATGAAGTACCACAAAGTGTTTTTGTGGTAAGCCGTAACTTTTATTTTCTCCCTATAGATACAAACTGTAAACATATAATCTCCCCAAGAATCTTGGCATTTTTTCCAAAAAGTAGTAAGAATGTTTCTAACTTCTTTCAGAACCTTTTCTACTGTAGATTATGTTGATTATCAATTTTATTTTACAAACTATTTTCCATTGCCTTGTGTAATTTGATTTGTGAGTCTCTGGCTGGCAATTTCCTGGTATGCAGATGGCAAGCATAGCCATAATCAGTGATTTAGTAGGTTTAATAAGAAGACAAACAGCTGAAGAAAAATCTAGAGTCAACTTCTGCCATAGTGAAAGGCATATATTTCAAATCTTAAGAATAATGGTATACTACTCCTGGGAAGACTGAAGACTGTATTGTCCTTACTGAAAAGGGTTAAGGGAGTCTTAAAATTTCATAATGAACAAAATAAAATCTGTAAAGAATGTCACTAAAAACAAACAAACAAAAAAACAATCAACCAACCAACCAAAAAAAAAAAAAAAAAACCCAAAAAAACAGCTCCCCTACAAACACTGTTATAAGACGGTAAAAGATGGAATTTCTGTCGGTTTAGTAAGGTAATTATGATTGCTGAAAATCAGCAGTATTTTGTGTTCTTAGCTGTACATAATGTTCAGGCTTTCCTAAAGAAAAAGCAGTGTGAAAGGCCTTACTTCTTTGACAATAATTGCAATCTTCCTAATAGTCTGTAAGAAAAGAAATGATGCACTATGCCATCTCACGTTTTCATGGTGTGAGAATTTTCTTAATTTAATTACATTGATATTTTTGTTTTGAATGGATATTTGCTTTTTCATTGATTCTGATTTACATTGTTTTCAGTTTTTTTATTTTATTTATTTATTTTTTTAACAGATTTATTTTTCTTTTTTTCCTGTTTTATCTAGTTCTTATGAGGTCTCAATTCATCTATCATATTTCAGCCAGCGTATGCCATTGCTCAGAAAAGGTGCAGATCGTCTGAAGGGGCACCAAAGAGGAAAAACAAAAGAATGATCAGAAGTCTAGCACACAAGGAAAACACAAAACTAGCTACATAAAATGTGACTGGGCATAGTACTAGTTAAAAGTTTTACTATATAAAAATTAGAGGAAACTGTAGGTTTGAAGTTTATAGAAGAGTATGGGCAAGTGTGAGTCATGCCTGTTTTCAAGAATTATGGTTTCATGCATTTTATATATAAAAAGCATTAACTGTGCCATTTTTTCTTCAATCAATTTGACAAATCTATAGGACTTTATTAGCCATACTGGCTTTTAAGTTTAGTAAAACTCATTTTCACCAGTCAACATCATTTCTTTATTCTGAAAAACTCATATTCTCTCCAGTAATTTTGTTTTTTGTATAACATTTAAAGGGCTTTCACTTAAATATAGGAAAGTTCTCTCTATGCTAAGGGGAAATTAAAAAAAAAAAAATAAATGCTGTCAAAATAATGATTTATATGAATAATCTGTTGTCTTCTATTTAAAAAGAGTGAACTAATTAGTCCTGGATCTCACTGTCCCTTAGGAACAGGACAGCTTTGAGTATGTGTTTTCAGCCACTGTTCTACTGACAGAATTGAGCATAATGCCTCATGTTTCCATGCTGATTGATTGAAGGGGATACAAACGAGTTTCCAAACCCGTGAGACATTTTGTTCCACAGTTACTGTTCACTGTATATGAATCAGCCTGACAATCAGAATTATAGCAGCATCATTTTGTCTGAAATCTTGTCAGTTCAAGACCATGCAAAGCTGTTTGTTTTTTTATGTGCTTGCTTAGCATAGTTATTTGAATAAATTAATATGAATACTGTAAATCAATATTAAACTCTGAATGTAGGTTAATCATAATCAGTATATCAATTTGTGGCACAAATATACTGACAATAGAAACATACTTTCTGTATACTCCTGTTCTGATCTGAAAGTTCAAATGGATAGTAAGTATAGCATGCAATGTGCTTTTGTGGCAAAGACAGCCAACAGCATCCCAGATGCATTATGAATAATGTTATGAGCAGATTGATTCTTACCTACTCCTTAGTGGCCACTTCTCAAGCGTTATAGTCATCTCCATTCCCCAGTACAAGAGAGACTGAAGGAGCAAAAGGACATGAAGATAAAAAAAGAGTAGAATGGAGTGGAGTGGAGTAGAGTGGAGTGGAGTGGAGTGGAGTGGAGTGGAGTGGAGTGGAGTGGAGTGGAATAGGAGAGGAGAGGAGAGGAGAGGAGAGGAGAGGAGAGGAGA
>JAPSGF010000127.1:526862-563908 GCA_035772895.1 Perdix hodgsoniae
GTTGAAGCCTCATTGAATTTTAAGTACATAGTAGTTTAAATACAACATAATATTTACTAAATGATAATGAAATTGTATTTTATTATTTTCATGATGTTATTATTATTTTTTAATGTCTTTCTTTCATAGCAATTTAAGAATTTTGAAGACTAGTTCACAATGTTCCCTTCTTGTGTATTTCTTTGATGTTCCAGAAAATTTTGGATATAATGAACTAAATTATGTTATGTATTTCATAAAAAAAACACCGACAAACATTTAATAATTCCAAAAGATACAATTTAGTTCCACTGTTTATGAATGTTACAACATTATATACTATCTAGAATATAAAATATTACCTGTAAAGATGATAAAAAAACACTTCACTAAAAACAACAGTAGTGTTCTAGATACCATTTACAACATGCAATTTATGAAGAGCTGCTGAAAAAAAAATTAAAAATAAAGAAAAAATCCTCAGTTCTCATTGATCTTCACGATGTTACAAACAATTGCATCCCTCCCACTTCAGAAAACCAAAGAAACAACTTTTAAAAATATAACAGTCATATATTTTAAGTATACCAGTTGTTTATTTTTATATTAACATAAAAGAAAAAAATAATAGGCTTAAGTGCTGCAATGGATATTTCAATTTAACACTAAAAAAATTGGGATAGTTTGCCCAAGAATCTTATTAGTCTCCAAAACTGAGAGTACTACGAGGCTCTGAGAGTAGCCTAAAAACCTATTTGATAGGGTTTGAATAGTTTGGACTAGTCATGCTATTAAGCAGAATTCGACATTCTTCAGATCTCTCCTTATGAACTGTATAATCATTACATTTACTTTTGAACACCTCTGTGCCAGTCTAGAAATACCATTTTCACAGGACAGCTGCAGATGACTGATGCCAACAGCTGTTGGGATACTGCCATTGACGGCTATAGACTATTTAGGAGAGATAGGCGAGGTAGGAAGGGTGGGGGAGTCGCTCTCTATGTCAGAGATTGGATAAACTGTGAGAAGCTCCCCATGAGAAACAGTCAAGAACAGGTTGAGAGCCTGTGGGTTAGGATTAGAGATGGGACTAATAAAGGTCAGCTGGTATTAGGGGTATACTGCAGGCCACCTGATCAAGGGGAGGCTGCTGATGAGGCTTTCTTGCTCCAGATGCATGAGGCATCTGGCTCACGGGCTCTTGTCCTGGTGGGGGACTTCAACCATCCGGACATTTGTTGGAAAAACCACACGGCGAGCTGCAAGAGCTCCAGAAGGCTCTTGGAATCCATTGATGATAGCTTTCTGGTTCAGGTATTGGACAGACCGACCAGAGGTCAAGCGTTGCCGGACCTGCTGCTCACCAACGCTGAGGAGATCATCAAAGGCGTCAAGGTTGGAGGATGCCTGGGCTCCAGCGATCATGCCCTGGTTGAGTTTGTGATCTCAAGCGATGTGGGCCTGGCAAAGAGCAGGACCAGGACGCTGAACTTTAGAAGAGCAGACTTCAAGCTACTCAATGGAATGCTGGCCAAGATCCCCTGGCGCGCTGCCCTCAAAGACAAGGACGTTGAGGAGAGCTGGCTGCTCTTCAAGGATGCCCTCCTGGCAGCACAAGAGGTCTCCATTCCCCTGATTAAGAAAGTGGGCAGGAGAGGTAGAAAACCGGCATGGCTCAGCAAGGACCTGCTAAGAGAACTGAGGGTGAAGAAAGGGGTGTACAAACTCTGGAAACAAGGCTGTGTCACCTGGGAAGAATACAGGGATGCCGTCCGGAATTGCAGACGTGGGATGAAGAAAGCCAAGGCACAGGCAGAACTGAACTTGGCGAGGGACGTGAAAAACAATAAGAACAACTTCTACAGGTACATTGGTCAGAAGAGACAGGCCAAAACGGGCGTACCTACTTTGGTAAATTTAAAAGGAGAAATGGCTTCAACAGATGAAGAGAAAGCTGAGGTGCTGAATGAGTTCTTCACCTCGGTCTTCACTGGTGGCCAGGATTCTAGTCTTTTTCACGTCCCTAAGTCTTGCACCCCCATACCTCTATGTGGGGACCAAGGAGGTAAATCCCTCCCCACTGTAAGGGTAGAGCAAGTCCGAGAGTGCCTCCTTAGAATGAATGAGTATAAGTCTATGGGGCTAGATGGCGTGCATCCCAGGGTCCTGAAGGAGCTGGCTGAGGTGGTTGCTGAGCCGCTCTCCATCATATTTGAGAAGTCGTGGCTGTCAGGTGAGGTCCCGGATGATTGGAGGAAGGGTCACGTCACTCCCATTTACAAGAAGGAGAGCAGGGAGGACCCGGGTAACTACAGGCCAGTGAGTCTCACCTCCGTGCCTGGGAAGATTATGGAACAGATCCTCCTGGACAACATGCTTGATCACATAAAGAACGAGCACGTGATCCTAGACAGCCAGCATGGCTTCACCAGGGGAAGGTCATGCTTAACTAATCTTGTGGCCTTCTATGATGGAGTGACGGCATTGGTGGATGAAGGGAAGGCGACCGATGTCATTTACCTGGACCTGAGCAAGGCCTTTGACATGGTCCCCCATCACATCCTCATCTCCAAATTGGAGGGAAGTGGATTTGATGGGTGGACAACTAGATGGATAAGCAATTGGTTGAAAGGCCGCAGACAGAGGGTGGTGGTCAATGGCTCTATGTCCAGGTGGAGGCCGGTAACGAGCAGTGTCCCTCAAGGGTCTGTCTTGGGACCGGTGCTCTTTAACATCTTTATTAATGACATTGATGTCATGGGAATGGAGTGCACCCTCAGCAATTTTGCTGATGACACCAAGCTGAGTGGTGCAGTCGATACGGTGGAGGGAACGGATGCCATTCAGAGGGACCTTGACAGGCTGGAAAGCTGGCCTCGGGTGAACCTAATGAGGTTCAACACGGCGAAGTGCAAGGTTTTGCACTTGGGCCGGAAGAACCCCAGGCACCTGTACAGGCTGGGAGGAGTTGTCCTTGAGAGCAGCTCGGCAGAGAAAGACCTAGGGGTCCTGATAGATGAGAAACTTAACATGAGCCAGCAGTGCGCTCTGGCAGCCTGGAAAGCAAATGGGATCCTGGGCTCCATCAGGAGAGGGGTGGTCAGCAGGGATAGGGAGGTGATTGTCCCTCTCTACTCTGCTCTTGTGAGGCCCCATCTGGAGTACTGTGTCCAGGTGTGGAGCCCTCAGTACAAAAAAGACATGGAGATTTTGGAAAGGGTCCAGATGAGGGCCACGAAGATGATCAGGGGGCTGGAGCACCTCCCCTATGAGGACAGGCTGAGGGAGTTGGGTTTGTTCAGCCTGGAGAAGAGAAGGTTGTGGGGTGACCTCATTGCAGCCTTTCAATACCTGAAGGGAACTTACTCCCAGGAGGGGAGTAAACTCTTCGAAAGGGCTGATAATAGCAGGACTAGGGGAAATGGTTTTAAGTTAAAAGAGGGAAGATTTAGGTTGGATGTTAGGGGGAAGTTCTTTACTAGGAGAGTGGTTAGGTCCTGGAATAAGCTGCCCAGGGAGGTTGTGGATGCCCCGTCCTTGGAGGTGTTCAAGACCAGGTTGGACAGGGCTCTGGGCAACCTGATCTAGTAAAGGTGTATGTTTGGTGGCCCTGCTAGGCAGGGGGGTTGGAACTACATGATCCTTGAGGTCCCTTCCAACCCGGGTCATTCTGTGATTCTGTGATTCTGTGAGATCAAATAATGAGAAATGGTGGGTTTCTTTGTCTGTTTATTTAATTTTAGCTTATTTTGGACTTAAACAAAATTTTAAAAAGTTCAAACCTAACTATTTATCCAGAATTAGTGAAGTACTTCTATCTGACACTTTCAAGGGCAGTGACATCCCAGAGTCTCATTTCTTTTATATTTCAAAATCTCCCAAAGCCAGTTGGCTTGACATTATTTTCTCAGAAGCTACAGTGTTGAGAGCTTGTTTCTATTTTAAGAACTTGAGGGACAATGTGACAAGAAATCAGGAAGTTTGTGATAAGCAAAAAGTCATCTTAGCTAGAAAAAAGACACAGCAAAACAAAATATCAACAACTAACTTTCAGTATTTACAAAGCAGTCTGTGGATTTACATCATTTTAAATAAAACAGAAAAAAAAATACATTTTGATTGGTATGCTAAAGTGGAGATTATCAAATGAACCTGAGTAATCCAGGTTAAAACAAAACAAAACAAAAACAAACAAACAAACAAAAAGATTAGTAAAGCTGTAGGTGTCACTTTGCTTCATTTCTCTTAGACAAAATAAACCAAAAGACTGTTATACTGATAATATGCATAGTCTGAGAATTCACAGAGGTGATGAAAGAGAGAACAGTAAACATACATCAGTAAGTCTTGATGTATTAATTTCATACAGTTTGCAGCATTCTTCTGTCTGACCTATTTCTCTTTTCACAGAAGTAACATATGTAACCTGATAATACTGTATTTCTGTATATGTAAATATATATAATATACATATTATGTATAGGTATACAGTATATGCATGTATAAGAACTGTCTATAAGAACTGGTGCTGAATCATGTCTAGTGATGGCAATCATGCAGAGAACATTAGGGAGAGAATGTTATTAAAGGCTTGTATAAAAGAACACATGGGCTAAAATGTTTCTTTATTCTGTAGTTTTGGTTTCTAGTGGCGGGATAAGGGAAGATGTTATTCTGATTCTCCAGGGAATTGTTTGTAATGGATAGAGTGAAAAGCCTTATGAGTTTTCAAGCACTATACCATTTCAGTGAGCACAACCAGGGTGTTCAAAAGCCAGTAAGGAAATCTAATTAACTAGAAATTCTTGCATTATAAGAAGAGAGGGGAAAGTAAATGTAATTCAAGATCCACATAACCTAAGTTCTCTGTGGTATAGAACTGTCCTCCTTATTTCAATCCCCGGTATTCGTGACTTGTGACACTGAAAAAATAGCATATAAAATACTTGCCAACATAACGAGGATGAACCTGGATTTAATTAATTACTGTTTTATCATGTTTGGATACCTTAACAAGTACAGAAAGGCTTAAACTTCAAGTTTAACTAATTCATTATTCATTCATTAACCACATTCATGAATTAGGTGATAAAAATATTATTATTATTATTATTAACATTATTATTATTATTATTATTATTATTTTGCAATCTCAAGCTTGCTCCTGATATTATAAGATATAATTTATTATAAAATACAGATTATCATATCATCAGAGCATTAATAAGGACAATTAGATTTTAAAGTAAAACTGTAAGTTCAAATTTTTTGTTCTGTCTGTTTGTTTTGAGCACTTCTGCTTATGAGTGTGTTTATACTGGAAATCTATAATTCTGTTTCCCAAATACAAGGCTGTTGAATTGTATGTGTAAAGTTAAAAAGACAATGAATGACCACTCTGTGTCTTCTGAAAAGAGAAGACTACAAAAGAAAAATAACAGTTTAAGTGGGTCTTTTCATGGAAAATAAAAAAAAACAAAACAAACGTTTCCTGTGTTTTTGTCTTTTGACTTGTATCTCATCACTATGCAGGAGTATTATGATTAGTAGTTGTAGAAGCACCGCTTTTAATAATAAAATTATAACTATAAGAACTTTAATTGATTTTCACAGGTAGGTAGAAATAAGCTTTTTGCTTGCTAGAGAAAATTAGAAAGCATATGCATGAAAATATGTCAGATGATATCTGCACAGAAAGAAGTAATGATATCTAATTGCTAATGAGGTGTTGCAGTGAAATCTGATGTGACAGGCTTTATTTCTTTTTGTTTTAGTCAACATTAGAAGTGAAGAATTGTTCCAAACTGCGTGCTTATTAGTGGGTTGGGCTAACGGGAATAAGTTTGACAAATTCTCAAATTGTCTGACAAGCTTTCTTACCCTTACTGCTGAAATGAACTAGTAAAATCTGTGTTATTCTGTTGTTTAATGCAAATCTTATCTGTCAGGCTTCCATGTTAGGAGATTCAGTGCCAACTTATTTATATCACTGATTCTCTGGGGATTAGAGGGAAAATTTTGGCAGCAGTACTGTTTATATGAATATTCCCTGAAGGCTAATTATCTGTGGAAATGCCAATTCTAGTATTATTCATTATAGGTCTGGTATAGTCACTTTTCTTCCTAAAGAGCTGAAGCCTGAAAAGCCCAAATAAATCAGTGAAGTCATTCATAAATAACACAGAATATCACCTTCAGTAAGAAAAAATTATGTTCACTACCATTCAAATCTTCTATGGCTTTGGGGATTTCATTCTTAAATTCTTAAATTTTGATTTTCTCATTCTTAATTTTTCTCATTCTTAATCTCTCTCATTCTTAAATTTTAATTACTTGTTAAATAGTGGCATTTTCTAGATATTATTAAGCATGTTATCTTCAGTTATTCTGAACTGCTTGCATCTTATCCTGAGTCTCTTCAAGAAAATAAGATGTCAAAAAAAGCAAGGAAAAGGTGACAACTGGCTATTGTGTTTCTATTAGCAGATCAACATCCTTAGGTAAAAATGAAAAGGACACAAATGATTCTGGATGGAAGTAGAGCACACGAACAGCTGAAAACTCATAAAAAATAAATTATTATTAGCATTGTGTTTTGGTATTTCTTTATTTTTAAATAAAAATTGAATACTTCATATTCATTTTCTCATTCCTGTTGATGTTCCTATACCTGAAAAAAATTAAGGTGCCATCTTAATGATATTCTTAAATCTTGCAAATCTAATTCATTACCAGGAAGCAGTGGGCAATCAGAGCCAGTTTTAGGTTTCAGCACATCTGCTGAAACCTGTCAGATAGAGGCCCACTAATTATTTTATGGCAACAATTTATCATAAAATCACAGAATGCCTTGGGTTTGTAGAGATCTTAGAGATCATCTTATTCCAACCCATACCTGAAGTCTAGGTAGATTGTGTCAACAGCCTTTCTATTGTCCACCAGGCTGGACACCTGGTCACAAAAGGAGATCAGGTTGATCTAACAGAAGTTGACTTTCATAAACCCATGCTGGCTGGTCCTGATCCCATGGTTGTCCCACAGGTGCCGTGTGACTGCACTCAAGAGGATCTGTTCCATAACCCCCCCCGGCACAGAAGTCAGACTGACAGGCATGTAGTTCCCAGTACTCTCCTCACAACCTTTCTTATGGATGGGCATCACAATAGCAACTCTCCAGTCATCTGGGATCTTTCTGATTGACCAGGAATGCTGACAGAAAGCAAAAAGCAGCTTGGCAATTATATCCACCAGCTCTCTCAGCACCTTTGGATGGATCTCATCTGTCCCCACAGGCTTGTGACAGTCAAGGTGGAATATTAGGTCTCTAATTCTTTCCACTTGAATTGTGGGTGGCTCATTCTGCACCCCATCCCATTCTTCCAAGTCAAAACCTGCTGAGTACTACAAAGATAACTAGTTTGACTGTTAAAGATAGATGTATAGAAGGCACTGAGAACCTCAGCCTTTTTCTTGTCCTTGTGCTCTTGATCATGTGCCTAATCCTGTAAAATATAGTGATTCTATGTAGTCTTCCTCTTAATATATTTGCAGAAATATTTGTTATTATCCTTTACCACAGTGAGCACATACTAAGCTTCTACCCAGTACATATTGTTTGAGCACATACTGGGTTTTTGCCCTTCTAGTCAGGCAGTCAGGAAACCTCCTGTTTCTTCTGTGCTGTACTGTATTTTCAGCATATATCAGTCAAGTTGAAGTTCCCCATGAGAACAAGGACAGTTATAACCCATATCTTTTAAATGTCATCAGGCTGTTATGCAGTAGTTAATATAGTCCTGATTTTCTCTGCTAAGTATTCCTCTTAACTACTATGCAGAAAAGCATGAGTGGTAATGCTTCACCAACTCATGAAGAATATGTAATTTCAGACTCCTTTATCTTCTTGTAGGGAAGACTTACAGGGAGATCATTTAATTTATTTCAGTCTTTTCAGCCTAAAATTGTGGTGGTTTAACACAGTTGTTAAAGTATAATTTCAGGTATCTCTATGGGTCTGACTTATAAAGCAGATCTTACTGTAGAAAGAAAGTGTCCTGCTTATGGAGCTGGGGTTCGAGGCCAGAGAAATATCTGCCATTTCTATATTGCAATACCATATTCTTATGTTTATACATCTGAATTCTACCCACAAACTGTGCTTGCAGGAATAATAATTCACCATTTAATTCTTTGCAAATTTATCTCATTTATGTGTATATGGCACTATAAGAATGTGGTGAAACACTATGAAATCCTACAGAGCACATTTACATGAGGTCAGCAGTATGTTGGTATCTGTATACTACTGCAAGTTTAATGTTTGTGTTTGTAGTTCTTAAAGAAGACATCAGCTGTTAATTCTCAAGAATATATAGTTTTTTAGTTAGCAAAGTCCAGTGTCCAGTGTAAGCAAAGTCCAATGCTTCAGTCTGCACATAGCTTCATTTTGTTCTAGATATCGGCTACAGACAACAATTAACATTAGCATTACTATTGGTGACAAAATATTGCTTGTTATCCCTCTAGTGCATTCTTCATTACCTTAATCTTCCCAAGTATTCTCACCTGCCTTGCTTCTAAATAACACTTTTTATAGCTAAGACTTTCAGAAATACAATGACATCAAAACATACAACATTATATTAGAGGCTTCAAGCTTTACTTGAAGCTTTAATAACATCAAAATAACATGATAAACAATAAAATAATAGTTGTAACTGTAATACCTAAATCTGATATTGAGCTGGATTATGCAAAAAGGCTGATAATTGTTTTTTTATATATTCTTGAAGGTCAGGTCCCTTGCACTTTTTCCCCCCTCCCTCCTCCCGCTCCCCCTCCCACTCCCCCCTCCCGCTCCCCCCTCCCGCTCCCCCCTCCCGCTCCCCCTCCCTCTCCCCTCCCCCTCCCCTCCTTCCCCTTTCAAACATAATTAAGAGTCAATATCCATATCTCTTCAGTAATGCTACTCTGTTAGGGAAGGACTATAAAGTAATAAACACCCATTTTCCCTGCTTAACAGCCACTCAGTTTTTGCACTTAAATACACTAAATATACTAAATATACTATAAACAACTAAATGTAACATTCATAGCTTCCACACAGTGAAACAATACTTCATAATAATCTTTTATTATATTATAATAGGAACATAAAAAATTTATTAATATTAATACTCTTTTGAATTAAATGCAGTGTCTATTGCTCTGATTACTTTGATTCTAAGCAAATTAAAACATGCTAAATGGCTTATTAACTTCTTTATATGATCTACTGGAGAGGTGGAATGTGATGACAGGTGAATTTCTTCTTGATTTCATGCATGACTTGTAAACTGCATGCACAGATAATGTGACTCTAGCAGTTTACTAATTTAAAGGGGAACAGCAGGTGCAATTTTTATTATTTTAGTTTTGCTTAATTTGTTTGGTTTTATTTATTTATAGTGCTTATTCATGGTAAAACTGACAGGTCTTTCTGAAAGCTTATAATTAAAATGCTCATGTTAATCTGAAGACTGAGACACTATAAACAATCCCTGAGCACATTTTCTCTTAATTTCTGTAGTTTTCTGATTCTTGGAGAGTCCTTTGACAGCTTTGTGAAGTAGATGAAGAACATTACTTATTTTCATTTGGTGATTATCTTAGCTGATGCATCCGAGTGGTGCAGTTCACACAATGGAAGGAAAATATGTCATTCAGAGGGACCTCAACATGCTTGAAAGGTAGGCCCGGCTGAACCTAGTGAGATTCAACACAGCAAAGTGTTTGATTTGTCAAGATTTTGAACTTGGGATGGAGAAATCCCAGGCATATATACAGACTGGGAGGAACAATCCTTGAGAGCAGCCCTGCTGAGAAGGACGTGGGGGGTCTTCGTGGATGAAAAACTAAACATAAGCTAGTAGTGTGCTCTTGGACTTCAGAAAGCAAATGGTATCCTGGGCTCCATCAGAAGAGGGGTGGCCAGCAAGGGCAGAGAGGTGATCGTCCCCCTCTACTCTGCCCTCATGAGGCTGCATCTGATATATTGCACACAGGCCTGGAGCCCTGAATACAAGAGAGACAGGGAATTGTTGGAGAGGGTCCAGAAGAAGCACACAAAGATGATCAGAGGGCTGGAGCACTTCCCCAATGAAGACAGGCTGAGGGAGCTGGGCTTGTTTAGCCTGGAGAAAATAAGGCTGTGGGGTGACCTCACTGCAGCCTTTCAGTACCGAAAGGGAGCCTACAAACAGGAGGGGAGTCAAGTCTTTGTAAGGGTAGATAAGAGGAGGACAAGGGACAATGGTTTTAAGTTGCAGGACAGAAGATTTAGATTGAATATCAGGGGGTAGTTCTTTACCAAGAGGAAGTAGTGAGGTGCTGGATCACGCTGCCCAGAGAGGTTGTGGATGCCTGTCCCTGGTGGTGTTCAAGTCCAGATTGAATGGGGCCCTGGGCAGCCTGTATTAGATGTGGAGGTTGGTGCCTGCGGCAGGGGGGTTGGAGATTGATGATCCTTGAGGTCTCTTCCAACCCAAGCCATTATATGATTTTATCATATAATCATATATGATAAAATCTCTGTGCCATGGAGTTGCCAGTCATTAGATCACGTTTCCCAGGATCCTATCCAACTTGGCCTTGAACCTCCAGGAATGGGGCATCCAAACCTTATCTGGACAGTCTGGTCTAGTGTTTTACCATCTTCTGAGCAAAGAATTTATTCCAAACATCTAAGCTAAATTTCCCCCCTTTAGTTAAAAGCCATTCCCTCTTATTTCGTCACTAATACACTGTGTAAAAAGTTAGTCTTTCAACTGCCTATTAGCTCCCTTAAAATAATGTAAGGCTACAGAGAGGTTTCCTTGGCTCCATCTTCAAAGTGTATAGTGAATACTGATGGAATTGCAAGTCTAAAATTATGTCAACCTCATACTTGCTATTACCATTTTTATTTCTCTAATCTTGTGAAAGACATGAGGTATACTCAATAACAAAGTTGAAACCCAAGAGAGACCCCGCTTCACTGTTTTCATTACAATGCACTACGTCTGATGGAATCAGTCTGTCAGTTGAAAGACTTTAGGAGATCTGCCATCAAATAAAATCACAAAGAGAAATAGTACAATAAATAATAAGGGTGACTAATTTAACTTAGATTAGTTTCTTTCACATAGTAGCTTCTTTTCAAAGTACACACTTTGCATCCTTTTCAGTTTCCCACATGAAAAAAAAAAAATCTTTTTCAAATATAAAATAACTATTGACAGAGAACATATTCCCATCAAAAGATAATGCCAGGTTGCCCAAACTAGCCTTATTAGCTAAGGTAAGACTTGTAACAAGGTAGAGATTGAACAAATACAGTCATCTGCTTTAGGAGGTGTTTAAATGCACATTAAACTGCATTAGCTCTATTGAAAGACTCTATTTATCTATTATTTTTAATTTATTGTCCTCTCTATTGAGGAGTCTTACACTGACTTTTCAGGGATACCTCACAATATCATAGTGTAGGTGCTATTTAGACAGAATTTCTGATATACCTCTTCTCTGCTAGATGTCATGTCTTAATGATGTATAGCATTAGGAAATCATTTTCCGGACTGTTCACATTAGCCCGAGTATCTCCTCCAATGTTGTTTGAGCAGTCATCAACCATATGTCACTAGAGTATGCATTTCTGTTTTCAAAGCAAACTAGTCATGATGTCAAATCATGCAGATGCACTGATGGGAAGTGCTTTTATGAAGAAGTGTGCAAGGAAAATAACCAATTTTTAAGCAGAAATAATGCCAGAATTCCAAGATAATATATATATTTTTGTAACTAAGTTCTTCATAACAAAGGAAAGAACCATTGCTAACCATATGTTATTGTAATCTACATGGACAGAAGCAGATGTGTGCATACTTGTCCTATTTAAGCTTTTGCATGGATGAACATGAGAATTCTTTCTCTGAGCAACCATGAACACATCTTGAGTTGTTCTAGTTAGTATTTCATATGCACTTCTACATAAGTACACGCTTTTAAGTAGATCTTTTATACTGGTGAGGTCTTTCATTATAAAAGTTACTAGTTTGAACCATGAGTTTACACATCAATCTAGCCAGAAAATGGTATAAACTCTAGTGAACGCAGATGACATGAACAGTCAAATTAACTGTGTAATTTACTCTGTAGTTACAGCTCTGGAAAAGATTTAACTGAAATTACTTTCTAGGGAACATTATTATTATTATTATTATTATTATTATTATTATTATTATTATTATTTTAATGTGTACAAATAAAAAACTGTCATGGTTTTATGATTTTTGTTCATCAGTATTCCACACCATAACATCATGTGATGCATTGGGGGTGGGGTTTGGTGTCTGCCGGGTGTTCGTCTGTCAGAGAGGAGCTGCGTTTCCCCAGGAGACTTTGCGGTCAGAAAGGGGATATAACTCCAAGCAAGGTCACCTGATCCTCTTTCTTCGCCTGCTCTTCGCTGTCTGCGCTTCGCTGTCTGCGCTTCGCTGCTATCTGCGCTTCGCCGCCTGCGCTTCGCCATCTGCACTTCACCGTCTGTACTTCAGTCACTCAACTGGACTGCACTTCTCACCCCAGCATTGTGGTGAGGTCTATACAATTCAAACAGACTCTCTCTCGCTCTCTCTCTACTATATTTAGTAAAAATCATTTGTTCCACCTCAGATCAGTGCTGTTGTTTTCAAGTATTTTGGGGTCCCCTGCTTCCCCCTTCCCAGAGGCACGGATCCGCAGATCCCTCCGCCCTGCTGGTCACAGAACTGGGCCGGACCAGCCCATAAACCGTTGACAAAAACACGTTACAAACTCTTGACATGGCTATTTGACTGAAAGTAGAATAAAAGCCCCCGAACCTACTGTTGGATACATACTTAGAATATTTAAAGATTAAAACAAAACAAAACAAACAAACAAAAATACCCTTCATTTTATGCTTTAAATTGAGCGGGCAAGACAATTGCATAGGTTGTTTGTCAGCTCTATCTTATTTGGTACAGCAGGCTCAGTTTCACAATAAATCATTCTAAATCTGTTACTGGACAAAAGCCAAAACATAATCATTCTTTTGATTCATATATCCCAGTTCTCCACCCACCCTGCTCCCAAAGTACAAGGACAAAAAACAAGACAAGAACTGACAGGTGCCCTGCCTCCAGCTTGCAGCAGAAGCTCTGCACAAACAATGCTGCAAAGAGGCATAAGACTGAGCTTGCACTCAAGACTGTCCTTTTAGATTATGATTAATTGAAAACCAACAAGACTCAGGTTTTGAGACACAACGCGTATTCCCATGCTCTTCAAGATAACAGCTTCTGCTGAAAAAGCAAGCAGATCAATAAGAGCGATGAAGGTGTTCGCTGTCTAAAAGACCAGTGTTATTTTCAGGCACAGGGGAATAAGAGGAAGGATGATAATATTAAAAAGGCTGGTGAGGCTTTAACTTCTAGGATCTTGGTTTACAGGCTAGAAAAACAATAAAAAATGTTTACAGCAAAGGCTGCTAATTAGGAAAGTCGAACAAATTTGCCATCATTGCAGGAGTCTTGCTGATAAAAACCTGTGAGAACCACATAGGTCCTTAAATGCAAACTGCTTTTTGAAGCTAGTGGACCAGAGAATAAGTTTCCAATGAGGATAAACATAACCCCCTGGAAGGGTTTTATTGCAGCTCCCTGTGAGATAGTGATGAACACAATGAAGATGTTTCCAAGCAAGGGCTGCCTACTGCTCTCCCAAGTCCTGATGGCTGTTTCGAAAACTATGCTCTATTCATACCTACAAATGGAGCAGGGTTGTGAATAAGACAGCTGTTTGCCCCATGTTTTCTATGAAGGATATTTAGCAGAGAGAATGACCAATCCAGATGTTTGGGGCTATGCAATATGCAGAAGAATACAGATTAGCTTAGATCAGGTATCACTGAGTTGAGCAGATACTGTAAGCTTACAGCTTAGAAGGCCCAACTGTATTTTGGGCTGCATCAAAAAAAGCATGGTCAGCAGGACAAGGGAGGTGACTGTCCTCTACTCTGCCGTTGTGAGGCCTCACCTGGAGTACTGCATCCAGGCCTTGTGCCCCCATCACAAGAAAGACGTGGAGCTCTTGGAACAAGTCCAGAGAAAGGCCGTGAGAATGATCAGAAGGTTGGAGCACTTCTTCCATGAAGAGAGGCTAAGAGAGTTGTGATATTCAGCCTGGAGAAGAGAAGGTCTACAGAGACCTTATAGCAGCCTTCCAGTGCCCAGAAAGGGACCATTCTGAATGATCCACATGGAGATAATTGATGCTTGAAATACCCTTGAGTTAAATAAAGGTGATATGATATCAGACAATCAATTAAAAGGTTTTACTAATGGCAGAAGCTATTTTGGTAGAAACTATCTATACCTTATTATCTACAGTGGACTGAACGATGCATCAGAACACATAGGTCACATTCAGTTTTAACTGTAAGGCTGTACAAGAGCAATGAAGAACAAGAACATATGGGACAGAGAGAAAGAAAAAAGATACTAGAGGTAAAGAAAATGTCCTGATCACTGCTAGCAATGTCTCAGATCCCATTTTTTTTCAGTTGGTGATTGCACATGTCCTTGGATCTGAGTCTTTTGTAGTCCAGGCCACACATGCTCAGTCTGTTGTTCTAAGACCTTCCAGAAGATCAGTGGGAGGAGGAGAATACTTCTATGTTCTTCCACTCTCACTGTAAGGTATTTTCAGAAAGGTAAACTGCAACATCTGTATCTCTTACAGGTGCTTCTGTTCCAAAAGTGTCCACTTTTGTATCATTACTGTAAAAGCTGTTGGGAATGGGGTACACAGAATCCTGCATTATAAATTTGTAAAACAAACAAACAAACAAACAAACAAACAATGACAACAAAAAACAGTGCTTTTCAATTAATCTAAACTACAACTTTTGCTGGCTGTCTCACAGAGCATAGAGCAGTGAGGGATCTGACAGATGCAGAATTGTTAAATGAAGCAAAGAGCAACATGACAAACTGAAATGGTCTGTGCACAGAATGGTTACACTGAGTGACATCCTTTTTTCTGAGAACTTTCTATTTGTTAATATATTGAGAGGAAAAAGTCTTGGGGAATTTTTAAATTGAAAAACAATCCTAGGTATCCTAGGACCTGTCTCCTTTTTTTTAAATGTTGAATGTTATCATGGAGTTAGGGATCTCAGAAATGTGTTTGAGATGAGAAACATTTCTAAGGTTTTTCATATGCTGTATAAAACTGTATCTTCATCAACAAAACAAAACAATATACTCTTGGACACCTTATTATGGTGCATTTTGTGAACTTTGATACTCTGATGACTTATTTTGGGATGGTCAAAGTAAAGGCGTACCTGTCCCATGGGTCCTTTTAGCTCTGCATTCTGCGATGATAAAAAGCAAATTGTTGTTTCCCTTGTGCTCCACTTGTACTGAGATCTATTAGACCCTCTGTACCCACAGTGATGAAATGGGAGTTTTGTGAGTACCTGAAGTCCCCTGGAACTAAACAAGGTTCAGAGAAATAGCTAAAGAGTTGATGAAATCTCTAATCTTCATGATACACATACAAGATCACAAAATTTGTATAATAATAATTAAATTGGAGTGGGTTCTTAGTATAATTTCTGATAAAAGCACTGTTGTCTGTGAACCAAATAACAAAAACATTGAGCAGCTGTTCCAAAAAAATGTTTGTGGTTGCTGACAAGACTAAGAGCTGTTATGCCGAATAAATTTCTGAAATGTAGCTTAACAATTTCCAAACTTCTTTCTAAAAGTGGAAAGACCTGTCGCAACAGGCTGTGGAATGTACCTCTAACATCCACACCATACATCACAGGAACATCATGAAAGCCATGGAGACCACTGTTAGTCAAGGCTCTGTAATGTTAACTTCCACGGACAGTTCCCCATAACTTTACCACTAGAATTTTGATACGTTTTCTGAAAAGACCATAGACTTTAAAGGCCAAAAATGCAGTTTCTCGGTCTTCTTCCCAAAGAAAAATGCAAGTTCCTACCTGTTCAGCCATTATTTCAGTGTTAATCATTGGAGAGGAGTGAATAATATTCTTTCTGCAAAATTTAGACCTATAGATTTTTTTTTCAGAAATGGCATCTTTGTTGGTGCTGTTCCAACTGCTCAGACATTGTATTCCTGGGATCAGAAAAGCCAAGGTGCAGGCATAACTGAACTTGGTGAGGGATGTGAAAAACAATTGGAAAACATTCTATGGTACATTGGCCAAAAGAGACAGGCCAAAGCAAGTGTACCTCCTTTGGTAGATGTAAAAGGAGAACTGGCTTCAACGAACAAAGAGAAGGCTGAGGTACTGAATGAGTTCTTTGCCTCGGTCTTCACTGGTGGTGGCCAGGATTCCAGTATTTCTCATGTCCCTGAGCCCTGCATCTCTAAACGTCTAACTGGGGACTGGAGTGGTAAATCCCCCCATGCTGTGAGGACAGAGCATGTCCGAGACCACCTCATGAGACTGAATGTGTACAAGTCTATGGGACTGATGGTGTGCATCCCAGGGTTCTGAAGGAGCTGACTGAGGTGGTTGCCCAGCCACTCTCCATCATATTTGAAAAGTCATGGCTGTCAGCTGAGATCCCAGATGACTGGAGGAAGGGTCACGTCACTCTTATTTACAAGAGAGCAAGGAGGACCCAGGGAACTACAGGCTGGTGAGTCTCACCTCTGTGCCTGGGAAGATCATGGAACAGATCCTCCTGGGCAACATGCTTGATTACATGAGGAATGAGCGTGTGATCCAAGACAGCCAGCACAGCTTCACCAGAGGAAGGTCATGCCTTAACAAACCTGGTGGCCTTCTATGATGGAGTGATGGCATCCGTGGACAAGGGAAAGGTGACCGATGTCATTTGCATGGACTTGAGCAAGACCTTTGGCACGGTCCCCCACCACATCCTTATTTCCAAATTGGGGAGATGTGGATTTGATTGGTGGACCACTCAGTGGATAGGAAACTGGTTGAAACGCCACAGACAGAGTGGTCATCAATGCCTCAGTGTTTGGGTGGAGGCCAGCAATGAGCACTGTCCCCCAGGGCTCTGTCCCAGGCATCTATACAGACTGGAAGGAGCAGTCCTTGAGAGTAGCCCTGCAAAGAAGGACCTGGGGGTCTTTGTGGATGAAAAACTAAACATAAGCTAGTAGTGTGCTCTTGGACTTCAGAAAGCAAATGGTATCCTGGGCTCCATCAGAAGGGGGGTGGCCAGCAAGGGCAGAGAGGTGATCATCCCCCTCTACTCTGCCCTCATGAGGCCCCATCTAGAGTACTGTGTCCAGGACTGAAGCCCCCAGTACAAAGAAGATAGAGAGATGTTGGATAGGGTCCAGAGAGAGCCACGAAGGTGATCAGGTGATTGGAGCACCTCCCCTATGAAGACAGGCTGAGGAAGCTGGGCTGGTTCATCCTGGAGAAAAGAAGGCTGTGAGGTGACCTCATTGCAGCCTTTCAGTACCGAAAGGGAGCCTACAAACAGGAGGGGAATCAACTCTTTGTAAGGGTAGATAAAAGACAGACAAGGAAAATGGTTTTAAGCTGAGGGAGGGAATATTTAGGTTGGATGTCGGGGAAGTTTTTGTCTTGCCCCAATTTATAGGAGGGAAAGGATGTTCTTTTAATATCTGTATACCTGGCGTGAGATTAAGAAACAAATGTTGGTCCGATCATTTTATTACAGATGTTAATTCGGGAGATGGGGAAAGAGAAGACAGATACTATTATGAATTAGGGTAATGGAGAATTGAAGGAGGACAATAGAAAAGATAGGAAAGAAGAAGCAAGGAGTCTTTATAGGAAGCAAGAGGGAGATAGTCACCACCATGGATAGTGGTTCATAGTTCAGTCTTTGATCTTCAGTAATGGTGGGTCATTGGGCAGTGTTGTTCTGTTGACGATGACGATGGTGACCATGGCAATGATGGCTCCTTTTCAGTGCTTTCAAAGTGGTTGAGTCAGCTCTCTTTGGAGAGCTTTTGCTTTCCATACAGCAAAAAATTTGAGATCAAATAATTCACAGTGATCAATACAGCCATTTGCCATTATACCTCTGAGAAGGCCTTCTTTATTCTCAAACAGGTCTAGGAGGGCTTGCTAAGTACCTGTGATAGGGAATCAGCATTTTTAGGATTTCCCAGAGTAGTTTGACATAGCAGTATGACATTCTCTGTTTATTTCTGGGAAGTTTAATGAAATGCTTTCAAAAGGAAAGAGAAAGCAGACTAGAAAATGGCTGTAATATAATTTTTTTAACCTCTTGTCAGTAAGCACAATTATTTTAGAAATGGAGAGTTCAATTCTATTAGAGTTCTCTACTTCCAGAAGACATAATAGACACTAATAGACTGAAATGATTGATGTGGAAAAGATTCTGAGAGCTATCTCATTAGTTCTACTGGGAATTACAGATGTCTTCATCTTTTGTTCTTACTGACATAAGCACGAAGAAAATGATCTGTGATAAACTTCACTTGGCTTCGACAGTTATAGATACAAGTTTAAATAATTTCATACAATTAACATACAAGTGCTTTTAAGAACTCTTTTAAAGGTAAATTAAAGCAAAAAAAAAAAAAAAAAAGGGGGGAGACTGTCATGGTTTTATGATTTTTGGTCATCAATATTCCACACCATAACATCATGTGGTGCATTGGGGGTGGGGTTTGGTGTCTGCCGGGTGTTCGTCCGTCGGAGAAGAGCTGCATTTCCCCAGGAGACTTTGCGGTCAGCAAGGGGATATAACTCCAAGCAAGGTCACCTGATCCTTCTTCTTCGCCTGCTCTTCGCTGTCTGCGCTTCGCTATCTGCGCTTCACCGTCTGTACTTCAGTCACTCAACTGGACTGCACTTCTCACCCCAGCATTGTGATGAGGTCTATACAATTCAAACAGACTCTCTCTCTCTCTCTCTGTCTCTCATTGTATTTTGCTAATACTATATTTAGTAAAATCATTTGTTCCACCTCAGATCGGTGCTGTTGTTTTCAAGTGTTTTGGGGTCCCCTGCTTTCCCTTTCCTGGGGGCGCGGATCCGCAGATCCCTCCGCCCTGCTGGTCACAGAACTGGGCCGGACCAGCCCATAAACTGTTGACAGGGGACTATGAGCCAGTGTCCCTAACTTTAGGCATCCTTTTGTATAGAACATTAGCTGCCTGCACTAGTACTTACATTATCTGAACAGCCAGCAAAGACAGGCTGGCAGAGGGAAATCCTCTCAAAGTAAGTTAAGTATAGCCCTTGACAGATATGTGCCACACAACACAGATTAAACAGGGCCATAAACTATGTAATAATAAGTAAAATAGAGCATAGATTAATCCCCATCCAAGAGGCCAAGAAAAACAAGCCATATTTGTTTTTGCCTGTAGAGAAAACAGTACTCTGCCATTTGCACGTACTCTGGTCAGCTGATGTTTCCATGGCCCCAGTTATCATTTTTCTTTTGCTTGGTGTATCTGAAATAATTTAGAATGTTAGTGTTATCTACAACTAAGTTCTCCTTACACTGGGATGTTTGGGAAATGAAATAGTCCTAGCACTTTTCCTGAACATTGTTCTGGAGAAAGCTGGTTAGAACTGCTAGAAACAAAATCAGAAGTGAGGTAACAGCTAATATCAGTCATTCAGAGCTGAATGTTCCTGGCTTTCTTTCACTTCAAATAAGTTGAAAGTATGCACTTCCTTGCTGCAGTTTTGGTTTGTTTATTTGTTTGTTTGTTTGTTTGTTTTTCTCCATGCAAGTAAGTACACAGACAGTATTTAAAGTAGATTGAATAGATCCTATGTCCCAAGTTTAGAATTTGAATCTTTTGTTAGATGCCTTATCCGATGTAACTCCCAAATTGATCCTTTCCTTAAAAATACTATTTTCTGAACATTTCATGTGTTCATGGCTAGAGTTTTAAACAGTTATGTTGTCAGAAGGATCGTGAGGCCCCGCTTTCACGGTCTGTATTCGTACTGAAAATCAAAATCAAGCGAGCTTTTGCCCTTCTGCTCCAGTTGTTTACTGAAATTGATTTAGAGTTTGTGGATCTATTCCAATAGCCATCCGTATATGTAGAGGTTCAAGTGCACTGGGCATGTGTGTGAGCAAGTCTTCTGCAATGGGTTGTATTAGTACAGATTCTTTTACCATTGAAGAACATTATAATTCTGGAGGGGAAAAGGAAAATAAGGAAATATGTCATGTTGAGTATCTGTTCTTTTGCTTAAAGTTTTTAGGAAACTTATCTCCAAGGAAAGCTTGATATTCATAGTACTTGAAGTCTACCAGACTAGTAAAGAAGTCTACCAGAATAGTGAAAGAATAGTCAGATATTTTGTTAAGCTGTTTTAGTAAAGCATGGCTCATACTCTAAGTTTTGATCTTTGTGTACAATATGTGTGGAATATGTGTGGAAAACCTATACTGTTAATCTGAGTGTTTAAAAAAAAAAAAAAAAATCACTCTTGTTTATGGATACTAAAAATCAAAACAAAACAAATAAATGCTACATAAAATGTTTATATTAAGAACTGAATGTATGTTGCATGATTTAAAGGTCTTAGTGTTTTGTCTTTTGTGTCATCCTGAAGAAGCAGATAATGGAAAGAATATACTTGCAATATAGAGACCAGTATATTTTGAGACATTTTGATTTTTTCTATAGGTATTAGATAGTTTAATATAACAGCAAAATAATGAAATGGGGGAAAATATATTTTTCATGCATAGATGACGCAAGACATCTCTTCAAATGTAAATGATGAAATGGTAGAAGGTATGCCTATTGACTTTAAACCCGGGGTGAATACAGGCAATACGATTTTGAATGCCTGTCTTGAATTTAAGATAACAGTTGTGCTAAACTTCCTAGTATTAGTTATACTATCTAATATATACAGATACAGGTATATCTATTTATTTATACACACACAATCAGATGCATATGTTTAACACTGACAAATCATTTCCTTGGGGATATGTTTCTTTTTGTGGGTCTTCATCTTTTCATTTGCAAATATGAGGACTAAGAACTTTTTTTTTTTTTTTTTTTGTTTTTTTTTAGAAGAAGAAGAAAGGAAGAAAAAGATGGAAGGAGGAATGTCTTTCTGTTTTTCCACTTCTTTGCTGTGTTGACTCAACATTAGTTGCAAGGCTTGGTTTTTAATTGAAATTGACCTTTTGTAACAGTCTAACTTCTTTTTAATGATTACTTTTAATATACTGTCCCAAATTACTTAATTTAAGTCTCATCAACATTCAAAATCATTAAAACCTTTCTTAAATGCTTTTTTTTTTTTTCATAGTGAAGTTGAATGAGGAATTAAAAGTAGTTATGTTTCTAAGTAACATCTAACAGAATAAGACAGTCATATTTAAATTCCCAAGCACTCACTAATGTCATTTTCCAGTTCTACATCTCTTATAAATAAATAAATCTACTCTTGCCACATAACGAACATGAGTTAGTGACAAGAGCATTAATAACTAACCCTTGAGGGCATTCAAACTCAAAACTTTATTCCCTAGATGGGTTGTCAGGAAGAATATTAGAATCTATTTGTTAAATGTTTTGTTTAGGCCTGTCTCTGCCATCTTCTCTCTATTGAGCCATTTCTGTTCTTACCCATCAGGCTCTTTTATCTGGAGATGAGCTAGGTTGATAAAAATGGGTATTATGGATAGGAATTATAGAAGTCTGATGACAGTTATTTAAAAATAAGCAAGAGTTAAAGGAAGGTTTGGCAAGGATAAATAAATCTTTTGAAAAATAATTTAAATTAAATTTCCTGAAACTTAGGAATTAAACTCAGTAAATATGATCTGAAAGACTGTACTTTTATTTCTAAATAAGATAGCCAAGAAGTGACCCCTTGCTTGAGATCACTGCTACCAACTATCTTGTATTCATACTTCTTAGAGCTAGTCCACTTGACATCAGATTTCTCTCTTAGAGGGATTTTTTAACAGGTTAAAAATGGGGTCACTTAAGGAACTTCAGCAGTTAGGTCTGCAGTGTTACACTTCACTCTATTATTTAACACGATAAACTTTCTCAAAAATTGTGGAAGGAAAACAAAATACTACAGAAAAAAAAAAAAAGACTAAAACAAGAGAATACAATCAGTAAAATGGAAAGTTTTTGTTTGTGTGTTTGTCTTAAGGCTCAAAGGAAACAGACAGACTTTTTAAAAATGTCTTAGAATTACAGCAATGTTTTCTGCCATATGGTAGAACTTACATATGTGTTTGTTCTGATATTTGAATGTAAACTTGTAAAAGATAAAGCCAAGTTTCAGCCAGCTCAGGTTGCAAAACTCTTATTTTTCTACAGTATGTGACTGTCAGCTGATAAAGCTTTATGCTATTGTCTGCCACCTCTTACCATGAGGGCAGGTGAGGAAGAATGAAATACTTTATTTTATTTCATATCTGTCCCCTTCTGATGTATTTTACTCTGGAGATACGCTTAGTTCATGTTGTCGCGGGTTAAGTAAGATCTACCTGTGCCCGTGACAGGGGGGCAGCTGGCCCGCAGGGCCACTGGCCCAAAAAAAGGGAAGGGGAAAAGAAAACAGCGGCAGAGATCTAAGGAGGCACACTTATTTACTGAATACTATATCAGAATACAGGATAATACAATATAATACAATATAATTGTAATTAAGCAAAATGGGAGAGAGAGAGTGAGAGAGTGAGTCCCAAAAACCGAAAGGCCTACTGTAAGCTCTAGGCGAAACGGCTGGAATGCACCCCACGCTCCGAGGATCCAAGAGAGAGATTTCAGCCCGGGAGTGAGATTATATACTGTCCTTGTCCCATGACTTATCCCTGACCGTGATGTCCTCTGGGATACGTAGTCTTCTTCTGTGAGCTGAACATTCGGTGAATTATCCATACTTTACATGATGTTATGATGTGGAATACTGATAGCAAAATTACAAAAATATTAAACCATGACACATGTAGCTTCATTTGTAGCTGTAATCTGCAATGTACAGTTGAGAAGATAAGCAAAATGCCTGAACATCAGCCCCTTTGTGAATAAGGCTATAAGAAGCTGTGAGACAAGTGTCCATTAATGGAAAAGCAAGATAAGTTGAGTTTGAACATTTAAAAGAAAGTAGAATAAAATAAACAAGTTATCTTGTGATATTGTTTGGACTTGGAGAATTTGGAAGTATGAAACTGCCTGAATAACAGCTTATTTTCTCTATTTACTTAAGCCTGCTGGTGGCAGTTTATTAGTGTTCCATCACCTTTATCAATTGCTGGAAGGATTTGATACAGATGCAAAACACTCCACCGTCAGGTAAGATTGTTACTGTGATTCACCTTGATTTTGCACAAAGCTTCACTTTCTGAGGCTACGCAGAAATAAGGGAGTAAGAGTGTTGTGTAAGAAGCAGCTACAGTCTTGCTGACTGCTGTCACTATTTTAGATATACAAGCTGCTGCTTCTCCTAAAGGCAAAGCTACCATCTCATCTTCCTTGTCTGCCTCTGTAGACAGATAGTCAAAAGAAACAGATGGGTCAAAATTGTTCCATCTGTTTCACTGTCATAAACTTAAAAAGATGTTCCAATTTTAGTATAAGACTTATGACATTAACTCACAAAATAAGGAAAACTAGAAAAACTGTTTAAAAATAGCATTTTACTATTCTGACTTGTCTTGCCTGTTTGATAAGTTATTTGTGCATATTTAAATGCAGTGTGGTAACTGAAGTTGTGATTTTATAGAATATGCATGATATAATATTGGTATTTATTCCTATTTTGTTTGTTTGTTTTCTTTGAACTTGTACAGTGATAACATATCCTTAATTCTTACTAAAGCCAGATATACTATGGCTTTAATTTTGGTAGGGGTCAAAATACTAGAAAAAGGTATATTTAATATAGAAATTTAAAATGGAGAAATAAAAGCTATGTTTTTTTTCTCCTCTCTAAAGAATCAGATATGCTAAAAATAGCTGATCATTTTACAGTAGTATTATAAATGAATTATTACATACTATTTGACATCTTGGTACTTTGTACTTCATTGTACTTTCTAAGTAATGGAGTGCTATATGCTGAATCCTTAATGAATTCTCATTAAAGGGCTTAGACAAAATACAGTTCTAAATTGAATCTTCACTCATAGCTGTAGAAGAAAATAATAGGCAGCTAAATTGGCCTTTACAAAAACAAATTCACAAAATAATCAGGTTGAACAGGAACTATTCTCAGTTAAAATATGTTTGAAACCCCTCCTGTCTCAGATACTTACGACTAGTCTTCATGACAAGTGCTGAGAAACCTGAATACATTTCTCCACAATTTTCAATCAGAGATGCAGTCTTTTATACTTACATTTTTCTACATGCAAACCAGTTCATAAGTAAAAGGAGAATATTCACTTATTTTATTCACATTGTTCTAATCAAGGAATTCATACTATCTTAAAAAATGAACAAAGAAAAACTGAATATTTTGAAGCAGATCTGAGCTTAGCTTTAACATGGACAGATGACTGGGAGGCTGCAAGCTAGAAATAGTACATTTATTCATGCTCAGCCTCTGCATTTGTCTGCATCTGAACCTTTGTGTATCCTTGCAAAGATCAGAAAGCCTAAATACTTTTAGCAGCCATAATGCTCCTCTCTTTTCACCATCTCCCCTGCCCATCTCAACAATAACAATAACAACAACAAACAACTAATAATATTAATTAAAAAAAAATAAACACAAACCTCTAAATAGTAGTCTCAATGGTCAGGCAGCATAAAATGAAAGGGAATTTCAGCAAAATGCAAGTCACCATCCTACTGGAGTCAAAGAGAACTTCATTATGAATTTCAGTAGCATTCAGATTTCAAGATTCAAGAATAATTCCTATAGGTTAGTACACAGTGTCTCTGAACTTCCTAAGTACCTAGTGAATGCAATTTACCCTATCTGATGCAGCTATGCTTGCTTTTTGTATCAGAAGGTTGGGTCTATTATCAGAACTGTATTGTTTGCATATCAGCTGCCCATGTGAAAAGAGAGGTGCTCAACTGAATTAGATAATAAGAATGCTATTTTTCTCCTTGCAGAGTATCACTTTTACAGTACGGTTTGTTCACTGTTACGATTTTTTCACTGTTTCTGAATTATGAATTCCTTAGATTAACTCATTAAAATATAGAATTTTAAAATGCTTACCAATTTTTACCTTATTGCTATTTCAAAAGCTGGCTAGACTTGTGTTTTGTAGGTGATTCGAGTACCAGGTAAGTTGTATCGAAATGTCATATGACATCTGGCATGCTCATTTTATAGATGACTGATACTAAGGAAATCCACAGATGTGGGAAAAGTCATTTTCTCATTAAGAAAGATATTTCTGACACATTATTCAAACTATTATAATGCTAAACCCCAGTATATCAGTAGTTCTGAACAATCATGATTTAATTGCTCATTCTACATTATACATCCATCTTATGTATGTTTTAGATGAACTTTTAAGAATTGCAGAAATTCAATATCTCCATCATGATACTGATGAAATAACTAGTCAGTAATTAAGAACTGCAGATTTAGCAGAGGCTTCAGTTACAACAAATGCAGAAGTATAGATGCAAATTGTCATGGTTTTATGATTTTTGTTATAAATATTCCACATCATAACATCATGTGGAGCACTGAGATTTAAAGAGTTAATGTTCCAGTTTCCTGGACGGACAATTTTTCCAGGTACCTTTTTCTCAGAAGAGAAGAACTACATATCCCAGAAAGCTTTTACTTTTCTGTTTCCGTTTTCCATGTAGAGGGAAAGATAAAACTGCTAGCAAGTCACAAGATTGTTCCTTCTTTTACTGTGATGTGTGCTCCCTAGCCATCTCACCTTCATCAAAGGTGCCTTCAGTTTTGGACACTGTCTCATTTTATTTGATTTATTAGCTTTCATTCCAATATCATATTTAGTAAATTTGTTTTCTCCCTTAACTCATTGACACTTTTTTGTTTTTAGGCCCATCTCCCTATCTTTTCCCCTTTTCCCACTTTTTCCTTTCCTGGGGTGTGGATCCATGTGTCACCCTGCTCCATTAGTATGGAACTGAGCCAAACTGACCCAGAAACCACTGATGCAAACTGAAGTGCTTGAAATTTTGTAGGCAGAATTGACAGGCCATTTCCAGTTTACTACTGTATAATTTCAACAGTAAACATAATATTAAGAGTGTGAGGTCAAAACTGAGCAAAGTCCTGACTTTGCAGCTCCTTCTGCTAAGTACGCCAAAGGACACAAACCTCAAATACCATGGAAAACTAGGAAATTTAATTTCTGTAGCAGTCAGACATAGCCAGACAAGCATTTTTTAATGTACTTATAGCAGGTCTACTGTATTTTCACATCCTTACAGTTTTCAGCAAAGTTTCCTTCTAGCCTACATTCTCCATGATTAGCAAGATTCAGTATTTGATATTAATGATTTTCCTTTCTTTCTTCCATGGAATATTTTAAGAAAAATAAATATGTATTTGGGCAAAATAAATAAATAAAATAAAATAAATAAAATAAAATAAAATAAAATTCTACTTTAAAGAAACAACCTGCATGGCTACATACAGATACAGTAGAAATACCTTATTCACATTAGTTGATTTTTTTTAATGTGATTATGTGATAAACAGGTTCTCCATATTCAATTACATATAAATTTCATGTGTTATCAATTTGTATGTAAAAAGAAAAATCATTGTTTCATATTTTGATGGTTATTACAATATTTTAGCATGGGCTTCATATACCCTTCATGCTTTCGAGATAGCATTTAGAAGGACATTTTTTTTCTATACATTCTTAGAGTACTATTTGTATCTGTATATATTATGGAAAAAGCTACAATTGAGTTACGGCAAAGAAAAACAATGATGAAAATCTTTCTGAACTTCTGTCAGTGGTTCAAAGAAAGTTTATAACTCCCTTGCAGACCATGATGCATACAGCTGTCTATGTCAGGTTTTATAGATCCTTCTGATATCCTGACCTGTGGTTGACCCAAACCTTGTTCCCACTCATTTTTTGTTAAAAATAAAATCACCTGTGAGTCAGATTCTTTTTATAATCTCGAAAGATTTAGGTCATAAATCATGTGACAATCAAAAGTACAGTGTTACAGACTGCAATATAAAGCAACACAATATGAAAGAATGATTATCAGATTTAAAGAGATATAGTGAAGTTCATTCTGGTTTTGGCAACTTTTTAATATCATCTTTATCATTTTTTTGCCAAATTATAAATGTCATCTTGAAAAATACCAGTACGATGATATTTCAAGATAGTATGACATAGTGAAAGCCTGGATATCATGAAAATAAAAAAAATAATAAAAAAAATAAATAATAATTAAAAAAGGTGTGCAAAAGTAATTAAAGCTCACAGACACTGTAAAAAAAAATTGAATTACCTTTGCTAAACTTAAAATGTTAAGTAACTTTCTAGAAACTATGCAATAAAAATTAGGTGACTGACCTAGTTTTCCAAGTAGAATTGCTTTTGATTTTTTTTATTTTCATTATATTTTAAATATTCGTAATCTTTTGCTGCTGTTCAAGCATGCTGTTCTTGTTTCACTCACTGGTGGAGTATGGTATTACATTTACTTGGCAATGTTTCTATAGTGTGATGACAGGGTCTTCAAGAGTAACTTCTGTAATAAGAGTCCAGAAGCAGCCCCAGGTTAGGTAAAAGCCAGCTCCAGACAATTTCAAAAGTGATCTGCTGTTGGCCAAGGCTAGACTGGTGAGCAATGTTGATTGGACCTCTCTAAGTGCATATGTATGGAAGTATAAAAACTGCTGTGCAACTGCTCATGGGGGCCACATAGAAACACGATCCTGGAAAGAGGTGCAGTTCATGGAGTGTCCATTGTGGAACAGTCTACTCCTGAAGGACTGCACCCCATGGATGGATACATGGTAGAGTAGGTCTTGAAAAACTGCAGCCTGTAGGAAGCTAATGTTGGAGCAGTTCATGAAGGACTGTATCCCTGAGCAGACCCCACAGTGAAGCTGAGGAAGAGCATGAAGGTGAAGGAGCTTCCCTTATTATTTCCCTTACTGGGGCTAAGGCTGTGAGTTATGTTCTTTGAATGTAAAGCCTCGTATATCATAGATCAAACACATATATTTGTCATGCTTCATGTCTTCTTTTCTGTACCCAAACAGAAGATATGCACAAATAAAAAAAAGGTGCCACAGCTGTGCAGTCCCTTAATTCAGTGCCGTACCAATACAGTTGATCAAAACTATAAAACAAATAATTGTTAAAAAAAAAAAAAAAAGAAAATTGCCTAAAAATAATAAACCAGATTGGCAGTAGTGAGAACATGGCTTAGAAGAACCCTCTACGTAACAATTTTTACCACTTTCTTAATTATGCATGTTCAGAAAGTCCAAATAGATTTCTTATTATTTTTATGTGTTAATAAATTATTTTCTTCATTCTTTGTTGCTGTTGTTGTTATTGTTATATTTCCAAATATGAAATACTGGAGAGGACATAAGATCACCCACAACTGAAATGTGTTCAGAGTTTAATGGAATAACTGGATCTGAAGTCATTATTTTTCGAACATTCTGGATAATGCCTCACATAACAAATTTGCATTAATATTTTTTGACTTGACACTACTTCTACTTCTTGATCCTAAGCATCTAATGCAAGTTTATTTTCATTTCATTTAGTAGCCCTAGGGAAGATTGAATATGTACTGCAGTTTGTAAAGACAGAAAGCGAAGAGAACCTGTCCAATGGACTAATGCTAACGTTTTCCACTTCACTGAAATCCATAGAGACTTCTGCTCCCTTAGGAATAGGTATCATATAACTACGGTGTTGCTGAAATCCTTCTTCTTGAGTAAAATTGACAGATATGATTTGAGCATTAGAAGACATTGGGAACGGATAGAGGCAATATTAGGCTTGGTGCAGCTAGGAATGAGGAAATACTGGAATGGCCTTTGTCTGGATAGGTCTGAGCAATACAGTAAAACAAACAAAAAACAGAATAAAGAACAAAAAAGAAAATGCATTTTCTTCCAGAAAGAAAGTTTCTTTTACTTATTCTCTTGATAAATTTCCTATAAAACTTCTATGCAAAGTTTTTGTTTGTTTGTTTGGTTGGTTGGTTGGTTGGTTGGTGTAATTAGAACAGATTTTGTTATGTATGTTGTTCAGGCCTCCATCACAGGTCTTGAGTAAACTCTGGCTCTAAATTCTTCCATCTCTTTGGAATCAGTATTTTAAGTATGATTTATTTTTGTAATGTAATTGGTCTTTATATTTTTAGGAAAAATTAGACTGTAAGGCTTAGAAACTGGAGCTTAGTAGTTCAGTAGAAGAAGACAATCTCTGGTTTCAGCAAAGCTGCCATCATTTGCAGCTCCCTATATGTATGTGCCTTTAGACCTATTCTCACTTTTTGTTAAAACAGAGCCATGTAAAACTTGATCCTTGACCTCCATAGGGAGAAACAAGAAGATATATTTAAAGCACTAGAACTGATCTAAAGAATTCTTATTTTTCTTATTTTCCTTCATTTTTTAGTTCTTCCGTGATGGAGTGACAGAGTTGGTGGACAAAAGAAGGCAATTGATGTCATCTATTTGGACTTCTGAAAGGACTTTGACATGGTTTCCTAACACATCCTCATTTCTAAATTGGAGAGAGATTAATTTGAATTGTCGACTATTCAGTTAATAAGATATTTGTTTGAAGGTAGAGGTGACAGCACTGTGGTCAATGGTTTTAAGTCCAGGTGGAGGCCAGTAATGAGAGGTATCCCTTAGGGATCAGTCTTGGGACTGGTGCTATTCAACATCTTCTCAGTAACATCAATGATGGGCTTCAGTGCACTCTCTGCAAATTTGCAATGACACCACCCTGTGGTGTGGTTGATGCTTTAGAAGGGAGGGATGCCATCCAGAAGGACTTTGACAAACTCAAAAGGTAGGCATTTATGAACCTCACTGCAGTTCAACACAAAAAAGTGCAAGTCTAGTTTTGCTTTTTCCTAACAAAGCAAAAATGGTTATGAAAATATGCAGCAGCCATGTGTAGTACACCAGACAGTGCACATCTTTGTCAGTGTGTAAAAATATTTGTACTATCCCAAGATTCTCCCCACAACTGATAAAGTAGATGTAACAGTAACATTCATAGTGCTTCCAATTTTATTAATTGCATATAGGTGACAGATTGCTATTATATAGAGAGATAACCGCCCCAAAATCCTTCTTGGAGAACTATATCACTGACAGATTCTCTGTTTTATTTTAAAAGTGACTTTGTTTTGCTTTGTTTGTTTACCTGTTTGCTTTTTGTCAAAGATGGTGATGCTCCATGCCTTGTACATTATGATTTGTTTTATAATGCTGGAATTGAGTTTCTTCTTCAGAAAGAAACAAAAAAAAACAGAGAATAGAATTTGTGACTCCTTCCTCCAAAGTAAATAGCCTAATAACTGGGCTAGAAAATGATGCCTATGTTATAGTCCTGTAGCCCTTCAACTGAACAGTTCAGTCAAAGTACCAGAGAGAGAACAGAGAATGCCCCCAGTCATGTAGTTAGGACATGCATTTTTGCTTCAGACACAAGTAAATAAATCACAACCATTACACACAGACCCCAAGTCCAGCATCTCTGCATGATTCCAAAAGGAAATCAATATTGATATGGAAAAAACTCCACCACCCTCTTCATTCCTCCCGTATGTAGTGTTTTATACTCAAGGACAACCAACAGACAAGTCAGGGCAACCCAATTGAGCTCTAGATATCCCTGTGCAATGCAGGGGAGTTGGACTAGATGACCATTAAGGGTCTCTACCAACTCAAACCATTTTGCAACTCTATGATTCTATGATTCAGTACAGACTGAAAAGAAAACTGAGCCTATATACTACATACAGATATAATAATGTGCAACATCTGGGCGGCATTAACAACATTTTAAATGAAATAGTATGAAATGAAATGTCTGTTACTGGCAAGCATCAAATGTTCTTTGATTACTGTGTCAAAGTGTCATGGTTTTACATTTTTTGGTTTTCAGTATTCCACATCAACACATCATGTAGTGCACTGGAACTAAAGTGTTAATACTTCAGCTCCATGTACCTATCTCTGTACGTGACAGAAGTCATGAGATCTGACCCTTCCGGGGGGGGGGGAACGCTCACTTACTGCTTGTCAGTGGGCTCCTGGAGGCAGCGTTTTCCCAGCCATCCCAAACTTTTCAGGTTTGACTTGGTCTCGGGAACTCTCTCTCCTATCTTTTTTGATTTATTAGTCTCAATTTCAATTAGATCTCATTATATTGTGTTATTTTGCATTTCCAATATCATAGTTAGTAAAATAAGTTTTCCTCCTTAGATCGCTGCCGCTGTTTTCTTTTCCCATTCCCTTTTCCCCTTCCCTTTTTGGGCCAGCGGCCCTTTTGGGCCAGCTGCCCCCCTGTCATGGGCACAGGTAGATCTTGCTTAACCCGCGACACAAAGGGAGAAAGAGTATAATACAAAATGATAAATATTTCTCTTCTTTAAACATTTTATAATTGTCTGTGGCAGACAAATTTGCGGTAATATTTGCTTTTTGGATTTCATTTTACAGAAACGTAGTAGTCCATGGTACAAAGTTAAAATAATATTTTCTGAAATAAGAAACAAAAAGAAACAACTTTATTTTTTGTTGTTTTTGTTATAGTTTTACTTCAGAAAATCAGCATTTCCTAAATGTTTTTGCTAACACAAGTGCCTTTAAGGTTCACCTGTTTTTGAAGTCAAATTCTCCAAATGCAACTACTTCTTCCTTCCTCTTTCAAATCAAAAGAGCTTTTAGGTGCTCTGAGAAGCTTCTCTAATTGTTTTCAAATGTATTGTAAGCCTGGGAAAAGCTAACTACTTTAATTGCTGACAACATCCAGGTGATTAATGCTACTCAGATAGTATACACACTTTATAAGCCTCTTTCTATCTTCCAGTGACCCTTCTGGGTATCATAACTCAGTCTGAAAACAGAGACTATAGCAGGAATTGTGAAAAGGCAGAAAATTCAATTCCTTGTTGATTAAATTTATACATTTTTTATCATAGTCACTCTCAAGGGTTATTATTATGATTATTTATACATATGTAGTTACTGTTCACTGGGTTGTGTTTATATATAGATAACAACAAATAGTTTGTGTGCAAAAATACTTTGAATATAAAACTTCAGTTATTAGGCCATAAATACAGTTGGTTATCTCTAGCAAACATCAGTAGAGAAATCACCAGAAGTGATACACACAGCAGAATGTAGTATGAAGAAGGCATGGGGAACACTTGGGAATAACAGGAAATGTTTTCTTTTGCATCTATGTATTTTTTTATCTATGAAATAAAGGGAACAAAACTAATATTACAGTATCCATAAACATAAAGCTTAGTTTGTAGACAAGATTTATATGTATATTCTCCTAACTTTTCCAGCTAATTTCCTCATGGATATCTGCATTGTATATATTAAAGTAAAAGTAAAGTTACCTAAGCTTATTGTAAATTAAATAAAGTAGTGGCTACTGTCCAGTGTCAAGAATAGATCAAGCTGTGTTAACCTGAGAAGCTGCCAGAACTAGTCTGCTTCTTAGAATTCTAAGACTGGTTCATACAAAGTCAGTTGTAGATACGGAAAAATATTACAAACTCCAGGCATAGTTAGACTATATTATTATGTATGCTCATGGCCAAAACACTGAACCAGAAATAAGAAAAAAAGTAATTATTTCCTATGTATGTCATATGTGTCTTTGTAACACACACACACAAAAAAAAATAAAAATCATGGAATCTTTCAGTGAACCTCAGTTCAGCATTAGGTGTGGCTAACAAACAATGTGTCTAAATTCAAAATACATAAATCTAAATAAATTATATAAAATATAAATATCTGAAAACTGTTCAGTTTTTAAATAATCACATTTTGCTGCATGTACCCAATAGGAATAAGGTACAGAGATTAAACAATGGTGAAAATTTTAAAATTTTAAAATTTTTCTAATCATTATATGTTACTGAAAGTTGTGTATTAGAACAAAAATATATACATATTTATATATTTGATAAATTATTAGAAATAAAATGAGTAAGCAAAACTGACTTCCAGAATCAGTAACTATGATTAGATGATGAGATGAATCACTACCCATAGACTGATCACTTATTTGTTCTTCACACAATTTTGTTTGGAAAGGAAGTACTTAGTATGTCAGTGGTTTGCAGGCTGGTTCGGCCCAGTTCCACGACTATCGAGACAGAGGGATTTTGCAAAATCCGTGCCTCCAGAAAAGGGAAACAGGGGACCCAAAAATAATTAAAAGCACTGTCAACAATCTGAGAAGAAACAAACTAATTTACTAAATATACTATCAGAATGCAAGATAACACACTATAATACAATATAATTAGAATTGAAGCTAATAAATCAAATATAATGAGACAGAGAGAGTATCCAGAAGGTGGGTAGGCATCACCATAACACTGAGGTGAGATGTGCAGTCTGGTTGAGCAGCAGGGAGGAGAGCCGACAAAGAAGAGCACATCAGGTGACCTTGCTAGGGGTTGACATGTGGAATCAAACCCTATAACCACAAAGTAGTTATAAAGCAGATATGGTTTATTCAGTGCTGTGCAGACACCGGGTAAAAGGGGGATAGATCTGCCTAACTTGCACACCATCAACAAAAATCGTGCTACAGATATAGGCTGAACTAATACATAATGCAGGGAGGTGATCA
Organism: Perdix hodgsoniae; assembly: GCA_035772895.1. Lineage (NCBI taxonomy): Eukaryota > Metazoa > Chordata > Aves > Galliformes > Phasianidae > Perdix > Perdix hodgsoniae. Next base: position 560,708 of record JAPSGF010000127.1, read on the forward strand.
TCCCCCTTCTACACAGGACTGGTGAGGCTGCACCTCGAGTACTGTGTTCAGTTTTGGGTCCTCACTACAGGAAAGACATTGAGGCCCTGGAGCGTGTCCAGAGAAGGGCAACAAAACTGGTGAGGGGTCTGGAGCACAAGTCCTATGAGGAGTGGCTGAGGGATCTGGGATTGTTTAGTCTGGAGAAGAGGAGGCTCAGGGGAGACCTCATTGCACTCTACCACTTCCTGAAAGGAGTTTGTGGTGAAGAGGGGTTTGGCCTCTTCTCCCAGGCAATAAACAGGACCTGGGTAAATGGCAGAAAGTTGTATCAGAGGAGGTTTAGGTTAGACTTAAGGAAGAACTTTTTCTCTCAGAGAGTGGTACTGGAATGGCCTGCCAAGGGAGGTGGTTAAAGTCACCATCTCTGGCAGTGTTCAAGAGGTGTCTGGATGGGGAGCTGTGAAATCTAGTTTAGTGCTTGTTGTAGCAGTGGTAATGTGAAGACGGTTGGACTAGATGATCTTGTAGGTCGTTTCCAACCTTGTGATTCTATGATTCTATGATAATCAATAGTCTTCCTGGAATTCGGATACATATTCATTACAAAACTGTGAGTTCATTAGCATGCAGACCCTCCCCTCTTGATTGTGCATAGTGGGTCGTGGGATGAAGATTTGTCATCTTCCTCGTGAAGGCTTCTGACCATTTCCACTGTAAACTTCTGAACTTTTGGGGGGGGGCATCCCCCAAACTGGTTTCTTCTTGCCGTATGGACACCTTATCACCTCCCTGCCAAATGTCCTTGGGCTGTTTTCAAACCCTTATCTTTATGGCCTTCATCCCCCTCACTATCCCAGACCCAGTGTCTGCCATCTCTTATTTCTAACAAACTCTACATTCTTGCTTCTCTAAACTATCTCTAACTATTCCCCTTCACCCCCCTTATTCTCAGTCACTGTGAAGCCTTCTCGCCTTTTTACTTTCACTTATGGGGCCCTTCTCACCTTTCCAGGTTATATCTCATCTCTGACCACAAAGTCCCCTGGGGTATGTAATTCTTCTCTTCCAAACTGGAGCATTAACACTTTAACTTCCAGTGCACTACATGATGTTATGATGCAGAATACCGATAACCAAAAATCATAAAACCATAACTTAGTATTACATTAAACAGGAATTTTCCGGGCTTTATAAGGTTTCAGAACCTTAGAAAAATTATAAAAAGAGTGTTATTGACTTTCACTTTTTTTAATGGAATCATTTTAAATCTCAATCATCTGTATGATAGAAACTAGAGAAAGTGACACATTTGAAGAGTGTCGAGCTTCTTTGTAAACCGTCTGTTATCTTTCATACATCCGAACATTACTACCCATCTAGTAACCTCTCTTCTTCTATTTTGACCTACGTGGGCTTCTATATCTAAGCTGACTTTTGGTGAAAATATTGAGGTGAGTGTCTAGATATATTAAATACTTGGAGCCATCAATATACAATGCTATTCTATTAGCCAAGAATGCTCTACCTCATAAATATGGAGGGAAAAAAAAATAAAAAAAATCAACATGGAGTTTGAGCATTGAGGCAGTAAGCATAACTGAAATAACTGAGGAAAAATAAAAATTAAAATTCTGAGCTATGAAAAGCTGCAAAATTAGCAGAATGTGCTAAATCACTGTAAAGCCTACTCAGAAAGCAACAGATAAAAATAGTTGTTTACAAGTATTTTTCAGCAATACGAACATATAAAGTTTGTTTCTTAGAATAATAAAAAAAAATTCTGCAATGGTATTTTATTCATGCGAATATCTTGGATTTATAGGGCAAAGTTGTGATAGCAGGGAAGTGGTAGGAAATTAATGTTGAGGGGAGCAGCTACTGTTAGAAGAGGCTAGAAGGTGTAAGGTATATCATGCTGGACAAGAGCCAGTTCCTGACAAATCCAACAGGGACTCATGGATGGCCAAAGCTGAGCCAACAAGCAGTGCTGACTGCACTTCTGTGAGAGAATATTGGAGAAAGGATAAAAACTGCTGTGCAACAGCTGCAAGCAGGAGTGAGAAAATGTAAATAGCTCTGCAGACACCCAGGAAGGAAGGAGGTGCTCCAGATGCAGAGAAGAAGTTTCCTGTAGCCCAGAAAAGGCCCATGGTGGAGTAAGCTAACCCCCTGCAGCCCATGGGGGACCACACAGAGCAGATCTCCATGCGCAGCCATGGAGGAATACACAGTGAAGCAGAAGGTCTGAGAGAGCTGCCACATATGGGAACCATACTGGAATAGTTCACTTCTCATGGGTGGGCTTCATGGTATGAATTTCTGTTGGAGCAGTGTTTGAAGAGCTGCAGCCTATGGGAGGCTGACATGGGATCCATTTGGGACATATGAGAGGGAACTCACACTGTGGCAGGGGAAAGAAGCATTCATGAAGAATCAGCAAAGATCATTATAAACTGATAATGATGACAACTCTCATTTCCCATTCCTCTGCACTGCCAAAGGGAGAAGGAACAAAGGAGTAAATAATGGTGTTTTTATTTTGTTTATTTTTAGTTCTTGCTTCTCTAGTCTCTAATAAATTACAGTGAGTGTGTTTTGCCCCTGATGGTGACTATTGGTTGATCTCCCTGTCCATATTAGATTAGAATTTTTCCATTCTATTTTTTCTCTATTCTGTTGAGGAGGAGGAATGAGTGAATGGTATGGTGGGTAGTAGTACTGTTTTTTGTTTGTTTGTTTGCTTTAATATATATATATATATACACACCTATAATAAAACAAGTGATGCACAACCAATTGCTCATCAACCATCAACCAAAGCCCAGCCAGTCGCTTAGCAGTGATTGCCCTCTTAGCCAACCCCCCACTGTTTTTCAGGTTTTTTTAACATTATATCATGTGGGATGGAAAATCCCTTTGACCAGTTTAGATCAGCTGTCCTGGTTCTGTCTCCCCACAACTCCTTATTTCCCTTTTGCTCTCCTCACTGGTAGGATAGTACAAGAAGTGGAGAGACTGAAATGCCCCTGGCTTTGTACAGCACTGCTAAGCAAGAACTAAAACATTGGTGTGTTATCAACTTTGTTTTTCTCCCAAAACCTCCCCACCATCATCTAGTTCCAACTCCCCTGCTATAGTCACGGATGCTTTCCTCTAGACCAGGTTGCTCAAAGTCTCATTCAGCCTGGCTTTGAATTCTTCCAAGGAGGAGGCATTCAC